>JACGDI010005508.1:100854-113972 GCA_014898725.1 Jacaranda copaia
ATATTTTAGGATTATTAGAATTGTATTATTATTCAGTGATAATTACAAAAACTTCCTCTAAAGGATTTATGTTGAAATTAAAATTATATTATCAAGTTGAAATTTTTTGAAGAGGTCTTATGTAATTAATCTTCTAAACTTGAAAATAATAGAACAAAAAAAATAAATAATATTTTTAATCAATTAAATTTTAAAAATTAATTAGTTAATTAATTTATTAATTTAGTTAATAAATTAATATTAATTGCTAAATCATATTTTCAATCATAATATTATGCATTATTTAATTTGTTACATTAATCCCCTTATTATGTATATATTATTGCAATTACACCCATAAATGCAAGGCACTTGTAAAAATAGTGTAAAAAGAAAAAATAAAAATAGTACTTTAATAATTTAAAAATAATAGAATTATTTTAAAATTAATTATATTTTAGGATTATTAAAATTGTATTATTATTTAGTGATAATTACTAAAACTTCCTCTAAAGGATATATGTCAAAATTAAAATTATATTATCATGTTGAAATTTGCTGAAGAGGTTTTATTTAATTAACCTTCTAAACTTGAAAATAATAGAACAACAAAAATAAATAATATTTTTAATCAATTAATTTTTTAAAAAAGTAATTAGTTAATTAATTAAATGATTTAATTAGTTAATTCAATTAATATTAATTACTAAATCTTATTTTCAATCATATTATTGTGCATTACTTAATTTGTTACATTAATCCTCTAATTACGCTTATAGTATTGTAATTACACGCATATATGCATGGTACTTGTAAAAATAGGGTAAAAAGAAAAAATAAAAAAAGTATTTTAATAATTTAAAAATAATAGCATTATTTTAAAATTAATTATGTCTTAGAATTATTAAAATTGTATTATTATTTAGTGATAGTTACAAAACTTCCTCTAAAGGATTTATGTTGAAATTAAAACTATACTATCATGTTTAAATTTGTTGAAGAGGTTTTATGTAATTAATCTTCTAAACTTGAAAATAACATAACAACAAAATTAAATAATATTTTTAGTCAATTAAAATTTTAAAAATTAATTATTTAATTAATTAAATTAATATTAATTACTAAATTTTATTTTCAATCATAATATTATGCATTATTTAATTTATTACATTAATCCCCATTTTATGTTTATAGTATTGCAATTACACCCATACATGCAAGGCATTTGTAAAAATAGTGTAAAAAGAAAAAATAAAAAAAGAGTTTTAATAATTTAAAAATAATAGAATTATTTTAAAATGAATTATGTTTTAGAATGATTAAAATTGTATTATTATTTAGTGATAATGACTAAAACTTCCTCTAAAAGATTTGTTGAAATTACAATTATATTATCATATTGAAATTTGTTGAAGAGGTTATATGTAATTAATCTTCTAAATTTGAAAATAATAGAACAACAAAAATAATTAATATTTTTAATCAATTAAATTTTTTAAAAATTAATTAGTTAATCAATTAAATGAGTTTAATTAGTTAATTAATTTATGAATTTAGTTAATTAAATTAATATTAATTACTAATTTTTATTTTCAATCATAACATTATGCATTATTTGATTTATTGCATTAATCCCCTTATTATGTTTATAGTATTGCAATTACACCTATACATGCATGGCACTTGTAAAAAAAGTGTAAGGACATTTTGGCCCAATAAAAAAATCAACACCCTGGTACAATCAACTGTAGCGTAAAGCTGAACTTTTATAAATATTCAAAGATGATGTAAACAAAATCTACCAGTTTGACTAATGATAGGACCTAATTGTTAGACAGCAATAAACCTCAAGAGAGCAAATTGTAATTTCACAACCACAAGAGAAGTTTTTGTTATTGTCCCAAACCTCAAGGGTATTTTTATAATTATCCCTTACTTTTATTCAGAAATCTAAAACTCTCATTTAACACAATAGAAATAACCATAGATCCACACACAACTAGTAAATCTAAGAATTTATTTAACATGAAGAAAAGGAGAATAAAGAGGGCTAGAGTGTCAACAATTTGTGCGAGGAAGAAAAGGTGAGATGAGTTATTATAGAAGACGGGAGAAGAATACAATAGTAGCAGCAAAGAAGAAGGAAAAATACGAAAGAGGGTAGCCAAGTCTAGTGGCAGTGACTTGTTCAAGCTTGCAAGAAAAGCCTATTATTATGTTGGGATTTGAGATGTTGAGAGAAAATCTTAAAATAATTTTAAATGAGTATATGATGATGTATTATAACTCTTAAAACACACATATAATATACAGTATGATCTAATAAATAGTTGTTGACTACAAATACACCTTATTAATTGTACGTGATACTAAGTTTGTTTACAACATATTTTTAGTATTAGAACTGTTCCTTTATGCAGTTAATTGCTTTAATTAAAGAAACCAAGAAAAAGTTAGGGTTATAGTGTCATAATTGGCACACTATATCATGTAGGATTTAGAAGTGTTCATCTAGGTAGTTAATTGATCTAATGGAAGAGACCAAGAACAGTTAGGACAATAGTGTTGTAATTGGCACACTGAATTATGTAGGATTTTGGCTAATTACATATTGAGAGATTGATTATATACATGTTTCTATTTATGTATGACTTTGGACTTAGAATGTCTGCTAATTTTAGTTGAAATTCAAAGAATAAAATGTGTGCAAACTTTAGGGATAAATAAGCATGGAATTATGCCTATAAGAAAGAACTCTTGTCCTACAATAGAATTGAGACAAAAAGAGAAGTGGTATATATGTAGCTTATGTAATGGTGCTTGGTAAGCTACCAAATAAGGAGCACACGGGATGTGCACCACATGTGCTACTTGTCGTTGTTGCCTGCTTGGGCTGTTCGGTTTGGGCGTTTCATCAAATTGTTGTGGGTTAATTGAAAATTTTAATTTTTATTAGGAATTTGAATTTTTAAAAAAAATCATATACACATTTGATTTTGAAAAATAAAAAAATGTGTTTGACTCAGAAACGTTTCATAATATTTCATATGTTACAAATTCTATAACAAATATGTTATGAAATGTTTCAAATGGTACAGATTGAACTTGAAATTGGATGACCCTGGACATTGTTTTGTTCCTCTCCTACACATATGTGAGCCTTACCAGGTCCTTGGTAATAGGCACACAACAATAGAAACCATTTATTCTCTCTAAAATCTCTCTACACTTTTTGCTCTCTATATTATTTAAACTTTTAGTCGTGGTGGCTTAGTGGTGATCGAGGAGGAGTTATTCTGCTGTGCAACAGAAAGCTCCTAAGTTGTCTTATCTTAGAAGTAGTGTCACATTACCTTTTACATTGGTTAATGGGATGATTATTTCTTCAAGGCAAATCAAACATTGGTGATTTAACTGATACATGTTATCTTACACAGAATATGAAATAGGTACTCTGTTCTAATTTTCTACTGCTTTAATTTCAAAAAGTAATTGTTGTACTTTTGGTTTCTGCATAAATTCACATAAACTGTTAAACACTACCTTTATTATTTATCTATTTTAAAATTGTTGTTAGACATTTCTGGTGGTCTAAACTCAATTTTTCTAATAACTTTGAAGAAATAGCTTTTGTGTTTATTTGTTTTATAAATGGCATTTAGGACTAGTTCTACTTTACTACTAGAAAGTTCTCTAATTAGTTTTTCAAATGTTGGGAATAGTAAGCAAAAATCTAGTTGGCCATGAAAGTGCTTTTGTTTATAATTCAGGTGACCAGACCTGAGCCAACTAACAATGATCCTAGGAGGTTGAACTTGTTGAGTGGCATAAATGAGATCAATTAGGGTAGAGGGATCAACGAGATTAGTTTGGTATAGGGATCATTTTGTCGTCACTGTCAATGTTCTGTTTGATGTCTACTACTTTGAATCATACACAATAAAGTTTCTCTAGGATGAGTTGGATAGGAAATATAATACTGAAGAGCAGGGGCTTAAGAAGTATTCTATTTCTAGTTCTTGAAATATCATATGGTGGAAGGGAAGGCTATAACTAAATGAACACATGATTTGATCAACCTTGAACATTCTCTTACTGATGCTGTGATGAAGCTTCCTGAGAAGTTTTCGATTATGTTCATAGTTGACAAATTTCCCAAATCTTGGGAGAACTTTGGAATAACACTTAAATATAAAGAAAGGAGGTTGCCTCTTAATGATCTAATGATTACCATTAGTATAGAAGAAGAACATAGAAGTTAGATACGTGGTGGTCCAGTAGAATATCAACTTAAGGAAAATGTGTTAACCACTGGAAAGAAGAAAAATCAGAAAGTGAACTAAGTTAATCCAAAATCAATGAATATAAACAAAGTAAAGCTAAGGTCCAAAAGAAACCAAAAGCAAACAAACTATGTTGTAATTGTGGACAAATAGGTCATTAGGTTAATGAGTGTCCCTTTAAGAAAGTTAAGGTAAAACTTGAGTCCATTGAAACTACATTGGTCAACATGTTTTTTGGTGACTTTGGCAACACCAAACCTCTAGAAACTATTGATAGATATATTATTATGAATGCTGAGCTTTTAACTATTTATGAACCCTTGATTGCTTAATTAGCATAAGGGCCAAATATATACATGTTTATTTTAACAAATTCCTATTTGTGTAATATCAGTAATTGATGAAAATCCATAGTCATAGGGAACTCCATTTGTGCTAAGATGCTTGGGATAGGACACAAGGACCTAAGGTTTTCATCAGGGCACATACTATCCTTACACATGGTGCATCATGTTTCTACAAGTCAGAGAAACAAAATAGGTGGTTCTATGTTAAATAAAGAGGGTTGTGTGCTTTCCTTTAAACTTAATGAAGTTTTAATTTTATATTATGGAGCTTTCTTTGGAAAGAGTTGTTTATTTGATGCTTTGTTCAAACATAGAGTAAAGTATGTTGGTTTTAATAATAATAAGTTTCAATATTTTGATTATCATTTCAAGAATATTGTTGAAAGTTTCAATATTTGGCATAAAAGTTTGGGTCATTTAGATTGTCATTTTGTTAAAAGAATGATGACTTAAAACTTAATTTCCAAATGTGATATTAAATGAAATCATAAATGTCAACTATGTGTAGAAGCTAAGGCTATGTTTGGTTACATTCTCCCAAAACAAAATTCTTCTAGGAGAATGTAACCAAATATGTGTCTTTTTTTTGTCCCAAAATAGGTTCAAAAAATGATTAGAATGTCCTTGCAATTTAATTGGCAAATAACCAAAAGCTCCATATTCTTTACATCATAATCATTACCAATCACATAAATATACATTTATATATCACAATATTTTATTATTATATTATAATAAAAAATACTACTAAAATTCATTTATAACCTCAAAACCCAATAGAAAGGCATTGACTTGATTGCTACAGTAAAATTTGTCTCATCCCAAAATATAAACAAACTTACCAAATTTTTCCAAAATAATTTTCTTATTATTTTCAAATCATAAACAAACATATATCACATTCCCCAACCCCACTCGCAAAAGTCATTTTCCCAAAACATATAACCCAAAATACATAATTTGTAAACAAACATTACCTAAACAAATAAGAAAGCCATATCATACAGTCGAAAGGAATTATGAGATGCTTGATTTAATGCGTACTGGTACATTTGAGTTCAATGGGGTTTTAATAAAAGACCTTAAAAAATATTTTATCACCTTTGTCGATGATAGGAGAACATTTTGTTATATTTATTTGATAAATACAAAGATGTAGCACTTCAAAAGTTTATGCAATTTAAATATGAGGATATCCACTTTGTTGAATATTGCCAATGATTTGCTGTTATTCATGAAAAGACTTCTTCATACTCTTCATCATCTAATGGGATGACTGAACAAAAGAATAGAACCTTTAAAAACATGATCAATAATTTCTTTTAAGTTCTGGATTGCCTATGTATATGCAAGGAGAGACTCTAGATACGGCTTGTCATATTCTTAATGGAGTCTATCTTAAATATAAGGAATGCACTCCATTTTAATTATAGAAAGGTAGAAAATAAAAACTAAAATATTTTCAAGTATAAGGTTGTCTTGTTAAAGTTCTATTCCCAGAACATAAGAGAAAGAAGTTGGATACTAAAAATGTAGATGCAATCTTTCTAGGCTATGTGAAAACAAGCTATGTTTTAAAGTTTTTAGTGTTAATTCTAAAATATTTGGTATATATGTTAACACTACAGTTAAATATCATGATGTGATATTATTTGAGAATGTGTTTTCCATAAAAATAGGATCACTTCAAAATGTTTCTACCTTAGATTTAGCTCATGGACCGACATCCATTCCCGATCATTTGAAAAGGATGACAATAGGGTTACTCAAAATATTTTTTCATTGGATCAAAAGAAGTAGATAAACCCAAACAGAGTAAAAGAGCCGGAGTTATCAAGAATCTTTAAAGTGATATTATCTACAACATTGAGGATGACTCTATTACCTTTAAGAATGTTATGACTTCTCTAGAAGCTAAGCATTAGAAGATTGTTATTAAAAGTAAGATGGGTTCTATCGTCTCTTATGAGATATGCAAATTAGTCAAACTAACTCTGGGTTGCACTATGATTGATAAGTTTAAAGTTAGGTTAGTTGCCAAAGGGTGTAGGCATAGACTACTTTAATGTGCATTCCCTGATTGCTTGTTTGACTATAATTCAAGTGCTTAAATGATTGACCTCTATATATAACTTCCCAATTCACTAGATGGATGTAAAATCATATTCCTTTGTGGTGATCTTGAGGAAAAAATATATATGGATCAACTAGAGGGATTTACAACTCTTGCTATAAGCATAAAGTGTGCAAGCTTGTTAAATTACTTTATGGATTAAGATAAATGTCTAAATAGTGACATGGAAAATTGATAACACTATCTTATCATTTGGCTTCGAATTTAATGATAATGCAAGTGCATTTATTGCAAAGTTAAATGTGATACATGTATTATTTTACGCCTTTATGTGGATGACATAATACTAATTGGATTTAATATTGAGATTATCAAATAAAGTCATTCTTGAAAAGTAGCTTTGAAATGAAGGATATGGGTAAAGCTAACGTGATTCTTCGACTCAAATTGATTTAGTTAACTATGGGTATAGTTATTTCTCAATCTCATTATGTTGAAAAGATAATTGAGAAATTTGGTTATAAATATTGTAGAATCATTAAAACACTATAAGATCTTTCTTTAGCTATTTTTAAGCATGAAAATGGAATTCTTGTTTCTCAATTGTGTTATTCTCAAATTATTGGAAGTTTACAATATCTTGCAAATAGCAAAAGATTAGATATCAATTGTGGTATTCTCAATTGTTGTCTCAAATTAGTGCATTATGATAGCTAAACCACATTGCAAAAATCAAAAGTCTGAAGTCTAATAAAAAGATTAAGAGACACATCCAAGTTTGATTGAAGTCCATAAGAAAACTTGTGTCTAATATGGTTATGTCCATAGATTTTATTGGTACCAAGGACATTGTAATGAATCCTTTAACTAAAGGACTTGATTTATCTTTAGTACTAAGGATGGGGCTGAAAACCTATCGATATACACCAGTAGTTGCAACCTAACCTAACAAGTGGAGATCCCATAAAGAAGGTTTAATATGGTGTAAAAAAATTGTTGAGGCTATGAGATTGCACTTAACATTAACTAATACTTCATATTTGAGTCAATTCCCTGATATACTTGGCAAATGCTATTAGCTACTACTTAAGTAAGATTGCTAACTCTGAATGGGATCAAGTTATTCTGGATGAGATGCCAGTAGTGCATCCCTGGATATGCCCAAATAAGTGAGTGCAATCATTTGCCTGTGATTAGAGAAATTGAGTTGTTTGAAAAATATTCATAATACAAGATTAGAACACATGGTCTTAACATGTCAAACCTAAAGATCATTGCATAACTAGTGGCATGTAACCAATGCACATCATCACAACCAAGGGCTAAATTCAAGGCTTAAGTCTATTTGTCCTTGTGATTGTACAAGTTAGATAATCGAAGTAGTGGTTCAAACCAAAAGGTACTATTATTTAAAGTAAGTCATGGGAACTCAAAAAGTTTTTATACTATGAATTTGTGGGGGATTCTTGCAATTGGCAACTAAAACATGTAGGATTTTTCTTAATTACATGTTAAGAGATTTATTACATATATACTAGTATATTTGTATGACTTTAGACTTTGATGTGCACTAATTTAGGTTGAAATCTATAGAATAAAATATGTGTAAAATTAGGAACAAATTAACATCGGATTATGCATATGTGGAAAAGAACTTTGTCCCATAGAGGGATTGAGAAAAATAGAAGAGTAGTATGTATGTAGCTTAAGTATTGGTGCTTGGTAAACTACCAACTAAGGAACACATGGGGTGTGCATCAAACACATTTGTCACTACCACCATTCGCTTTCCCAACTCGACTCAAGCTCAAGCATTTGGATAAATTGTTTCAATAAAATATTTTTGTTGAAAATTCCAATTTTTATTAAGAATTTGAATTTTTAAATAAAATCATATGCACATTTGGTTTTGAAAACTCAAAAACGTGTCTAACTTTTGAATTATATAATAGAAACATTTCACAATATTTCAAATGTTACAAATTCTATAATAGAAACATTATAAAACATTTCAAATGTTATAGAATGAATTTGGACACCATTTTGTTCCCCTCCTACACCTATATAAACCATGTTAGGTCCCTGGGCATAGACACATGATAATAGAAATCATCTATTTTCTATAAAACCTCTTTACTCTCTATATTATTTGGACTTCACGTCTTTGTAACTGAGTGGTGACAAGGAGGAGTCAGTATGTTGTATAACAAAAAATTCATAGGCTGTCTTATCCTAGAAGGAGTGTTGCAATACCCTATGCATAATAGGTGGTGCGATTATTTTTTCAAGACAAACTAGTCAATAGGTGATTTAGCTAGTACATTTTATCTTATATAGAATATGAAATAGGTACCGTGTTCTAATTTTCTACTGATTTAATTCCAAATCCT
Source organism: Jacaranda copaia (assembly GCA_014898725.1). Classification (NCBI taxonomy): domain Eukaryota; kingdom Viridiplantae; phylum Streptophyta; class Magnoliopsida; order Lamiales; family Bignoniaceae; genus Jacaranda; species Jacaranda copaia. The sequence continues at coordinate 109,928 of JACGDI010005508.1, forward strand.
AATTTGTTGTGTTTTTTATTTTCGCATAAATTTACATAAATTGTTAAACACTGCCATGCTGATTATCTATTTTCAAATTGTTGTTTAAATAAATTTAGATAATTTGAACTCGATTTTTCCAACATATAGATATTAGTTTTTCTAAGCTTTGATTTTATATTCTATTTCCATTATAAGGTCCAATAATCCAAAATCTAAGTCAAGCTAGATTAAATGTTGCCTCTCTAATTTTATTATTAAATGACTATTTCACTTGTACTTTATGTTGGTAGGTCTAATTGGATTGGATATACTATTTTCAACATTATTTTTTATTTGGTTGAAATTCTTACATGTTTTATGTTTTTTAGGCTTAATTTATAATCCAGTCCAATTTGGCTAAGGTGGTTGTAGTGATAAAAGACTTATGTGCCTCTTACATATAAACAACAAGAAATTAACCCTAGTTGCTAGATTGAAATAATTGGAAAGATTACTTTGCCATAGCCATCACCTTGCAGTTGAAGCTTGTTGATATCTTTGAATAAGAATGAATGCTAACTTTTCGTAGTTGATTAATCACTATGTTCATAATGTAACTTGAAGCTAATTCACTTTATTTCAAATTAAGATGAGATTATGAGAAAGGGCATAGCTGAATTATGATCTAAGGATTTAAGGTTGTGGTGCAACAAATTACAAAAAAATTACAATATTATTGAAAATATTTTATATATTTAGAATTTAGAAAATATCAAAAAAATAAAAAAGCTCACTAGCTTGCTTGGGAGATTTTGAGTAGTCATGAATGTGCTCCAAGTCAACTTATAAAAAATGCTTAAGCTTGAGTTAAGTTCAAATTGAGCTGACTCATGAAGCTCATGAGTTAACTTTAACTCATATTGTACTCCTATCCTTGCTTACATAACCAGCAATTAAATAATATATTAATTGGTATTAGCATATAATTTAACTTACGTATCCATTCCATACTCATCATGCATAATCTAGTCAATGTATCCGAACACACTCTATGTGAATTGTACTCAATTTTTGAAGTTTTGGGTTCTTTGTCTAATCATTCTAATCTTTGATATGTCGTTTGACTTCCAACTGAGAGTGCAAAATATGGTGCAACAAACTTTTATGCTGCTAGATAGCGCGTGCACTGGCAGTTCAAGTGTTCTAATACGTTCATGACAACATAAAAATTCAAGCATGACCATACCAAAAAAAAGTAAAGTCACAACTATTATTTTTTCTTCTTTCTATAAGAAAAAAAAGAAATATTATTTATTCAACTTGACCTAATTTATATTTTGATGATTAAGATTTTTTTTATGTTTATTAGGGGGGAGGGAATCCCAAACCAAAATAATTATGAAGCTAAAAGATATGAAATCCCTACCATTTATTTGTATGTATAATCTTAAAGAAACCATCTAAAATTGAAAAATATTGACCAGAATGTTTTTGTTTTCATGGACACATTGTATGCCCAATGTAATACATATATATTTATATAAACTAGTTTGTGTGGTGACGTGTCCATTGAAATGATTAAATGTATGCTTTTACATTGTATATATTTTTTGAGAAATATAGTAAATTAAAAAATATTAACTTTTAATATTTAGATTAATATAGTGTATTTGCATACAAACTTTGTATAAAAAATAAAAGTGAAAATATAAAATAGAAAGAAGAAAAGTTTTGAAAGTGATGAGGTTGAAAGCTGTTTTAGTGGATTAGGTAATATTTGGGCTAATTCGATCAAGAAAGTTGAATGATCCAATAGTAATATTTTTTTTGGGTTGAGATCTGCAACTATTAGCAAACAGCAGACTAGCCAAGGTACCTCTGGTTAAGGCACTTTGATGCTCAAGTTAGTATTGGTCGAGTAAGAGAATTGAACAGCAGAGTAAAAGTGTATAGTGAAAATGACATACCTGGAGGGTGGCTGGCAATAGGGTATTTATAGCCTTCTCCAGGTGAGTGATATATCTAAAATGCCTCTATCAAGTGTAAAGGGCTCTTATCCTTGCTGGGAGTTGTAAGTCATTTCTCAACCTTGTACTATTCTAGATGGCATTATCTCCTACTTTCCTAGGTGAATAGTACTTTAGATGTGCATCTCTTGACAGAGTTGGTGATAGAGACGATATTGGGGTGGCATATGTCATTAATGTTAAGGCATTGACTGTTAGAGCATTGAATATGATAGGGATACTTTATGGTGTCAAAGTGAGCACTCTGGTCGATGGTGATCGACAAGATAAAGTGGTCAACCAGAGAGACAACTGAATGCACTAGGCAGCTTAAAGCCTTCCATGGGGTAGGATTGAGAACCATTCGCTCAACCTGGCGGTTGTGGTCGAGTGACTCGGCTCAGCTGGGTCTGAAAATGTAGTTGGGCTTCAAATACTAAGTAGGCCTAGAAGTCTTCTTTGAAGTCGATAACTTATTGGGCTGGGCCTGTTGGACTTTCCCATATCATGAGTCCCCCCCATTCATGGTCTTAATTGAGCTTGTCAATAGAAAGGAGTAGGGAGTAAACAGCTGATTGATGGTTATACACCTTCGACTGGGGTTTTTGAACTATCGACCAGGGTTTTTGAATTCTCAACCTAAGGTTTTGAATATTCACCAGGGTTTGGTGCATTTAATGCGTTTGTTACATTGAGGTATACGAAGCTTTAGAATACGATTATGCAATTATTACTATCATTTGGGTTCCTGCATCTGAATGCCTATAAATAAGCAAGGTAAAAACATTCATTTTACACTTTTGCTGAATCCAGTCTGGTCAATTCCTACATTTATAACCCTTAATTCCTTTATGTGTTTTAGAGCTTTCCAACAAAAACTTGTAAGTTCTTCTATTAGTTTCTATTTTTCTTCATTTGTGCTTTAAACATATCGAGTTCATCAGATAATGAGGACACCAAGTCCCATAGTGCACACTTCCATGGGGAGGCTAGGGATAAGGGCACGTCTAATAGCTTATCGAGTGATAGCTTAACCTTTAGTAGCTCAAGTGATGAAAAGGCTATCTCTGGGGGTGAGGTTGGCTTGAGTGAAGTGCCAGCATAGCATTATCAATTATTTACACCTGACTATTATAGCGAGATAGTTTCCAAAATTACTTATGCCGATTTAGTTCATATTAGAGAACTTTACCATATTCTTAAGGAGTTTGAACTTCTAGTGCTGGGCTACAGAATAAGATGCATCGACCTTCGAGGGGGGTATATTACGGTATTTGAGAAGGGATTTAGATATGGACTTAGGTTCCCACTAGCACCTGCTATAGTTGACCTCTTAGGAGGCCAAAAAGTCTGCATAATGCAACTCTTGGCTAACTATTTTGCCATTATATATAGTTTCTCCATGCTAATGCACTTGTTTGGTCAGTTGACTTCCTTCGCAAATTCTTCAAACTTGTTCTACCTTTCTATGTTTCGAAAGTCAAGTAACATCGAAGAGTTTGGGTTTTACTACCTAACAGTACACCCACATCGAAAATTCTTAGTCACCCTATCCTCATCATATGGCCAAGAGTGAAAAAAATATTATTTGTATGTTCGAGGGCCTGGTGAATTTAATGTTCTGAGGGGTTGGTAGAGAGGGCACGTCGAGATACCGGGGAACCAAACTACAAGCTAGCCTAACACTTTCATTTAGGATCTAGTCGAGTTTGGCTAGATTGAGACCTTAGTTCTGACTAAAGAGAGATGTTTGGTGTAGGCTGGCTTGTCGCCGATTGAACTGAACTTGCTCGTAGGCGACCAACTAGGTAGAAATCTTTGTCAACTATAATAATTATATATTTTTTAATCTTTTTGCTCGATTTTAATTGCTCTTTTAGATGGTCCTTTATTGGCAAATTGAGAAGAGATTATGGCTCGCAGTAGACAAGAAGCATTGGCGAGGGCCCAAAGGAATAATGAGCACTGTTGGGCAACCATTTGACGAGACAGAGCTATGGTGAAGGTATTACCTTTGACCATTGTCCCAACCATCCCACAGATTGAATAGGCTCCACAGCCCGCTTGACCAGTGGAGG
>JACGDI010005508.1:132143-148090 GCA_014898725.1 Jacaranda copaia
TAATCTGCTACCTGTACAACTGATTAATGGTTAATTCTTGATAAAAATTGTTATCTATTTATGAAAAAAATCTTAAGATTTTAACTATTTAAGAAAAAACTTACAGAATACAAAATACCCATTTAATCTTACTAGAATAATTAAATAATAAAAAAGAAAAAAAATTAACACCACAAAAACCATCTTCAAAAAAATATTTTAAAATAATATACATTTACCACACATCTTATTACATACACAATAAATACATACCTATATATAAACACGCATAAACATCTATATACATACACACAAATATAAACCCCATTTTGGATCCCAACCCCTATCCAAATTCAACTGTCACGGCTGGCGGCAAATCGATAGGCGGCTAAATCTGGCCATGGCCAGGCCGGGCTGACGGAGAAAGAGGAAGGAACGGGGCTGATAGGGTGTGAGTCGTGGGACAAGGCGTGGGGGCTTGCTTGCGGTTGGGCGGTTGGAGGAGAATAAGATGACTTTTTCTCTTTTTTTCTTTTTACTTATTTGTTTTTTTAATTAATTTATTAATTCATTCAAATTTATATGTTTGTATATTATTAAATATTAATCCAAGTAGTTATTTTTTACTTACTTTATTTAAATTATATTGTTGGGATAACAATTTTAGATTTTATATTTATTCTTAAATTTTTTATTTTAGTTAATGAATAAAAATGATGATATTTAATTATATTATTTTTTATATATTTCTTATGTTAATATTTTGAAATACATAATTTAAAATTATGAAATTATGTTATCTAATATAATAAATTTTTTTTGAAAAATATCGTTTAATTATTTTTTTAAAATTTACCTAGCACTTAATATACTAAATATTAAAATGGCAACCAACAACTTGTTATAGAATTAAATACAATTTATTATAAAAATACATATATCATTTAATTAAAGGATACACTATATGAAGTAAATACTAACATACATTACCCTAAACATGCCATAAAAGTTTGAACCTTTTTTCTTTTGGTAGTGCATTTGTAGATAGCCACGTGGCGGAGCAAAGGGTGCATTTTTGTGGCCATTGTAGTACTGCTTCCATTGTAATACTTTGCCCGAGAAAGATGAATTCAACAAAGCAAATGGTAATGCATTGCTCAAGCAATCGCTCCAATTACCACATCTAATGTGGTGGTACATTCAGGAAGGCAAAGAATCTTTGTGTCACCATTTTTCTTTTTGCCTATAAGCAACAACAAATTAAAGAGGTTGATCAAAATGACCATCATCATAAGATTGTTTTTGAGTTATAACAACTAATTCACTGGCTTGTACAAATTACATTTCCCAGCAGAAATTCAAATTAGTTTTCATCACCTGAACCAAGTTGTTCTTTCTTATTCTGTATGAATTTGTAATAACTTAAGTTGAAATTCTAAATCATGAAACTAGAAAAGATCTTTAATTCACTTGCATACATGTATATGTCCTCACTTCAGAATTCAAAACTGATTTATGTATGGAATTTTAATGTTATAGTGTTGAAATAACTTCCTAAATGCCTAGGATCTTCTAAGAGTTTAATCTCAGCAATTACTAACAATCTCAGGGCTTTACAGGCATTAAAGTAAAAATAACTAATGCATCATAAACACAAAAAGAAAATACCACAAGCAATATTTAGAGCGACAATGGCATAATGCTCCTTAGAATACCCTACAAAAGAATAGGAGAGAAAAAGGAAAAAGATGCATCTTTCTTGAAAAGAATAGGAGGAAAGTTGATAAAAAATTTCAATTAAATTTTGGAGGCTAAAAAATAATATTCAGTGAGCCAAAAAAATCAAACTGGGTGTAGTCTTGATCACTATCACAAAATAAAGACCTAATTTTTCCAAGAAAAATGCAATTTTTCATAGAGCTGACTTAAGGGAAACAACAATGGAAGGACTCAAATGAAAAGGATAATAGAAACACTGTGTGGGACTCAAATTCAAACACTTATATCCAAAGAAAAAAACATAGGGCAATCCCAAATTGAAGGAACTACAAAAATAATCCCAAAAATTATAATGACCAGTTTAAAAAAGGGCACAAAAGATGCAGGGCAAAAAATTTAGCTTAGATCACTATTTATATATGATGAGGTTGAAAGTCCTATTTAGTGAATAGGGTAGTGTTTGAACTAATTCGATTAGAGAGGTCAAACGATCCAACAACGATTTTCTTTGAGAGATAAGATATGCAACCAACAGCAAACGTTAAACTAGCCAAGGTGCCCCCGACGAAGGTACACTGACACTCAAGTTAGTTCTGGTTGAAAAGAGGTAATCAAGCAAAAAAGTAAGCGTGTATAATATATTTGGTATTACCTAGAGTGTGGTTGGCAGTGAGATACATATAGCCTTCTTCTGGTGGATGATCTATCTAAGATGCCCTTATCACGTGTAGAAGGTTCTTGTCCTTATTTGGGGGTTATTGGTCATTTTCCATCCCAATGCTATTTTAGGTGGCATCATTTCTTACTTTATAGGGTGAATAGTACTCTGGGGGTGCGCCTCTTTGTCAGCATTGGTGGTAGAACTGTATTAGGTGGCACACACCATTAATGCGGAGGCACGCTACTTGTCAGAGCATTAATTGCGGCAAGAATATAAGTCAGCGCCAAAGTGAGCACTCTAATCGAGAATCATCGAGCAAATAAGGCTGTTGATTAGAGGGATGGTTGAACAGATAAAGTGGCTAGAAGCCTCCCGTTGGATACGGTCAGGAACAATCCACTCGACCCGACGAGTGTGGTTGGACAATCCGACCCAACAAAGTCCAGAAGTACCGTTGGACTGTGCATATTAAGTGGCCTAGGGCTCTCCAAAATCGATAGTTTGTTGGGTTAGACCTATTCAGCTATCCCATATCAATATAATTAATAAAACTTTGTACCTATAAGTATGAAAGTGTAGTATGCGATTCTTATTCCAATAGTTTTGATGATTTTATCTCACCCTCTCCTCAAGAATGTTAAAGAACTTGTATGAACCGTGAAATGTGATGTTGCTTCTTTAGGTGCCAAAGACAAGATACAAGAAAATAGAGGTGAAGACTAATCTTTATGCATTCAGATGAAAATATCAAAACAAAAATACTAAAAATGGAGATATATCATAGCAACAAACCGACTATCTATACTCTCGCCGGTCTTGCTATCAACAACTATCGATTTTATGATGTGAGGCTGGCAAGATTTATCAAATACTCACATTCTTCATTAAACTATTAGTAACAGTCGGAGATCAGCATTTTTGCCATAAAACATCAGTAGCGTCGGTGGTTGAAGCACAGTGAGAAATTTGGGTGTCGCTGGAGACGACTTCTTCTCGTCTTCTTCTTTTGCATATTCTACGAGAACCGATTGAAGAAAAAAGTGGAGTTTTAAGATTTTGATCAACTTCATTATTGAGTTTAGAAAATCTTCCGAGAGAATTCTCAGCACAACTTTTGACCACACAATTCAATGCTAAGAAAAACAATACAGAAGAAGAGAAAAACAAAAGAATTATTTTCTTCTATCGCCATTGGTTCCTAGGCCATCCTTCACCAAGTTTGCAAATGGCTACCATGAAAAATGAAAACTTGCTTTCTATGCGCTTTCGTTGAAGAGAGTGTTGGCTGGGGCTTGGGGAGAAGGGGAGTTGGGGGCGTGGCGTCGGGTAGACTTTTCAACGGTAGCAGTCTTTTTATTGGTATTAACGTTTACTTAGTTAAAAAAAAAGGATCAAAAAATTCGTACTTTCTGAAGAATAAAGTCGGAAAAGACAAAACGGTGCACAATTATTACAACAAAAAGCACTACATACAAAAGCACGATATTTCAAAACAACGTCGTTTCGTAGTAGGTCGAAAAAAAATCAAAAGAAATTACTTTCTTATTATTCTGCGTGGAGCTAAAACAGCATACGACTAAAAGAGCTCAGAGTGCAATTCCACAAAGCACATCATCCCCCAAAATGATGTCGTATTGATTTGAAAATTAAAAAAAAATAAAAAAATCAAAAATAGTGTTTACGTGCAGCTGGCACTGTTGACATGTGCATCAACACTTATATTATATAGTAATATATTTATGCATCATACGAATATTCCTCACATGTAAAAATGGAGTCCCACGTCTCATAATTGCACAGCCACCATAACCATATTGTATTCCCAAATGTGATTTTTTGGAGAATTGAAAATTGCACAGGACACATGTTGAGGGACCCTCTTATATTGTATGTCATTATTGACCCATGGGTTGCATCATAAGTTGTGAAAATATTCAAAATCTAACTAAATTAAATCTTGTTCTGAATTTGATCAGACAATTAAAATACCCATTAGATTAGATTCGCTAAAAGTTTTGGGAATCTAAAATTAGGGTATGAAATGAAAAATATTTATTAAAAATATTTTTTTAATAGTTATTTCCATATTGAAAAACAATGCCATGAATAACTCATGTGAATCATCAATATTATTTTTAAAATATTTTAAATTACAACTAAGCATGGAAAGATAAAATAATACCGTTACTGTTGTCTTTTGCAACGGAGACCACTCATATACAGTTCAATACTTATAAAAAATTAAGTTTGCTTTATTTAATATTATCATAATCTTAGCAAATCGTGTCAAATTTTAATATAAGAACATTTGTAATCAGATTAGGATTATTGTCGAGATTCTGTATTCAAATCTCATATTACTGTGTGCATGCATTGTAGTCCGTTTGTATCCGTTTTCAATTTTGTTTTCTGTTTTAATATTTTTTAAAATTGAAATTTAATTAAAAATTTAAAAATAAAAATGGGATTTTTTTTTATGTTTATCTAAAAATAATGATAAGAGTATATGTTGAGTTGAAAAGTTCGTTGATTCATAATTTTTTATGCTTTGAAATATTAATTATTTTTCAAAATTTATATATTTTTTATTAATTTGAAAATGATAATGAGTATTTTACATTAAATCGAATTTTAATTTAATTGATGCGATAATAAAATGACAAAGTAGGCTTAAGAAAAATCAAAAATAAGGATAAAACATACTTTTAATGAGAATATATATAAATTAATAGTTTTTAATTTTCAAGTAGTAATTAAAATTAAAAAAACCCTTAATTTATTTTGCGTGATTATTCAATTAATATTTAATATTTTAAAATAGTTATATGATATATTTAATAGTCTCATTAAGAAAATATATTTTTTTAGTCAGAATCCAAGATCCACCCTGTCATCTGGTTTATTTTTATTTAGTATTTTTTTCTCTTTTTTTTTTCCCGCTAGAACTGTATTTTGCTTTTTTTGTACATTGGCCTAAAATAGCCCACTTTCAATGAACGCGTGCAACAGGGAGTGTACTTTTGGGCGGTAACAGAGATTGGGAGTTGGAGTGGTCGGAAGCCCCCAGAAAAAGAGTAACAATTTGACCTGTACTCCTCTTTTTGACCTGTACTCTTCTTTGACTTCCAGATTTGGGCTAATCTAATACTCGCTCATTTAATTCCGTCCAGACCCAAATTCTAAAATTCCTTAATTGCCCACAAATATTCAAATTTCACGCCGTTTGTTTGGTCAATATTAGGTTTGGTTTTTGGACAGTTTCTAGGGATATAAAATTGAAGTAACTGTTTGAGATTGGACTAGTTTTTACTTGGAATTACCTTGTCCAGAAAGTGATATATGGCAAGAATTTCGGTGTAGAGTTGTTGATCATGTATCCAGTCAATTACCAAGGGCTTGTTTGTTTATAAATCTCCAATACATTTTTTTGCTTTCAAAATTTAAATAAATAAATAATATACATTTTTCAATTTCATTTTCAAAATATAAAATTCATTCTCCAAAATACCTTTACTATTCACATTCTAATATATTTTTCAATACTATACTATTTATCATAAATTGTTCCCTTCAATTACACATATACAAACATACTACTACTCACTCAATATACATGTATAAATACTTTTAAAATATTCATTTTACCCTACCAACCTAATTAAAAAGTTATTCATGTGATATTTTGTCCCCTCCCCAGACACAAACTAACAAATAATTTTCTCCTAATTTATTCTCTACTTACCACCCAAAATACAAATAAATAACTATTACATTTTTCAATCTCACTTTTCAAAAGCCAAAAATTATTTTAATAAAAAATTTTAACAAAAAACCCCAATTCATAAACAAACAAAGCCAAAGATTGATATATACAGATTTGTTACCAGTCACTTGGAGGTGGAGAGATAACATTTGCTTAAGCTGTTTAACTCATTAAATACTTTGCTAGTAATAATTTTCTTCTGGTTGAACTATTCTTTAATTTCAATAAGAAAATCGCCTCAAGCACAAAACTAATGAACACTGGTTTTAGAAACTTTAATGTGCTCAAAAGATGATCGATTGATTTCACTCCTGATTTCATAAAATTTCTCTTACGATTAAATATTTTCAAATAACATCATAATCTTTTAATAAAAAGAGAACTAAATTAAATCATCGCAACACAATATATGTTAATATTTAGGTTATTCAGGTTTTCTAAATGCTAATTTTTTTTTCTTTTCTTTTTTAATATAGAGTCATGATTAAATACATTATCGTGTTTTCTCTTTGTAATTCTAAAATCATGTCTGATATTTAGAATTTATCTTAATTTAATATATTCTTGTAGTCTGCATAAAAATAATATTTTATGATCTTAAATGATAAGTTAACTGCTGTCTTTAAAAAAATATTTTGAATTCTTTATTTAATCTTTTTTTTTTACTTTTCACTCCAACTTACTATATTTATGTCAAGTGTGTTTGATTTTTAATTAATTATTTTAATAAGAAAATATTTAATGGACATATTATATATTCATAAAATAAAATAAAAAATGGAATAGAAAATGAAATATATAATTTAAATTGTAAAAAAAAATTAACTAGCTCATAATTGAAATATGGTAATTAAATTCAAATTATAAGAGTCGGTGTTTTATAATATACTATATCTTAAATTATGTTTTCCATAAAATGTTATTGCAATCAAGTAATAATGTGAGTGGGCCACTATTTCCACTAAAAATTCATTGTTCTTCAATCTTTGCATCAATTGTGAATTCTCTTCCCCCACCATCTATTTATATGCCTCTCCCTTCAACCCACCACTATCAAATTTCCAACAATATCAACAATCAAAAGCTCAAATTATCACAGCAATGGCTGCTGCTTCCTCTTTACCTTCTTTCTCTGCTTTAAGCCTCCAATTCTCTTCCCAAAATTCATCAATTAAACTACCCACTTCATCAAAACAGTTGAAACATCATCAGTCTGTCATCACCGCCGCCATATCGGAAAAGCCATTAATTTCTCAACCATCGCCAGCGGCGGCAAGACCCTCTAAGCTGGCTATCAAGAAAATTCCCGGGGACTACGGGCTCCCTTTAATCGGCCCCTGGAAAGACAGGCAGGATTACTTCTACAACCAAGGCAAAGATGAATTCTTCAAATCAAGAATCCAGAAATACCAGTCCACAGTCTTCAGGACAAACATGCCGCCGGGGCCTTTAATTTCCTTCAACCCAAACGTCGTCGCCTTGCTCGACGGGAAAAGTTTTCCGACCCTCTTCGACACCGAAAGGGTAGAAAAAAAAGATCTTTTCACTGGCACTTACATGCCCTCCACCGATCTCACCGGCGGCTACAGAACATTATCCTTTCTCGATCCCTCGGAACCGAACCACGCCAAGCTGAAGAAGCTTATGTTTTTCTTACTATCTTATCGGCGCGATCATGTCATTCCGGAGTTCCACACTAGTTATACAGAGATGTTTGAGAGTCTGGAGAATGAATTAGCCACCAAAGGGAAAGCCGGCTTCAGCGCGACCAATGATCAGGCGGCGTTCAATTTCTTGGCAAGATCGTTCTACGGCGCTGACCCGAATGACACCAAGCTTGGCTCCGACGGGCCTAAGCTTGTCAGCAAATGGGTTCTGTTTCAGCTGCATCCATTGCTGCGTCTCGGCTTGCCGAGACCGATGGAAGATGGCATTCTCCACACATTTTCTCTGCCGCCATTCTTGATAAAGAAAGATTATCAACGGCTGTACGATTTCTTCTACCAGAACTCTACCCCAATTCTCGATCAAGCTGAAAACCTCGGCATTTCTCGCGAGGAGGCTTGCCATAATCTCCTATACGCCACGTGCTTCAACTCCTTCGGCGGCATGAAAATCTTCTTCCCCAACATGCTCAAGTGGGTCGGCCGAGGCGGAGTCAAGCTCCACACCGAGCTTGCCCGAGAAATCCGATCGGCGATCAAATCCAACGGCGGGAACGTCACCATGGCTGCGATGGAAAGCATGCCTTTGATGAAATCAGTGGTGTACGAGGCGCTGCGCATCGAGCCGCCGGTTCCATCGCAGTACGGTAAAGCTAAGCGCGACTTCGTGATTGAATCCCACGACACGGCGTTCCAGATTAAAGAAGGAGAAATGCTGTACGGATACCAGCCGTTTGCAACAAAAGACCCGAAGATATTCGATCGGGCCGAGGAGTTCGTTCCGGGTCGGTTCGTCGGCGAAGAGGGAGAGGAGCTGTTGAAACATGTGCTCTGGTCTAATGGACCGGAAAACGGGAGACCCACCGTCAACAACAAGCAGTGCGCCGGCAAGGATTTTGTGGTGCTGGCGTCGAGGTTGCTGCTGGTGGAGCTGTTTTGCCGTTACGACTCGTTTGATATCGAGGTCGGCGCGTCGCCGTTAGGCTCCTCCGTCACCGTAACGTCGCTAAAACGGGCCAGTTTCTAGACTGATGTTAGGGTTGTTGATTATGTTATTGTCAATACCAATTAGCAATTACGAGTACCATTATTTTCTTAGCGTTGGTGTAATATTTGGATTGTGACATCATGTTTTCTACTTATGAAACACACATATCAATTGTTTCTAATTCACAATTAATACTTTTTATAAAAAATATTTGACATAACATTTATTTTATTTATAATAAAAAGTAAAAAGTTAAATTAAAATTCTGGTAATTGGTTATGTAGAATTTTAGCTCAAATAATAGGTAAAATTAGGTTAAAACAGTCAATTAATTAAAAAATATTACCTTTACACTCGTATATGTGAGATTTGACATTCGACTCTTGATAAATCTTTGATGCACCTACGTATAATTAAAAAATAATAATAAATTTGAATTTAATATTAATTATTTCATAGTGAATGCACCAATTTATATCTGTGAGGGGATCTTGAATTTTTATTGAACTTGAATTGACATCAAGATATGAATATTCAGTCACATATTGGAATAGGTCATATTTGAATAGTTATAAAACGTCAGAATGATTACAAAAGTAATAAACTGCTATTGAATGATAATTTTGAGATTGATATAAGAAACAACAAAGATTGGATGGTACAAATTATTTCTCTTGTTTTGCATGTCAACTAAACGAACCTTGAATGCACCAAACTTTACAATCTAAACACGTGTTGACTTTAATCACTTTTTAATTATCACATAGCATGGAATATTGGGTACTCAAAATTTAAGTGGATTTTCTTGAAAGGCGTGTGATTATTAGTATGAAGATGAAAATTCATATTTAATGCAATTAAATTGATATTGATATTTATTGACAATCAAATCATCAATTTGGATTCTTTATTCTATTTTATATATATTTTTTCTTTTTATTTTGAACTCCTCAATTAAATTATTTTGATATAAAGTCTTGTTTCATATTGAAAATATAGAAGACTATATAATAATTTATAAATTTTATTCCTTTCTCACTAGTTCAAATACCATTTTATAAGATGTTGATCCAAACTCATGTGTGTTAGCAGCAATATGTCTCACAACTTGAGCCTTTTATATTAGATAATAAATTAAAGTATTAGTAAATATGTATAGATATATGTGGGTGGACATATATAAAAGAACATATGAAGATAAGAGGACTATGCAAAAGGATTTTTTAAAGGTAGATTAAACCATAAAAAGGACTACGATATATTTGTAACATTTTTAACATTGGAAAAAAGATGTCCATTTTTTGACATGACTATATATATATATATATATCTACAAACACACACATACACACACATATATGTATATATATATATGTCTCGCAAATTATTTATGGCTAGGCGAGGGTTCGACAAGGGGCTGCTCAATTTTTGCCCTAAAAGAAGATGGAGGACAATAAGAGAGGGGGCCCTTTCTTTTTGAAGAAGGAGAATATTAATATATTTCAAGAAGGTGGAAAAATGACAAGCCTAATCTATATATCCATCTCGACTTCCTTCGATTTGTCTATATTTATGTTTCTAGAATGCCTTAAAAAATAGATTCTATGCATCAAATTAGTTGCTTGTAATTTTTGGAAATGCTTAAAAATAATGTCATATATATAACGTTATGTGGAGTTATATATATTTTGGAAGTAATAATATTTTTTTTCTACCATCTCGAAATAATGAAGCTCACATTAAATTTATTATTAATTTTTATTCAATATAACCTACTAACTAAATAAATGATAGTATCTTTTTCCATCCTCCCCTGATATGGGATCCAAACTAAATTTAGTAATAATTTTTATTTCAACATAATTCAATTCATAAAACGTAAAGAAGATAATGAAGCCTATAATATGTAAAATTTAATAATGCTATATTGCAGTATAATATTATTATATTGAAGGATTATTTTCACTTAGCAGTATTTGAAAATGTTTATATTACTATTCTAATCGTATTTCTATTTTTATATAAAAATAAACACTCAAAATAAAATAAGTTGAAGATACTGAAAGTGACTGAATATGAAAATACGACCAATTAAGCCCAAATTTTTATCTAAACATAATAATGTAAAATAACTAATCTAAACTAGATCAATTATAAAATGACACAGTTAAAGGTTACACTTGTTATGTTATATAAAACAGTAATACTTATTTAATAGATTAGTTTAATTCTTGATTAGCATAAACATATATTAAAAATGATATTTTTCAGAATAATTCTTATTCATTTCTCGTTTACTGATAGCTACAAGCATGGTTACTTCCACTGGTGCGTCGCATTAAACATAAATTTCTATAAGAATTCTCAATGTGATTTATGTTGGCCAGTCAATGGATAGATTACTATCCTACAATATTTTATGTAAATCCAAAAAAAATTAAAATATGTATACTCAAGCTCAATAATATTTGCTAGACTCAAACTAGGGTTGACAACAAGGTCAAATTTTGATCAAAGAGTATTATTCGAATTTGAGTCTAATCATTAAAATTTGTACCTGAATAGGATTTATGCAACTTAATATCATACCAAGTTCGAGTCCGACGGATAGTCAAATTCGACAAAGAAACAGATTCTATTAAATATAATTTTCAAACTTTTTCCTTTTGAATTGTATGAGAAATTATATTTATAAAGTATTTTGCATCAAATTTAAGTTTTTGAAAGTTTTGTATCATATATTAGCCCAAATATTATATGCTTGGTGCCATAGAAAAACCACTACAAGAAAACAGAGTGGTTTAGAGACGGATAATCTCTATAGCACTATTTTCCGTCTCTAATATAAAACAAAGATGGATTCTTTAGTCTTCGAACCAATGGCTAAAAGCCCCGTCTCAAATTTAGAAGACGGAATGATTTCTGTCTCTGGTTTTAAAGGCAGACAAAATCCGTCTCTAAATCTGTTTCTAATATCTACTATTTTTTAAAAAAAATCAATCTCTATTTTTGTAAAATTTTTGTCTTTAATTTTATCTCTAATATCTTGTAGCGCCCTCTCTAAGGACAGCACTTAAATTGAGGCACTACTCTGATTCAAACTTATTTCTCAAAATACAGTTCAACAATAGGCCCATTCATTCAACCATCTTAAAATGAATACTGATGCCATTCCATCAATGCCTAATAATCCACGAAACAAAAATACCAAAGAGTTCAGGGAACTAAGTCATATTATAGTCTCTGAAGGATTAAACCATCATTTCATCTTATACTACAAACTTCAAACAAAATAGATACATCACAAAGCTTATAAGATCAACCAAATATTTACAAATTCCATACTTAATAATGGCTTCAGTCCTACTACAAAACAACTATATATATGTCATTCCATCTTGACGTCCAACAGAGCCCATCCCTGTCTAAAAGATTATGAAATACAGGGGGATAAGTCCAAAGACTTAGTGAGGAATAAGTACAAGTAACAACAGTGTTTACCGAGGAGAAACTCAACTCAATAAGACATCATTTTCAGATTGAAAATAATTGAATTTAGAAAAATAGACAGATAGTACCGAAAAGAAAACAGAAAACTCTCCTGCCTTATTGCTCCAAGAACAAATTATAGGTAGACAGAATCATGTAGGCAAATCAAACCCAAAGCATATGCATTCCAAGAAAAATTGTAAGACATGAATTGCAGATTCACCTTATACCAGACAAACAGAAAAATTACCTAAGCGTAATAGCTTGGTATGTGGCAGATGCCTATACGGACTGTATAGCACACCACGGATACCTAGGGAAAAATCCCTAGTGTATCGCCTATACCCAGGGGGAAATTCCTAGCGTACCGATGATATCTAGGAGAAAATTTCTAGCATGCCCCTACATAACCAAATAGATTACCTAGTATGGCCCTTTGCCCATATATCACCATACAGATAATAGAATAATCGCTCGTACAGATGCCTAGGGGGAAATCCCTAGCGCACTGTCGGTTTCAAAGTAATAGAACAGAACAGAATAGAACATAATAGTATGCCGCTGAGGCAACAAAAATAGTAACCAAAATAGATAAGCAAGCACGGCCAATGAATACAGAGCTGATAACAAATATGCCAATAAGGTAACAGATACAGTATAGACAGTATAGATATGAGATAGACAAATAACAAACTTAAGTTCTGGGTGCCAGAACAGACAGAAAAGAAAATCAACATAAGAGATAACCCTTACAGGGGGTATTCAAAATAGATAACAGATAGCAGATAGCATACAGACTCCAAATACAAATCAGAACACGATTCAGAAACAGAGAAACCCACACAGGGGCTTATTCCAACCACAGGTAAGAAATATAATGCTAGATTGCCAGACCCTTACAAGGGTTTCCAACAATTTAGGAGTAAGTAAACAAGGCAATAACCTAGGATAAGGGAACCTCACAGGGGTTTTCAATAATTTAGGAGTAAGTAAGCAAGGCAATAACTTAGGATGGGAGAACCTCACATGGGTTACCAACAATCTCAGAGCAAGTTAGACAAAGCAATAGCCCAGAGTGGGAGACCTTCACCTTCGTAGTCTCAAAAAACTACAGTCACTGTTAGCAGTCTACTGGCCCTTGGGTTCCAATTCCACGTCACCTAATCCAAAAGAGTATATTTACAATTAAATCCACATTCAACCTTAGATCTTACTATTATACTTATCAATATTCCAAAACCACAAATTATCCTCTTAACACAACACTTATAGAGCTTAGGCCGCACTATCAATACAAATATGCTAACTAAGCCACTAATACAGAAATAGTCATGAAATTCGCCTCAATTATTAAAGAAATATAACTCGGTTCCCATTTACATATCATCCTCATATCATCATCCCAACACTTCAATAATAATCCAATTTCATAAATCATAGCTAAATAGCCTAATTATCTTAATTAATCATAACATTACATAGTTCTCATCATCCTTATTAAATCCAAATTTGGCATTTAGCACAATATGACCAAGTCTATGATGCTTACATATATATCCTGCATGTCTTAGTTCTTGATCCCAAATCGTAATTTTGGTCCAATTAACTAGTTTATATATCATAAATAAGACTAACGATTTACTCAGATTGCATTAGGAATCAAATTATTCAATTCACTAGTATTTTACCCAATATTTCTCAATCGACACCTTGAAACCATGAATTGAGAGCACCACTACGATCATCAGAACGAGGAGAAGAAACTGGTCAAAAGTCGCCGGAGTGCCGTCGTCCACCACCGTTGGAAAATGAGACTTCACCATCAAATTGTTCCTCTCGTCGTAAGGATTCCAACTCCACCTTCCGTTTCCAATTTTGAGCAGTGTATAAACCAGAATGGGCCAAAAACTGCCACTTTCTTCTTTTCTCCAATGAGCTCCGATCACTGCCTTGCCGTCATCGAAATTGCCATGCAAAGGTAGCGCCGCGATCCTCTCATCAAGATCTTCCTAACCTTACCTTCAGAATGGAGAATCGTTGTCGGAAAAGAAGAAACCCAGCAACCTCGTAACATGCACGCCTCGATTGTCCTCCATTCGCCACCGTTCCGCCGCCCAGTTGGTGGTTCTAAGGTGTGGGAAGTGTTCGTTGTGGTGAGGGAAAGAATTTGGTTGGTTGGAGTAGAAGAAAAAGCTGCTGAAAATGGGCCAAAGATGGTGATGAAGCCTTAGTGAAGAAGAAGAAGAAAAAAGAGAGAAAAAGGAAGAAGAAAAGGGAAAGAAGTGGTTGCCCAATTTCTAAATTTGATTTTTGACTTTTTTTTTTGATAAAATTTTAAATTATACAATTTATTCCAATTTTTTAGAAAATTATGATTGACCCCAAATTGATCAAAAGTATACACAATTATGTATATGAAAATTATAATTTAACCCACAAAACTTTGAAAATAATTAATAATGTAAAATTCATAAAATTTTCAAATAACAATGAAATTGTATTTTATAAATAAAATTTTAGGAGTGTTGCATATCTAATATTTATTTTACCAAAATTCATCTCTAATTTTATCTCTTTCCATCTTTATTTCCATCTCTAAATGCTCAATATTTTTTTGCCTTCTAAATATGTCTATAATTAGTTTTAGATTTTCTCTACAGTACCTATATATATATATATATATATATATTTGTAAATCCAAATTGATAACTTGCTTATAGTGACATCTCTATAAAAGTAAATAATATCAATTTCTAAATCAATTATTTAATCATCCACAAATAATGTTATTCATTACAAATTTTAAAAATCAAAATACAATTATCATAACAAGTTGCTTTGACCATTCATTATTAGGTAAAATAACTCGTTAATATTAGTCATATGATCAATCATCATAAGTTGTTTAACTATCCATATATTTAGTACAATAAAAGCATTAGTGACCTCCACCAAAATCTTGTTGCTTTTGAACTGCATATTCACTGTTATATTGATGATTTGTATACATCACTCAATTTGCAGACTATCTCTTGTAGCCTTGTCTCTCTTCTTGGCCTCTTCTTCCCTCTTTCAAGCCTTCTCCATGGCCTATTCAAACATTCTCTAGCCCTCTTCTTCTCTTTTTGTAAAATTTCATTGCATCTTGATCTAGCAGCACGTATGTATTTTTGTAAAATTCTTGCTCTCTTCTTGAAAGCCTAAAGCATTGCTTCATAATCTTCTTCCATGCATTTTTGCATAACAATACGTGTAGTTAAATCTTAATGTATAAAAAGAGACTAGTTGCAAAGTCCAAGCAATATGATGCAATCTGTTAATTTGGCCGCTGCAGACAATCTGTTTACTTCAACTGGAAAATGACATACTTTTTAATATAAATTGCATCTAGCACAAAGGGACTTTGAAAAAGGAACAAGAATAAGAAAATGAAAAACAACATCAAGAGTTTATTAGAGCATAAGGGTATTGTTAACAAAACCTTAAGGACAAAAAAGCAAAACACAAAAAGAGATCTGAATGAATAAGAAAAGGAGCCAATGAAACCAACAAATTAAATCCAACAAAATGGGTACACAAACTCAAATGAGCCAAAGCTCTCTAAGGACTTAATGAATATAAATATAACCAACTTTCAAGATCAAAAGTGGCATCTAATCATTTATTAAAAAAAAAAAAAAAAAA
>JACGDI010005508.1:148438-162643 GCA_014898725.1 Jacaranda copaia
AGGTTGGCCTTATGGCTGTCCTTGGAGCTTAATCAGAAGCTAAATCCTTATGTCTTGTCACACTACAAATTCAAGGTGACAAATCCTTCAAATGTAGAGTTTGATGGAGTTGAAGATCCCTAAGAGTACTTAGATGATGACATGGCACTCTTGGAATTGTACGCCTGATGGAGCACATCCTTACCTTATTTAACCTATTTTCAATTGGAAACATCACCCTATTGGAGGTACATTAAGATTACAGCCTACTTGTTCATCATAAAGTAAAAGAAAGGTAAACATAAACGCTACAGAAGTATTTCATCTAAGTACTATATGAGATTCTCCAACTCAATTCAAAACTCACATCATGCATCAAGTTGTAAGTGTTGGATTTACTGTCAACATCATCCTTTGATTTAAGGACTAATCGCTTGACTCATAGCCTTTTTAGGTCATAGCCACTTTAAGCTGACCGTAGCCTTATATCATGCTTTTTTTCACTAAATGTGTTAGGAATAAAGATGTGCCTATGCTAAAGTTATAATTTTTAGCCTAGTGATAAGTACTTGATCCTAACAATTGGTATTAGAGCAAGGTCATGGATTTCAGTCCCCAAGCTAGTGTTAGGGGGTGATTATTGGATTTATTGTCAGCACTATCGTTTGACTTGGGAACTAACTATACAACTTATGGCACTTATAGGGCGTAACCATATCAAGCTAACCATAGCCTTATATGGTGTTGTGTTGCCAAACATATAAGAAAATAAAGTTGCATCTCTGCTAACAACTATATCTTTTGGTCTAGTAGTAAGCACTTGATCTAATGGTAAGAGATATAAGGTTCAAGAAACCCACAACAAGCAATCACATTGCCATTTTGGAGAAGCTCCCAATTCAAGCCAAGAAGTGCATCCACATTGAAGAAATAATAAGTCTGCAAAGAACCATAAAATATGATGGCTAATCCTAAAAGGCAAGGCGAATACTTTATAACGAGCAACCTCAAATGCATCTTGCAACAAAAAAGGTAGTAGACGATCCTTGTAAGGCAAATTTTGAAGGAATATTTATGCTTCTATCGTGATGGAGGACACATTGTCAATGAATGTAATTGCGTGAAGGACAAAAGTGAAAGATTAACTTAGCGTGGATAACCTGAGGAGTAGTTATCAAGAGATAATGGCAACTCCCATAAACAATGCGGACTTGAAACATGAAGGATTGCATAAAGCTACTAAAATGCAGATGGGAACCTTGAAAAAGGCCATGACCACATATACCTGACAATCTATCTCCTATGTAGTTATATCGATATTTTCTAGCAGATTCACATAGAGTAACTCTCTTAGTGCTAGAAAGCCCCCCATAAGGGTTGCAAAACAATATCAAACTTATTGATTGGAATTAGCTCTCTACATCTACAAAATGCACATTTGACTATCTAACATCAATACCATATGATGAAAGCTATACACTAATACCTTAATAATTCTAGCCTCCTTGGCTTAGTCCTGGGGAAGAAGATCCTAATAAATGATGAAAGCTATACAAACGCCATACTTTATGACATATTGTTTCAACAATGCAAGGCAAACACCCATTTGCAAAGAACCAATTCTCCTTTAGCTAAAACCTAGTGGAAAAGCTATGGAGGTCAGTGGCTAAGAGAAATGGGTGATGGAATTGAAGGTTGAAGCTAGAAAACCTTTGAAGAGGTTGAAGTTACCTTACGTAATCCATCAAATACCTCCAAAGTTAGAGATAGGATTACGAAAATGGAGATTACAATAAACATGACCCTAACTAGTAAAAGCACTTGCCCAAGCCCTCATCTAGTTCCTAGCTTAAGGGTGCTTGAGCTTCTCTCAGACTTTCTATAAAAGAGATATCACCTAATTCTGATGTCAACATAAAAATTAATTAGTACACAAGGATTACATAGATTCTTAGAGTTTACATTAGTAGTGAACAAACTATGAAGTTTTCCTAGAGTTGAACAATACCATGTATACATAAGAAGGTGACAAAACTAAGAGGTCAGAGATACACAAAGACTAAGTACACCTAAGAAGCCTCCAAACCAACAATGTAGGAGGAGACTATAACTTCATAACCTATCACAAACCTAGATATAGGATAAGAAAGATGATTCCTTTCAAGGATAAACAGCTAAGCACAAGCACATGCAAGTTCTAAAACACATAAAGAAAAGGGATGCTCTAAACTTAGAGCATCTCTTATCTTAGAAAGCTAGCTCAAGAGGTATAGTGACTCGTCTTATAGAAGAGTATTAATTTTAGTTAATTAAACTAGTTTCTCCTATGAGAGTATAGACTTGGTTTCTAGTAACTCTAGATCATCCATATTTTGTTATTAAGAATAAGCTTGTCCAAGCTCATAGGGTAGCTGATGCTATTTTTGAATTTCATAAAGCATTTGACTTATAACACTTGTCTTATTCCATTGCAAATTAACCTATTAAAAGTATATACATATTCACAATAAGACCTTAAGTGGCGTGTAAAATAAAATCTTCGTAGAAGACCCCAAACAGCTCCTTCCATAGAACATCTCTACCAGAGACCCTGAGTAGCTCTCTCTATGGAAAAGCAAAACAAAAATAGATCAAATTAACACTACTATAAGTCCCCTTAAGGAATCTACAAGGTTATCGACTTCAGCACCACTATAAGATCCTAAAGGAGACAAAGGTTGCTCTAAGACCCCTGAAGGGAGTGTAGCACAAAGATCACTATAAAATCCCCCAAGGGGACGCATGCTAAACTAAAAAAGAGCATTGTAAGACCACTAAGGAAACACATGGCAAACTCAAAAAGGCCCCTATAAATCCTAAGGGATACATGGCCAACTCAAAAAGACCACCAAGAGGACACACATCAATAAAGACTATTGTAAAACCCTAAGGAGGCATGCAGTTGCAACAACTACCTCAACACCTCCTAGGAGGGAACATGACAACAATGTTATACTAAAACTCCCAAGGGGGCACAATTCATTAATATCTCTCAAGACCCCTAAAA
This sequence comes from Jacaranda copaia, assembly GCA_014898725.1. Lineage (NCBI taxonomy): Eukaryota > Viridiplantae > Streptophyta > Magnoliopsida > Lamiales > Bignoniaceae > Jacaranda > Jacaranda copaia. The sequence goes on from JACGDI010005508.1 coordinate 151,464, forward strand.
GGGCACAATCATCAATTCCACACCAGAACCCTAGGGGAGGTGTATTATAAGTAATGATAACCACAATAGTATTATGATAAGACCTCTTAAGAGGGCTTAAAAAAGAAAATCTATCTCTAAATCTTTCATACACTGCAACAAAGTCTTGAGAAAAGGACCAAAAAGAAACAAAGTGTGGAAATGCAATAGTGTGCAAACAATGCACAACACCAAGGAAAACTTGAAAGAAAGAGTCATCCTAATAATTAGGTATGAAAAAGTGCACAAAATTGCTCACATCTCCATAACAAAAATGAAAGGTCTAACAATGTCGTAACGCACAAACAACAATCAACATTTGGCCTACACATGGCCATTCAAAGGAAAATGATAACTGGCATAGTACTAATGCAAAACAAGAAAATGTAATCCTCAATAAAAGAAAAACAAAGAAGACTACGACTAGTTTGGGGTGTAAACGGATATTAAATGGATTGAATATATTATTTTTATATTAATATCAATTTAACTTTTTAAATATTCGAATGTGAATATGAATTTTTCAGATATTTAAAAATGATATCTGAATTCATATCTGTCAGATATTAGTTGAATTTGGATATATTTGTATTTGACTATAAATATTAAGATTTATTCATATTTTACTAAACTTATCTATATGCAAATTATTTTTTATATTTATATTCGATGATAACTATTTAGATATCTAGTTATAACTATCCAAATATGTGAATCTATGAACCTATAATAGATACAAATAACATTTGTATCTATTAAGAAATAATTTCTAATTAATAAAAAAAGCAATCAAACAAATAACATAATTTCTAATTAATAATTGACTTTATAATTGATTATTAGTAATTATTATTAATAATAATTATATTTAAGTATATTAATTATAAAGTCAACCAATAATAATTATGTTGATTAATTTTATTCTTCAATTTTTTTCTCTATATTATAATAATTTTTTAAATTTATTCTCATTTTTTCCCACTCCTTCAACTATAATTTATATATATACGTATATGGATTATGAGATTTTTATTAAAAAAAAACTAAATAATATATATTTGGAGTAGATATTAAATGAATTAGATATGTATTTACTATATCCGCATCCATTTATAATCGAATATTTATTAATCAAATACGAATAATATCTACTTTAAATGGATACAGATAAATTTTATATAAATAGATATGAATGCAAATAGTAAATGAATTTTTATATATCCATTTACAACACTATTCCTAGTCCTACTCTACAACTACAGAGCCACAATAGTTGAATTCTTCGCAATGATTAGGGCTAACTTGTGCGCAGAAAAATCAAATCTACTATAAGACCACCCTGGGGGTACTTGCAAGAATTAGGTGTACTAAAAGATCCCAAATCAAGTCTACTGAAAAACCTCCAATAAGGGCTCGCAAAAATCACTTCCATTATAAAACTCCAAAAGACTTACAAAGAAGATAACCATATTGGAGAGCCAAGGAGGCCCATAAAATGGTACAATTTATTTGAAAACCTCAAGCCCATACAATTTAGCTTTGCAAAAAGAATAAGGGATCTCTAGAGAATAAAGCTCCACGAACAAACCCTAAGTCATTTGTTAAGCGCATTGCCACACCAAAATATCCTAAATGGTCTCTAAAAATTATAAAGCATTTGCAAACTATAAAACTCTATAAGGGATCCTAAGTAGCCGTTGGAGCACTTTTTAAAACAACCATGACTGAGCACCTAGCTGGCCAAAGGCGAAAACTAAATCTCGATCACCTAACAAGCAACCTCCACATAGAGTTGCCAAATAAAAACCTCCACAAGTGGAGTTGCCCAATGGATGCCTCCGCAATGCAGCCACCCAACGAGCAATCAATCTCGACTACCTATTAGGTAGACTACTTCGTCTGGGTGATTGACATTTAATGGTTGCCTTTCACCTATTCTCCCCATTCTACAACAAGCTCTGATGTGTTGCTTATATTAGACTCACTCCCCTCTCTCGTCAAAGGAACCTTAAGGTAAGTTAAGATACAATTGCTCGACTAATATAGAAAGAGTTAAAAGAAAAAAAAAGGCATAGACAACATATGGAAGAAATCTTAATTTATTCATGGCACTTAAAGCTTCCACCAAGAATCCTAAAGGATCTTCGTGGAATGCAGCTTTGAGAAATAATTTGAGTTGTTCGCGGAGTTCACAATACTCTAATTTGCTCGTAGAAGCATAAAGATTTGTAGAACAAGAAACTCCACCTAAAATTCAAAATTATTCGTAGAGCCCAAAGATAGACAAAAGTCTAAAATGATCTCTAAAGCACGAAACTCTACAAAAATTTTTAAGTCATTTGTGGAGCACTGCCATAAACTTAAGATCATCTTTAGCGCTTAAAAATCTTGTAAGAAATTCTATGCAATAACTGAAAGAGAAAATTTTTTCTAAAGATCCTAAGTGATCTTCGGAGTGTAACGCTCTATGAAAAAATTTTAAGTCATTGGTTGAGCATAATGCTTTGCCAAAAATCCTAAGGGATCTGTGGAACATAAAGTTATATAAAAACTTGTACATCATTTCTATAAGCATAATACTCCATAAAAAGCCCCTGGCGTGTAATGCATCTATTTAATAGCAAGACTTTTGGCATGCAGAACATCATCTTAACTATTAGATGCATCTAAACGGGGATTCATAAATTGAGATATGCTATGACATTGCAAGGGGGATTGCCCCTGCCAATCAGCACAACTCTAATGCGATGTAATTACCCAAGGTAATGGGTGCTTGCCCAAGAGAGATCAGCCAAGAAAATAACATTAAACAAAAAATGCTTACTTCAAAAAAAGGAAAAAAGAAAAAGAAAAAAGCATGCTGATCACCATACGTGCCAGTCGCCCATGGGCAATTTGCATGAAATGATTAAGCCAGTTGCCCACGAGCGAATGGCATGAGTATAGGGGGACAGTTGAACCAACAAAAAAAATTATAAAAATAAAAATAATAAAATAATAATTACCTAGCCACCCAAAAGGAGGTTGGAGTAAGCAAAAGAAAAGTGACGGGCAAGTGCCCAAAACTTACATATAAGAAAATAATAATTATTTTTATTAGTTTATATATTCAAATTAGTTAATTGATTCAAAATTCATTTTTAATCAATTGATTAAAATTAACCAAAATTTGACTAATAATAAATTAACATAAAAATAACAATTATCTTATACTTTCAATTGGAGAAAAGAAAATAAGTTTCAAAATTGAAAATAGGGAGGGGGGGTGTTGATGATATGGAAAAATAAGAACCTAAGGGCCAAAAAAGTAAAAAAGGGTCTAAATAAATAAATAAACAAACCAAAAAAATGGGGCTAGTAAGTGCAACAAATTAAACACTCCAAGATGGGCACTTAAAACCAAGTGAACCAAAGTCTATTAAAGACTCAATTAGTCTCCAATAGTTAAAAAAATACATTTGATCATTTATAGAAAACCTTGAGTTTTGACTTTACGTAAATGCATTCCAAGAACAAAAACCTAATTCATGCAGATGATTTTTGGAGTGGATCCCACTCCACTCTGAATAGCATCACTTGGGTAATGATTATACTTAGTTTTCCATATTGAAGGAGTTGAGATTTTGAAATAGTTTATAAGTTATTCCCTCTCTCCTGCACTTTGAGACACATTATTTTAGGGCAAAATCCCCCACCACAAGTGGGTTGGTAGGGTAGTAACTCAAAGCAATTAGGCCTTCATATAAATATAGATCTAATCATCATCATTGGGTGCTATCTATAGGAATGATAGCTATGTGCCTCTCCCCAATCCCAAACCCCACAACTGGAGGACTATGATGACATCTTGTATTGAAAGGAGTCAAGGTCATGAGATAGCTTATAAGTTGTTCTCCTTCTCCCACACTTTGGATGCCTTTTCAGAGTAAAATCCCTTATCATATACATATCTATAGGATAATACCTTGGAGCAATTAAGCCTTCATAATTGGAGATAGATTTGATCATTATCAGATAGTAAATCCTTATTCCATGTTATATAAAATATATTTGACATGCATACACAGATATCAAAGGATCATTAAGGTTCGAATCCTAAACCTCATACTTATATATACAAGGACAATGATTCTAGTAATTCACAAGTAAATCATAATACATCATTACATTTGATAGTCCCCCCCCCCTCCTCAAGATATAGTACATAGGTTTTATTTGAAAATTTCATTAGTATTATATATAAGACGATTAATTTAATAAAAAATTTTAAAGTTTGGACTTGAATTTTTAATAGATCAAATTGCTTAATTTCATATCTAATCCACTTATTTCATATTATAGACATTTATAAGCAACTTTGCAAATTCGAATATTTATTAATCAATTAAAAATAATAAAATTTGAACCATTTCAAATTATAATTTGATTCATTGATAGCTCTAACCCCAACCATACCTAGGCCTATTAAGAATATAAAATGGGTTTGGGCAGGGCCTATATATACCCTCAAATTATTCATCTACCATATACCCAAAAAATTACCTATTATCCTAATATTCACATCTAACAAATTAATTGAAAAATGATCTATACTAAAAATTAAATGTATACCAGTGATTAAGGCATATTTTAAATATAATTAAAAATATTCTTTTTTTTATAATGATAATATATTTTTCAACCATTACATACATTTCCTTAAATATAAAATAACATTATTTTAAAAAAAATAATAGGAAGATTAAAGTTCAAGAGAGAAGAAAAAATATAATTAATAAAATGGAGAGAAAAAACATAGTATGTGAAACAGTAAAGTTAAAAGAAGAAGAAGAAGATCTTTTTCGTTTTTATTTGTTTAGGATACTATAGACTAATGAAACTAAATTAAATTTAATATATCACTAAATTGAATTTGGGTAATATTCTTGTTTAGTGAATTAGATTAACTTTTTAATATATATATTTGTATATATTAAATTTAGTGAAGACGTTAAAAAACATACATAAAGTTGTTTTAACATTCTCTCACTTTATAAATAGTATTTTGAATTTTGATACTTAATTGCTGAAAGAGACACTTATAATTTTTGTTATCTTTTCAAGATACAAGCATAAAAGCACTAAAATGTACAACTTCCCGTTTTTATCGATATGTTGTTTTGCGGTGATCATACTCCCATAACAAACATCTATTTATATATTTTTTAAGGAGAATAGTTAATTACATATATATTCGCCCCATCGACGCACTTACTATTAACTACATGTAATTAATATTTTCAAATTAAAAAAAAAAATAGATGAAGTCAAATGAAAAACATCTGTACACTCTGCTGGAAATTACAAAATTTCATCCATTCAATTTATGAAAATATATAATAAGAAAGAAAATTTTGGACAATTGTAACTAATACTCATGAAACTTTCTTCTTTTATTTTGTTTATGGCAAGTTTTACTTATGTCCAATTTGTTTTAAATTTTCTGTCGGCTTAAATAAATGAGTAGTTCCTTCAGATCTCAAGTCTCACATTTTTAAAATGATCATTTTTATTGCAAATATAGTTCAGCACATTGTGTCTAATTTTAAAATTTTCGCACTTTCTGGGAACTAATAATATGATATTTAAAGTGAAAAAAGGGACTAGGCCGGGTTGAGTTAAAGCCCAAACCCGAACATCCAGCTTTAATAAAGTAGATCGGTATACACACCTAATGCAACTTAGGTTGGATATGGCAGGCTAGAGTTTAGGGTATTGTTTAGATATTTTTGAGCATGGTCCAGTGCACGGATCCAATTGATGCTCAGTTGCATAGGCTATGACAGGGTATGAAATCTTATTATTTGGATTTTTTTTTTATATGGGCTCGATGGATTTTTGGACTGGTTAGAATCGGCTGAGTATATGCTCTTATTGTTTGAGTTTATCAGAGTATAAACCTAGATAAGATAAGATAGTTCCCTACTCATACAACTCTAATCTAAACTTGGACACTCTACAGGCCCCACTCTCCTAATAGGTTGGAATGGAATAGATAATCCAAATTGTTGATCATGCGATTCATCACATCTTAACATCTAGATAAAACTGGCATCAAAACTCATGCTCTCAAGACTCTTTATTGAGGTGATCCTAACGACTGCTTACAAATCCAAAGTCACTCTATCTTGCACAAAGCTCACCCAAGTCAGACATCAACATGGGATATTGGAAACACCAGAAGTTTTGTGTATTGACAATATGGAATGCAGTCAGAAACTACTTACATGAGTCATTTTTTATGATACAGAACACTAGAAAAAGATGCATCGCCATTTTTAAACATTGGCCAAATAACTACATTGCTTGTTTCTCCTCTTCAAAACCTTAAAAAAGTACACTGTAAAATCGTGTGTCTACTTACTAAGACATTCTAACTGCTGAAACAGAACAACCGATTTCAGTTTACCGGATGACAACGCGGTTTAGCAAACTGTTTGATGATGGTGAGCTCTGATCACTCATCCATGAGTCCTCCACTGAAACAGGAGAAAAATCCATAACTGTACCCGATGAATTCGTGCTGCTGAATGGACCTACACTGCCAAATTCATGCTTTTTAACCGTCAGGCTCAATGGCTTCTCACTTAAATTGGAGGACGATGAGCAAGAGGATGCCTCTGAGGATCCCATTAAGCTCATCTCCGAAGTAGTCCACTTACTTAGCCTAATCTGTTCCAATTCAACAGCAACTTCCATCATTGAGGGCCTCATATCCCTGTGAAAGGCAAGGCATCTGAATGCCAATTCAGCCACCTTATGAACTGATGAAAGTGTCCAAGCATCAAGAGTAGGTTCTAGGAATGGATCAATGATCTCATCCAAATACCCTCTGCCAATTCTGTCAACAGCTAAAGCAGCCAAATTTACTTCATTCTGAGGTCGACTAAAGTCCACAACTCTCAATGCTGTTATAATCTCAATAAGCACTACCCCAAGACTGTACACATCACTTTTATCAGACAAATGGAAATGCTGATGATACTGAGGATCAAGGTATCCCGGGGTGCCCTGAGGGGCGGTCGAGATGTGAGATGATTCTACCATCCCTAACCTTGAGAGCCCAAAATCAGCTACTTTTGATTTGAAGTTGTAATCCAAGAGTATGTTGCTGGATTTTATGTCCCTGTGATAAATAGGAGGGTGCATTGCATTGTGAAGATAGGAAATAGCCTGAGCTGTTTCAGCAGCAATAGTTAGACGAACTGGCCAGGGGAGTCCACTGCCTTTTTCTCTTTGGAGGTGCTGAGACAAAGTCCCATTAGGCATGAATTCATACACAAGAATCTGTTCTTCGTTTTCAATGGAACAACCTAGGAGCCGGACTAGGTTTGGGTGGCTTACAGAGGATAGGAGTTGGATCTCATTGATCACTTGTTCAATGCTGTCTGCATCTCTGTGTCTGATTCTCTTTATAGCAACCCATTCGTCGTTGTTCAGTTTGCCTGAGTACACCGTCCCATAGGCACCATTTCCAAGCCTTCTTTTCTCTGAGAAGAAATCTGTGGCTTTCTCCATTTCTTTGTAGGGATATATAGGAACAGTTATCCCTGTTGTTTCACACAATTGTCGGTTTTTTCTACTTCTGGTCCTCAGTTTAGATCTTTTCCGGATGCAGCAGAATAATAGACCTAAGCTGACCATTAATGAAGCACCTGCTGCTACACCTGAGAATCAGACAGCCGGACTTAGGTGACTCTTTTACATGTTAATTTTGTAGTAATATGTTGTCTAAAGCACAGAAATGAATTTTTACCTCCTATCAAAACACCAACTCTTGTCGTTCCTCCACATTCACCTGATAAGTACTTGGACGGATTACATGCTAATGATTCTGTTGCACAACATATGATCAATGTTGGTACATAGTTTCAAATATCAGAGCTGACACAAAGAGAAAAGCAAAACATAGCTGACACAATGAGAGAAGCAAAACATCCTAAAAATCAACGACTGCCCTAATGAAGCTTACAACATCAACTTCTCAAACTGGGACATAAAGATTTCTAGTAGCTGAAAGAAGCCTTATGGTAATAAATTGTTGTCAGAGACGGCATGATTGTTTTTGGACAAACTAAAATCAACGGTTACAAAAATATTTGTTTATCTTCACTTTTTTAAGATGAGAATAAATGTCACGTCAATGCATTATTATGTTATGATCCTAACTATGTGATTTTGAAAATTTTTGTACGAACTAAATGTGGAAACATCAATCGAAACGAATCATACGAGTCCCAAGTCCCATTATCAATTTGAATGTCTAGTGGAAACATCAATCGAATGAGTTGTTGCCGTTAATATTTTTCACATCTTGCGCACGTAAAAAGAGCTTCTTAAAGGCTGGCGACTAGTTTTGCTGATATCATGAGAGTTTATGTAATTTTATAAATTGTATTGAGTCGATTTAATACAAAATTGACATCTATATGGCTAATGAGCTTACCTAGAAAAAAAACTTTAAAAAGAAAAAAACATAGAACACATGCATATATGAATATTAGGACCTTTAACACGGAGAATTTTCCTATTTTCGTTGCAAGAATATGACAAATTTAGTCTGCAATCTGAAAGCAGCCTCTCTAATTCAAAGACGATCCAAACTTTTGAAATTCGCATTGTTTCTGGACAAAGTGGACCCGTTTTATGGCATCCGAGGAGCCATAATTATCAATTTTTGGCTAATTGAAAATAGCCTACATAATTGAACATCTTTTTCGTTATCAGTCAAAGTATAATTATCCTAATGTACGGAAAGTATTAATTTATTAAATTCTTCAAAAAAAAAAAAGAACATTTTTTTAATAGTAAAACTCAAATTATCTTTCATTGTTTAAACTTTATAAGCTTCTTTAGTTACTATTCTTAATATATAAATTTAAGAGAATTTATTTTGAAAACAAAGAGTAAAAGAAAAGGTTGACTGATGATTTGAAAAAGAAGCAGCAAAATTATAGCAAAACAAGAAAAAAAGAGAAATTACTAAAAAGGAAATAGGTGTCAGAATTCTACCTTTCCGGCAGCCCAGCCCGTCGAGAAACCCATCACCGGCGAACCCCTCCACGCACTCACACCGATACGCCGGCGAATTTCCGCCAACCGGCGGCGAAACAGAAACGCACCTCGAATTCTTCGAGCACCGGCATTCGCCACGAAGCCACCACCCCATTCTCACAATCTGAACATCCAACGAAACCGACGAACTGTTCGCAAAAGACTCCATGGATATCGCCGAAAACAGGGACAAGCAACCGCTCCTCGTCAGGTTCTTAAAATCAATAAACGAGGTCGTATTATCCGTCTCCGAGTAGCAGCTAATACTATCGTTTCTGGAGTCGCATTCGAGCAGCTCGAAGTGGGTCTGCACCATTGTCGTCGGAATGAAGCACCCGCTGCTTTGGTTTCTGCAGTGCTGCAGAAGTATCGCATTATGAGACGTCGGCGCAAAATTAGCGGTAAAGAGACGGCCCAGCGCCTCCACGGGACGGCTGCACGTCGCCGGAAGGTTGACCAAAATGTTGCCTCCGTCGACGGATTGCACCGGTAAATCGGCGGCGAGAATTGTCCCGTTGGAGCTGCAGTTTAGCTGGATTTGGCAGCCGGGAGAGAAGCCAAAGGGAAAAGGGAGTCTCTGATCGCCGCATGACCGATTGCACCAGGCAACTGCTGCTGATGTTAAGGGTAAAAGAATCGTAATAACAAAGGAGAGAAAATTAAGGAACAACAATCTCATTTTCTAGAATCAAGATTCAGACATTTCTTGCAAGAAAGGCATTCAATATGTTTCAAGGTTGGGCCCGAAAATGGAGAAAAGATTCGGGTTAGAGACAAAGAGGGAAAAGATTAAAGAAAGAAATGATGATGAAGGAATGTGGTTGTTTGGAGGTACTTTTCCTCTGTCTATATCTTACTCTGTCGTCTTTTCAAACTTGTGTGGGACCGTTAGACAAAAATTTCGGCCATTTTGGCTAGAGAGCCTTGAATTTTAAGCATTGTTGATAGTAGAAAATGATAAGTGTCGTGAAATGAATTTTGGACTTAATTTATTTTAAAAATTATCGTAAAAATAAAAATTATTTAAAATTATATATAAAATTCATTATAAATTTATTTTATCAATGCAGAATTCTAGAAATTGTTTAAGATCATATATAAAAAAAATATTTATTTACTTCATTTATATGTGATTCTAACACACTCCGCGTTGTCGCACACACTCAAAAATAAATATTTAAAGTATTGAATAAAATATAATGAGTGAATTAATAATATTGAATAGCCCAACATTGATAATGAGTAATTCTAATACCATATCCTATAATAAATTTTAAACCTAACTTACTCCAAAAATTAGTTCTTATTTAAAATTATAATTAAAGATCACTACTTATTTATTTTATTAATTTAAAATTCTAACAACAAGATTGTGGCCTTGAAATTCACTTGGTCAATCACACGGGATGACCTCTGGCTCATCACAAGATTATTTGATCTTATTAAGAATGTTGTTTTAGTTTATTAGTATACTTTTCAACTGGCAAGAGGAAAGTTCCAAGTTTGAATACGCAGCAATGGCTCCCAAAGTCATGCTGTTCCCGGCTTTTATGCTGTTCTCTGAGAGGCATTGAGGCACAGGGAGTTTGAGGGTAGGGTGGGTTGTTTTTTTTTTTTTTTCGAAGGCATAGAGAGCAGCCTGTTTGGCCGGTTGGCCCTTCGAACAGAAAAACATAATTAGATTTAGTGTACTCTAATTCTTTGTATTTTAATTGGTCAATGCCTCCTTTGTAATTTCTTTTGATTTGTTTGGTTGTGTTTTTAGATGTTTTGGAGAAAATATTTTGGAAAAATGTGTTTTTGGTTGATATTTGTCTGTTTGACTTTGAAAAAATAATTAAGAGGAAATGTTTGTGAGGAAGTATATTGGAAGAAATAATTTTTATTATAAATGTCACATTAGTCAATTTTTATTGGGTAAATAGGATGAAATTTCAATTTTTTTATAGTAATTATTTATGTGTATGTATAATTGTGCAATCGGCGTATATAAAATGTATAATGATTAATAGATGATGAAAAAGTTTATTTTGAGAGTATTGTGGATATAATACTACACATTTCACAAT
>JACGDI010005508.1:162743-176817 GCA_014898725.1 Jacaranda copaia
TGTTTTGCAAAAAGGGGCCTGTTGGGCCTGTTGGGCTATCCCATATCAATTATAAGGATTAAACGATAAAAAATTTAATTTTATAATGATATTTTAATAGTGACACAAATTATATCATTGGACTATTAATAATTAAATTAGTGACACATCTATAATGATAATGAAATTCTTGTATAAATCATAGTCAATGTTTTTATTGTCATTAGATTGTAACAATATATGTCTCATTAATTGTCAATAATAACATTAGTGATTATGTCAATCTTAAGTCATATTATTATAAATAAAAAATTATTATCATTTAAAAAATATTAATAGTGAAAAAACAAAATCATTGTCACTTTAATATATATATATATATATATACATATGTCTACAGTAAGGGCTTGTTTGCTTCGGCATATAGGATTATGAGGGATTAATATGCTAGTTATACATAAGCTAGAAATGGTATCTAAAATCATATAATATATTATTTGCTTGAATTTTAGAAATTAGTAATATTCCATATTTAATACTGTTTGATGTTTGGTTAGCAAGATTACTCAATGTGATTACATATTGTAATGACCAAAATATATTAACTTCTAAGAAAATGTTGAGGTTAGGGTTTTCATATGAGAGGTAAAAATGACTTTTTTATTTCTTATCATTTGAAATTTAAGAGGATGGACAATGGATCAAGCCATTTTGGCGTGATCCATAAACTAATTTGGCCCATGATACCATATTGAGCCGCAAAGATATCATGGACTATAAAAATGCGAAGCAAACAAGATATAAAGTTTGAAAATGGATTTATAAAGTTTTATCTAATGAAGCAAACAAGTCCTAATGATTTTTATATTGTTACTATACTTTTGTATTGAATGTTGTAAAATAAAATATTTCATGTATATGGTCTAAATAATTTATAATAAAATTAAATATAAATTAATTGAGTGTGATGAGATAGGGCAGTTCCTTGTCAAATGTCCCCCTTAGGATGAAAATTCTCGAAAAAACTGTTGGCTGTTGGCCTGTGTTTCTAAGCGCGTGCGTCCCTTCACTCGCACTCTTTTAATTCAAGAAATCTGTAATTAAGTCAAGCTAAGGAACCCAACATTGATTTCGCTGTTATTTTCATTGGAAAACTGAAATTGAAGTCGCTATGGTTGGTGTAACGTGGGTTCCATCCCACCATTGAAACACACGAAAATAAACACATTTGTTGCATTGCATTTTAGACCTTTTAATCAAATCAGAGATTAATTTGCATTGCCATACACGGCATTCCAACATTTGCTCTGCTGCCTGCCAAGCTGACCACTCCCCCCTTCTGGAGCTTTCAAAATGCCCGATGCCACTAAAATTGAGGCATCAAGGACAAGTTAAGATTGAAATTCCAAGATTTTTCAGTACACTATCAGAAGAAAAATAAAAGCAAGCATTAGTGACTGTTTTGACGGTCACTAAATAAGTAGAAATTGATCGTTAATAGATTTAGCAATCGATCAGGTCGATCATAAAAATTCTCATTACTAATTTACATTAATCACTAATAAGTTACAACGTAGTGATTGCTAGAAATCGTTCACTAATCATATAAATTTTTGGAAAAAATTATTTATGTTACTAGTCGATTACTAATTAATAACTGCCTAATGATTATACAATTTAGACACTAACCACTATACCAATTATACTTTTAAACATTTATTTCTACAATATAATATATATCATATATACAAAGAAAAACTAATTGTAATATTCTTGTAAGTAAGTTACTATTATTTTGTATTTTAAAATTTAATGAAAATAATAATTGTGCATTTAATAATTGTGTAATTTTTTGTTTAAGATAATAAAATATAATATTTATTATTTATTATTATTACTTGTAAATTTTAGGTATATTTATTATAATTGATATGGGATAATCCAGTAGGCCCAACAGGCCCAGCTTCAAATGAGACAGTCCATGAGGCCCAACATGATACGGGATAATCCAGTAGGCCCAACAGGCCCAACTTCAGACGAAACCGCCTATGAAGCCCAAAGGCACATCTATCTGGTCGACCAGTATCGACCTCATTTGGTAAGCCCCGCGGTCGACCTGTATCGACCTAAGGGCCATTTCAGAAGTTTTAGCATTCAAGTTTGATCGACATGAATCGACCTCTGGGTATAAACTGGACGAGTCGAACCCCTCGGCATTGATGACACATGGCAACTAATGTGATCGCTACCAACTGATGTAACCGCTGCTGCCAACAACTCTGGCAGGGACGTGCTCCTACTAGTATGGTTATCCGGAAAAACAAGAGATTGCACCACCTGGCACAGTACCGGGATTTGGATAAAGAATGACTCCCGACCCCCTGTCATGGAAAAAGCCAAGTACACCTGATAAAGGTACTTGGGTAAAATCACGCCCACAGCAGGCTATAAATATTACAAGCACCACTACGCTCAAGGTAATGCCATTTACACTATTCACTACATACTCTCTCTATATTCTCCGATCTACTGAAAACTAACTTGAGCATCGGAGTACCTTAGCCGGGGGCCTCTTGGCTAATTGATGTGTGTTCTTGATTGTAGATCTCAAGCCCAAAGTAACTTAAATCAACTGGAGTACTTGACCCTCCAGCTCTCTACAGCATCATTAATATAATATAAACACATAAAAAATAGTATGTACATGCTAATATGTATAGTACAAAATAGTATACACATACTGTAATATACGTATATACTCATAAATGCGCATAAATATATAATATTATTTATAGTATATATTTAGTCATAACGTATGTTTATATAATTAATTCTCATTTTCTTTCTTTGTTAAGAATATTATTATTATTATTATTTATTTCTTTATGTATCTATATATACACACTTATAAATATTCAGTTATATGAATATAATATAGAAATATTTAATAGTTTTATGTTTATATATGAAATTATGTGTATTTATATACTTTTTAAATATAGACATATTATTATCATAAATTTAAGTATATTTATTATATATAAACAAACACAATATTTTATTACTTATATAGGTGTTAGTGTTACATAAATTTTATGCTTTTATATTGAAGATCGATTATTGATCGAAAAATGTGGTAACTAATTAGTGATCGAGTTATGAATCACTAATATTAATGAGTAGAAAAAAAGTTTGTCATTAATCAGTGACAATTTTATGGTGTTACTAATATTAGTAGTTGAAAATAGAGTTGTTCACTAATCGACCACAATGTGTGCGGTCACTAAATTCAATTATTAAAGCTCAATTTTTTGTAGTGTAGTGGAGATAATATTGAAAGGTAAATAGTTACATTTATTTGCTTTTGATTTGTTAAGAACGAGAAATCAATCATGAAGATATTTTGTCATTGGACTTGATAAATATTTGATCAATCTTGATTTGATTAACAATCTAATCAAACTCAAACTCAAACTCAAACATATTTGTGAAAGTTTAAAAAAAAATTCAAACAAATTTAGAACAAAAATATAACGTTTGCCTAGATTTAATTTAACTTATTTGCAACCTTATCTGTGAAGCTCTGGATAGTTGCAATAAAAGTATTGGGTATTTGTTTGATCAAGAACATAAGTTTAATTATGATTAATAACATTGTATGAAATGCACTGTACAAACGAGAAAAAAATATTCATACCGTATTGAATATTGTGCACACATAATAGGACTCTAACAAGTATTCAATTCGACACCTAATTGGTATATTTATAAATTCAACAAAAATTAAAGAATTTTGACACAGTAGATGACGTGTTGAATAGGCATTTGATACGTTCTAGATCAACTCTTTTTCATATATTTTAAAAAATAGATAAACAATAAAATAAAATTAATTAATAAGTTTTTTAAAATTATTTTTTGAAAATAGTGTCCCTCGTTTGAACACACACACTCTCTCTCCTTTTTTATAAAAGAATTTTTTTCTTTTTTGGGAATCTTAATATACAAATGATATTAATATATTCCAACACTATCATTTGTATGATTTTTTTTTTTTTGTTTAACACTCGTACTAATAGGTTTTTGTAAATTTGTTTCCTTTTTGCATATTTCATATGCATGTACATATATATAACTGATATAAGATAACCCAATAAGCAATCGACTCTAGAGAGGGTTTTCAAACTCAATTAACATCTAAAGCCCAACGATGTTCCCGGACTTAGTTTGGCTGGGTTACTCGATCACAACCGTCCGATCGAGCGAATAGTTCTCGACTCTACCCAACGGGAGGCTTCAAGCCGCCTAGTCCGTTCTGCCATCCCTCTAGTTGATCATCTTGTTTGGTTGATAACAGTCGACCAGAATGCTCACTTCGGTATTGAATCATATCATTGTCGCATTCAATACTCTGACAGACAGTGTGTCTTCGCATTAATGACATGTGCCACCCCAATATTGCCTTTGCCACCAACTCTGTTAGGGGGGCGCACTTCTAGAGTACTATTCATCTTAAAAAGCAGGAAAAAATACCACTTGGAATAGTACCGGGATTGGAAATAACCAACAACTCTGAGGCAAGGACAAGAGCTCTCTATATTTGATAAAGGTATCTTAAACATATCATTAATCTAGAGAAGGCTATAAACCCCATTGCCAGCCACCTTTCAAGTATGTCATATATATTACGTGTTCTTACTCTACTACTCGATTATCTCACTTAACCAGTACTAACTTGAGCATCAGAATACCTTAGCCAGGGGTATCTCAACTAACCTAACTTTGCTGTTGGTTGTAAATCTCAGCCTAAAAAGATCATATTGTAGGATTATTCGACCTCTCCAGTTGAATTAGCCCAAACACTACCCATTTAACTAAAAATAACTTTCAACCTCATCATTTTTGGCGCCGTCTGTGGAAAATCTTGAGATTGCAATTGAGAAAATGATGAACACCAGGAGTGCTGTATTTGAGAGGGAAGATAATAGGAAGATAACGTCTCCACCTCTCCTTTAACCCCAATAAGGTTCGCATGGCCCAGGCCCCAGTACCCTATAGGAGCAAGTTGTAACACTAATCATACCTTAGCTAATGCAGCTTATAAGTAAATAAATTTCTGCCCAGATCTTTGCTCAACTTTCTGCGGCATTAAATATGTACATGATTATGGCCGCCCCAGCTAGCAATGCAACTACGCAACCGCCGTCCCCAGAAGAAAGGTCCCTCGAGATAGTCATGGTCGCCAGGAGTCTAGATGACCACCAGCCAGATGAGAAGCAAGCCCTAGGGCGACTTAAGCTAAGGGAAGAAATTGCTAACTCGTAGACCATCATGTTTGATCTAGTCGAGCCTTACAATGTAATAGGATTGAACATTCTAGACATGATCAGCACGAAAAAGTGGATAAATTAGTGAATCATGCAGCTCGACCCATTTGAGTCTCATAGTAATAGTGTCGAGTGTCTAAGGCCTTATTTCGATCAAAATATTATCCAAGCTGATTGGGAGGAGTGGGAAGAAGTTTCCCACCAAGTACAACAGCTAGATAAACACATCGACGAAATCTCAAAGAGTAACACTAAAAGGGTACCTAACCCAGAAGGCCTCTAAAGGTCTTGTGGAGAGAGAGGCTTGCCGTTTATTTAGGAGATTGTCAACGAGCGCATTGCTGTCGATGCCAAAGTCCCAATTGAACTCCCACAATATGATGGTTCAACTAATCCCAATAAGCATTTGATGTAGCTGCACGAGCATAATGAATATATCCACGTGAAGATGTTGGTGACCATATTTCAGGGTATAGTGCTAAATTGGTTTGTTAAGTTGGAACCATCGTTGATATACTCTTATGACCAACTCTGTGATAAATTCCTGCACCAATTTGCCAGTTAGTGAAAGGCAAAGCTCCCCCATACCTATCTCCACATCTTCAAGCAGAATAAAGGAGAGTTCCTCTATGACATTTTTATAAGGTTTAACACAGAAATCCTGAAGATCGATAACCTTAGGATTGAGTTCTTAATCGACATGCTGTTTCTGAAACTCAGACACAAAGAATACGCTAATGCTTTGGTGTGAGAGTGCCTGTGGTCAATGGAGAAATTGCTCAACCTAAATGAGAGACACATGACCTAGGAGAAAATAAATAAGCTAAAATTTGAAAACCCTAAGGTCGACAAAAAGAAAAATAAGGAGAGAGATGACTAGAAATAGAAGGAGAGAGGTCGATCTCCAATAAAGCGCTTCCATGACTATACTCCATGGAACATCTTGAGGAAAGAGGTCCTATTTGCAATCCAGCATGATAACTTCCTCAAGAATTCGAGGAAGTTGACGGAGACCGAAGCAATGAAAAAATTAAAAAAATATTATCACTTTCATAAATAAGGGTGCGTGATACAGATGAATGCTTCAATCTCCAGGGTGAAATTAAGAGGCTCATCAGGTAGGACCATCTCAAAAAAATATGGCTAGTGAAACATAGGTTGAAAGGGGCAAAATCAATTGGACTTCCCATAGAGAAAGATCGGTTAGCCTAAGTAGGGAGGATAAAGGAAAGAAACCTTCCTGCCCATTCGAGGAGTGATTGACATGATTACAGGAGGTTCTATTAGGGAAGGACTCAAAGTCAGCAAAAAGGCAAACTTAGAGAAGGCTGGAGTCGACCAAAGCCTCCCCAATTGAAATAACGTTTTATTTATCCACAAGCGCAGAGCTCATCTATTTCACTAATGGAGACCTAGCCCACCTTGAAGGCAAAAATATCAACCATAAAACTAATTACCTTATGGTAGTCTCCATTGAGATTGCCAACTTTGAAGTTAAAAAGGTTCTAGTCGATAATAGCAGCTTTGCCAACATCGTATTCCTCTCGACTTTGAAAAGGATAAACTTAGGCCAACTGAAATTTAAACTTGTGTGTACTCCTCTAGTTGATTTTGGAGGTTCAAAAATCATTCCAAAAGATTCCATTAACCTCTCTATGTCATTTGGGGAGGCACCCTAAAGAAGGATATTGATGATAAACTATTTGATTGTTGACGCTCCATTTGTCTATAACAATATAATTGGTTGACCAGCTCTCAATAATTTTTGTGCCATTATGTCGACCTATGACATGGAAATCAAATTCTTAAACCTAGTTAGCACGGGTGAGCTACTATTTAACGTCAAGAAAGCCTAAAGATGTTACAATATTTTGGTCGAGTTAAGCAAACAAAAGACTCAACCATAACTGAAGACCTCAGGAAACACCTATGTAGCTGAACCCGAGGAGAGCCAAGCTAACAAAAAGAGAAAGTTGGAGGATACCCAAGTAGTGTCTGTCGAGGAGTTCAAGATGGTCGAGCTGGAACCTGGGAACCTTGATAAGACTACCAGGATCGAAACAGATATAGGCCCCCACTTAGAGTGCCTTATGGTCAATTTTCTATAGAGAAATATTGACATTTTCAACTAGAAAGCATTGATATCCAGAGAATCAACCCCACTGTGATCATACACTGCTTTAATGTTGACTCTTCATATAAGCTGGTTAACTAAAAAATGAGGACATTCAATGCTGAGAGGACCCAGATCATCGAAGAGAAAGTCAGAAAACTCTTAGATGCAGGTTATATTGTAGAAATTCAATATCCATCTTGGCTTTATAATATTGCACTCATCCCAAAGAACGAGGACAATGGTGCATGTGTAATAGTTTCACTGACTTGAATAAAACTTGCCCTAAGGATTTTTTCCCCCTGCCTCGAATAGATTCACTAGTAGATTCCACGACTGGTTGTGAATTGTTGAGCATGTAGATGTATTTTAAAGTTATAATAAGACATTCATGGTCTATAAAGAGATGGATAAAACCTCTTTTGTAGTCCCAAGTTTATTGCTTTTTGGTCATGCTATTTGGGCTCAAAAATGTTGGAGCAACCTACCAGAGATTTGTCAGCTTTATGTTAAAGAATGACATTGATAAGTCTATGGAGGTTTATGTCGATGATATGATTGTAAAAATAGAGAAGGCCAAAGACCATTTACTCAACTTCAATCACATTTTTATCGTATTAAGAGGTTTGGTCTAAAGCTAAATCCTAAGAAGTGTACGTTCAAGATTTAAGGAGGTAAATTTTTGGGTTATATGGTCAGTCAATGGGGTATTGAGGCCAATCCACAAAAAATTCAGGTTGTATTGGACATTGCTCTCCCTTGAATAGTCAGAGATGTACAGTAGTTGGTCAGGAGGATTATTGCCCTTAGGAGATTCATTGCTCAATTGACCAACAAGAGCCTACTTTTCTTCAAAATTCTCAAAAATGCAGAGAGGTTGGGTTTCTAGTGGAACAAATAATGTGATCGAGATTTGATTGAATTAAAATAGTATTTATCCTCGCCCCTCATGCTCGCGAAACCTAAACTTGGAGAGATACTTCACATATACTTGGCTGTCTCAGAATTGTCGATCAGCTTAGTCTTGGTCTCGACTAGAGATGGAAGTCATCGATCAGTTTACTATTATAGTAAGTCCCTTCAAGGACCTGAGCATAACTACTTGGAGATCGAGAAGAGACCAAGAAGTTTGCCCTGGCATGGCTCAAACGTTGAGTTCATATTTCCAGTCTCATGCCATGATAGTGCCGATAAACTAACTGTTGAAATAAGTGCTCTCGAAGCCTGACACATCTAGGAGGTTAACGAAATAGGCCATTGAATTAGGAGATTTTGATATCACCTTCCAACCCAAAATAGCTATCAAAGAGTAGGTCTTGGTGGACTTCATCATCTAATGTGTTGATTTTCTTGGAAAAAGTAGCAAAGCCCCTTTTGCTTGGACTTTGCATGTTGATGGATCATCGATCACATTAGGCGGGGAAGCAGGAGTGGCTCTCCATTCCTCGATAGTAGAGGAGTATGATTTTATGATAAAATTCGATTACGTAGTTACCAATAATGAGGTAGAGTTGAGGCTCTTCTCGCGAGAGTAAGGATAGTACTCAATCGAGGAGTTGACCACCTGGTTGCAATCATGGACTCCTAGTTGGTAGCAGAACAGGTTGAAAGAAAATTTGAAGCCAACATACCTCAATTTGAGAACGAGCGTATAAATATTTTGTCTAAATTTGCTAGCTCAACTAGGGGCACAAGAGATAGGATGATAATTTTTCTAATCATTGATAGGCT
Source organism: Jacaranda copaia (assembly GCA_014898725.1). NCBI lineage: Eukaryota > Viridiplantae > Streptophyta > Magnoliopsida > Lamiales > Bignoniaceae > Jacaranda > Jacaranda copaia. Next base: position 171,894 of record JACGDI010005508.1, read on the forward strand.
ATCGATCAGCTCACTTAAGGAGAACTCAGTGGGGAGTATTGAGGAGATAATTCCTTCATGGCAAGACACGATAAAACTCTATTTGAGTCATAGCATGATTCCCGAAAATAAAAATAAGGCTTGTTGCCTTCAAGGATAAGCTGCCAAGTTTGTGCTTGATGAGTATGACTAACTATATAAGAGGTCAATCTCTGGACCACACCTAAGGTTCCTAAATCTTGACTAGGCTCATAAGGTATTGTAGGATATCCACGTAGGCATGTGAGGGAACCATTTGGGGGAAAGATCCCTCATTTATAAAATCATCAAGTATGGATACTTTTGGCTGACATTACTAAAAGAAACTGTTGATTTTGCTAAAAAATGTCCATCATGCCAAGTTTTTTCGAACCTCCCACGTTAACTCACTGTGCCCATGGTCAATGTTTAGAATTTTTGGCTATTTGACCAGTAGGGGATCGACATTGTGGGCTTGCTGCCAAAGTCAATAGGTTAGCAGAAGTTTATAATTGTGGTGGTCGAGTATTTCATCAAGTAGGACGAGGCCGAAGCTATCCCAAAGATAACTGATGTGGCCATCAAGAGTTTTATCTAGAAAAATATCATTTATCATTTTGACCTACCTAAGATCCTTATTTTGATAATGGGACCCAATTCTAAAGCAGAAATACCCGAAGTTGGTGTGAGGCGTTAGGAATCACCCAACATTTTTAGTAGGTAACTTTCAATCAAATGGGCAGATAGAGGTGACAAATGGGACAATTCTCAACCATTTGAAAGCTAGAATATAAGATATTGGGTTGAGTTGGGCAAATGACCTTCCAAGAGTATTATGGGCATATAGGACAAAGCCCCGCACGGCCACAGGTCACAATCCTTAGAGTTTAGTCTATGAGTCTGAAGAAGTCATTCCATTAGAACTCATACAGCATATAATTCAAGTGATTCACTTCCACCCACTCAGGAACACATCAGAAAGGAAGCTTGACCTTGAGACTATCAATGAACGAAGGCACAAAGCCTACAACACCATGCTATGTTACAGATCTAGGATAGCAGACAACTATAATAAAGGGATTAGCTTGCACCATTTTAAGGTTAGAGACTTCGTTCTCAAAAAGGTGGAAGTATCCAAGAATGTTGGCAAACTCAACCTAAAATGAGAGGAATCCTATACGGTTGTGAAGGTTTCAAAGCATAACGTTTATCAACTTGCTAATGTCATGGGGATGAGCTCCTCACCCATGGAATACCATCAACTTGAAGAAATTCTATTTATAAAAGCACATTGTAATCATCTTCGTATTTTGTGATATAAATAAAGTTCCAACAACATTGCTATCATTCACTTGAATTATCATAGCTACATCTATCTAGCATAACTCCTAGTTTTAGGTCAACTTGTAGCTGACCTAAAAGCACCTTCACGTTGCTAAATCAAGTTTCTAGTCGACCCCGTAGTTGACCCAAAAGCAACTTCACATTGCCAAATCAAGTTTCAAGTCAACCTCATGGTGGACCTAAAAGTAGTTTCACACTGTCAAATCAAGTTTCAAGTCAACCCCATAGTCGACCAAAAAGTAGCTTCCAGCTATTGGTTCAAGGCTCCAAGCCTTAGCTTCAAGTCGACCCCGTAGTCAACCCAAAAGTGGCTACATGCTGCCAACTTAAAGCTTTTTAGCCCAAGTTATGCAATTGACCTTGTAGTTGATCAATAAGTCAGCGAATGTTGTAGAGTTAAGAAACCTCAAACTTGACCAAGAGTAATGAAACTCGACTATAAATAGATTGTTGAGTGTACTTCGACAAGACCATGCGTATCCCTCAACATAACTTAAGTTTACGATAAAGTTGTTAGGTTTTCTTGTTAATTAACATATTATCAACTTATCAACTGCACAATTGCGATGAGATAGTTACATTCAACAAGAAAGCTATAAAATTAGTTCTCATTGAGCAGAATTAAAATAATATTTCATTAAGAGAAAAGTTCATCACAGCAGAAGGAAAACTTTCATAAAAAAAAGAGCATTGTAATTTTAATTCTGGCTCAACCCAGTACCTACCTGGGTACTCTTTTGCAAGTCCTGGGTACTCTTTTGCAAGTCCTGCTTGTTCTCAGGCATTGCTGATGCAAAAGGTAGAACAGCTCACACTGGTTGCAAAGGCACCACCATGTCGCCCATAAAATCAATTGAGTGCAGCATGTACTAAGCGATGTCGACCTGCCTATCCCTTAATTCGAAGGAAAAGTCCTTAGCAAAGGTGACCTCCGTTGCTAGATTAGCCAACCTACTCTTGACCTCAGCCTGCATCTGTTGAACTTTGGTTAGGGGTTTGATGGGAGCGTTCATCACATATCCTTTTCCCCGTCTCCATCGACCACGGCCTCTTCAAATTTTGGGACTGTAGCTTCTCATCCAGAGCCAAGCTTATTCTATCTTTGTCCTCTGCCAGAAAAGCATAGCCTAGGTGCATAAGCTATTTTACTATTTTCTCAAATGCACCACGGGCATCATCGATCGAGAGAACCACATTCGTATCCTAGAAGGCCGAGCTGAGCATAAACTACTCCATTACTTCTCTCTACATCAAAGGGAGCAATCAAGAGAATACTACTTAGGCCTCCTTGAGCATAGCAGCATGGCCAGCTGATTGACTAGAGGAGTAGCTCACTTGCATATCTAGGTGAGCCTTTTTCAGCATGGACTCCATTCGACTCCTTTCTTCCATAGCTTCGATAAGTTGCTAGTCTTTCACATTGAGCTATTACTGGAGGTCGACCATCTCTTTGGTTAGCTGGTTGACCTAGAGTTGAGAGGATTCAAGTTGAACCTTCAGAGTCTCCACCTCCCCTTTCTCCTGTAATTCTTTGCAGTCCGTTTGAGCCAAATCCTATCGGTGGTAGAAATGGTACCTGAGCTGGCTCACCTAAAATAGAGATTATCATTCAATAATCTAATTGGTTGAAAATAGAACTCGACAAGAAAATAATCAACCTCACATTTACCATATTGCAATGGTAGGCCAGAGCCTTAAGCATATCGACTTAGCTCAGGCCCATGAATCTTTGTTGGTCGGCGTCAAAGAGCCTGGCCACTATGCACTTGAGCTCGTCAACGCCTGTCATCCCCAATGATATAATGGAGCTTGAATTCGTTGTCTTTATGGTGGGGTGAAGTCTAAACTGGGGTAATGATAGCTTAGGTATTTGAATCAACACTCTATCGTTACGCTTGTTGAACAAGTCGTAGGTGGTTATCGTTTTCTGCTTGTTTTTCTCGTCGCTGTCCTTTTGGGCATCAAGTCTCCCTACTTGATTATCTATCTTTTGCCCTGACCCATGGGGCTGCTTCAAACATCCTCCATTGATCGAGCGGGTTGGTGCGCCTACTTGATCTGTGGCATGGCTGGGGTAGTGGTTAAAGGTATTGGCTTCGCCGTAGAAGGAGCATCTTATTGAGCAACCACTCGATGGCGCTCATAATTTCTTTAGGCCCTGGCTAATACCTCTCGTCGACTGCGAGCCATAATTTCTTCTCATTGAGCCAGCAAAAGATAAAATAAAAAATAATTAAAATTGAGTAGAACGAGTGAGAATACACAATTATCACAGTGGACAAATATTTCTACCTGGCCGATCACCCACAGGCAAGTTGAGCTCAGTCGGTGATAGGCCAGCTAATACCAAACATCTCTCCTTGATCAGAACAAAGGCCTCAATCTGCTTAAACTTGATTAGGTCTTAAATGAAAGTGTTGGGCTAGCTCGATGTTTGGTTCCCCTGCATCTCTACATGCCCCCTCCATCACCTTCTAGGAATGTTAAATTCACTAGGTTCTTGAATATACATATGATATTTTTTGCACTCTTGGCCATATGATGAGGAGGGGGTTACTAGGAATTTTTGATATAGGTGCACCGTTAAGTAATAAAACCTAGACTCTTTGGTGCTACTTGACTTTTGAGACATAGGCAAATGAAATAAGTTTGAAAAATTGGCAAAAAAAGTTGGCTGGCCAAAAAAGTGCATCAGCACAACAAAACTATATATGGTGGCGAAGCAGTTTGGTAGGAGCTATGTTATGCAAACTTTGAGGCCCCCTAGGAGGTCGATTATTTTAGGTGCTAGAGGAAATCTAAGGTCACACCTAAACCCCTCCTCAAACACCATTATGCACCCCATTAGAGGTCGATGCATCCTATCTCGTGGTCTAGGCACCAGGAGTTCATACTCCTCTGGAATATGATACATCTCTTGAATTCGAACTAGGTTAGCAGGGGAGATATTGGAAACTATCTCATTGTAATGGTTAAGGGTAAACAATTGACCATGTGATGCTGGCACTTCACTTAGGCCAGCCTTGTCCCTAGAAATGGCCCTCTCAACGCTTGAGCTGCTGTAGGTCAAGCTATTGCTTGACGAACTATCAGATGTACTCTCAGACGTGTTCTCACCCCCAACCTCCCCTTGGAAGTGTACACTTTGGGACCTAGTGTTCTCGCTATTTGATGAACTTGAAATATTTATAAGGCAAATGAAGGAAAATAGAAGCTTGGAGAAGGACTTACAGTTTTTCGTTGGAAAGCTCTGAAATGCAAAAAAGGTTAAGGGCTCTAAAGGCAAGAATTGACCAGACTAGATTCAATAAAAGTGAAAAATGAATGTTTCAACTCCACCTATTTATAGGCATTTGGACACGGGAACCCAAGTAATAGTAATAATTGCACAGCTGCCTCTTGGCGCTTTGTATATTACAATATAACTGACGCATTAAATGCATAAAATCCTGATCTAGTATTCAAAAATCCCAATTGAGAATTCAAAAACCTTGGTCAAATTTGCATAACTTTCATTCAGTTATCTTTTCCCTATCTCTTCCCATTGACAAGCCTGATCAAGACTGCAAGTTGGGGGGGGGGG
>JACGDI010005508.1:181103-195406 GCA_014898725.1 Jacaranda copaia
CAAAAGACCACCTCAACATGATCAACCAAACATTTCTAACTCATTAGCACAGAATAATTTCATGGATATAGATTGCAATACTTGTGTAGCCATAAAGCTTTCCACAAACTCTGTGTAGATTCAGACTCATAGCATATTCGCAGTAATAAGTAGTCAATAATCAAGCTTTTATGAGTCCAAGTTGCTGTGCAAAAACAGTTTCTGTAATCATTCCATGCATATACAGTTTCCAAAAAAGTTTCAAAGCGCTATAAACAAATTGATTTTCTGCTCTAATCACACAAGTACAACAATGTGTGACCAGATCATGCCTCCAACTAAAATTTCCTATACAACAAACAATAGAGTTTAAAACAAGAAATAACCAAAATATTCTCCTAGCAACATAAAAACCTTTGAGAAATTAAATCCATTCTTCCCATCAATTTTGTACATATCTCTATATTAGGAAGAAGCAAAATCTTGTGCAGCATCTTGAATCATCACAAAAAATAACTTTAGAAAAAAAAAATTTCAAGCTTAAGCTTTGAATATTTGAGTGTTTTGAAACTTTTGTGCACCCCAATACCGCCCAATAATCTGTGCAATTACCAAACAAGTTGTGTAACATCCCAAAATCACCACAAAATTCAAAAGATATCTAGTAACAAAAGATCGAAGCTACATGATTATCTTATTCAATGATATATGATTACTAAAAGCGTAACATGTATAAACAATTGCAAAGCCCATAGAACTCTTATGTAGAATTGAAGCACAAAAAATGTCTATTTTAAAATAAGACCCAAAAAGAGTAAGCCGACTATTGCATACATATTCAAAACTGGGTCTTAATGATATTGACTAGGGTATTCATGGGTACCATATCCATTTAAATAACATACTTTAAAAAAATATGGATTATATGTATTTTAGAAGATATAAAATTTTGAAATATTAAAAGAGTTACAATATTTCAAATATAAAGCATGAGCAAGAAAATAACCATTCACCAAAGTCCATATGAAGTATCTCCCTTTTTCTTAATGCTCAAACTACGAAAGTGGCATCAAGATAGACTACAACTTCACTTTCCACTTCTCTTTTTCTGATTTTGTTGGACAAATAAATAATCAGTCGCCATCCTATTAAAGATTGTGAAAAGATAAAAATAAACATGTCGCAGATGATCGAGCATCACTCTATCCTCTACCACCTTTCTCTTGAGAGAATGGTTGAACTTTGAAAATTCACTTTAGTGCTTTCTTTTTTAGAAAACCAATTCTAGTCCTTCTTTGATCCTTAGAGTTATCAAAATCAACTTTTCATCTTTCATCACTGCCATATGATCCTTCAAAGCCAGTTCCACCAAACATAAATATAGATACATGTAAAAAAAATACTTTGAAATTTGAAAGGACTGACTTAGTATTTAGCTTTTTAGGAGTGTAACTAACATCTATGTTCCTTAAGGCTTCAACCAACAATCTTGACACTTTAAAGCTCAACGCAATAGCAGTTTTAAATTGATAGCTGTGAAGAACTACAAGTCAACTCTAGGTATCAAGAAATAGCTGATGACTCTTGCACCTTTATCCAATAATTGACCTCTAGGACAAAGGTTTGATGCATGGATAAAGTAATAGGCATTGAATGAAACTAGCACCTAGGTGTCTAATGTAATGAGGCAAAACCATTCTATGCTGAAATGTGTGCAAGGTCTTAACCTAATGTCATGCTCCAAATTACATGTAAATAAAGGCCCAACCCACAATGCATTTAGTTAAAAATTAATTTTATAGAATTATTTACAACATACAGAACAAAGTATAATGAGGAATGAAGTAAACAAAGTCAAAACTATGGAGCTCATCTTGTAAAATGTGTCTAAATCAAAATATCATATAGCGGCTCAATGGAACTTTCAAGGAAAACTTTTTTCTGTATTTATTCAATAATTTCACCAAAATATTTCCCTATCTAACTTAATTTAAACAAATCGAACAAAGAAAACTTAGAGCAAATAATGAATAGGTGATTTCATTACGATATAGCTTGTTTATGATATTTAAAACAATTCTAACCCAACTTTTACAATGGCAAAGACATCTTCAACTACTATGTAACTTTTGCCTTCACAAATATGCTCAATCAATAATGACAACAAACCTTTATCAATTAAAGAATGATGTATGCCCACTATTGGTCAGCAATGAGATTTAATTGAGACAGACTCATTGATTGAAAAAGTGCCAACACACATAATAAGAAATGAAACTACTATTTCATGCCAGGTTTAAACCACTTGGATATTTTCCAAACTTTCTCAATAAGCAAGACAAAATCTACTTCTGTTTATCTTCATCATACTACTAATAGAAAATAGTCGTGCATTTTATATTAAGGAAAAACAATATGCACAAAGTCAAAGACCACTACGTGTCATGGATTTAAAACTTAGAACACAAACTAAATAAATCTTTGATGATACCTATGAATGAGCAAACAGAGGTGTAACTAGCCTATACACTTGTCTTTCATTGCATTATACATGACATTATACGCATAGGTATAATTGCAGAAAAAAGAAAATGTAACTTGACAAAATTATAAACTTTTTTTGATCTATTAAACAAAATTAATGCAACTAACAGAAAGTATCTCCAGAAGTTGCAGCTTTGTTCTTTTAGTAGACATAGCAATCAATGTTTGATTGGTTTATAAAAAGTAGAATACGTGTTAGAATCTCTAGTAATGTCTTGTATTTTGAAATTGAATGATGATCCAAAGATGTTTGAGTTTTGCACAATTTTTATATTAGTAGAATAGAGCGTTAATCACCAGAGGGCCAAGAAACAGTTAATGAAGACAAGGAAAGCATGCCTTAATTCTGACAAGGTACATTAGTCACAGTAGAATGGCTTGACTTGGTGTTCATAATGGTATCTATTGTTACAAACAATATCTTTATTGTATTGAAGGGAAGGCTATGGAGAGAAACGTATGTATGAGAGAAAAACCTAGTAATATAACCTTCTTATTAGTTTCATCTTCTTCCTTTATAGATGTCGTATAATTGAGTGAAACCAAATAGATGTATAAGTTATCTTTTTTCCTTGTTCTTGTGTCATCTACACTTGGCATCGTAAAATCAAAAGTTTGTCTAACTTCTCCTTTGCCATGTCTTGGTTGTTATATTAAGACAAAATGTAAGGAATATATGGCCAAGCAAGTTCATCATCTCTAGAAGAGAAATTCAAGTTTATATAATACATCTTGGTTATGATATTTACATTTTCTTTGGCCAAAGAAAAAGTGATGGTCTTTAACATCAATAAGCTTTACCACTTAAAGAGACATCAAAATAACTGAATTTGAAGAAATGATATGGTTGTTAGCTCATCAGTTGATGATTGACATGTGGCACATATTAAAACAAAATATACATAGGTATGGAAGCCAAAAACAACTTTTTCAGAAAAGATTAGTATTAGGGCTAGTACCCATGAGACACCAGGCTATTAAAAGTGAAAAAATATTGCATCCGTTACCCACCATATGTCTTGTCCACTTCGATCAAAATACTTAAGACACATTGTTTCTCATGATCTAATCACAAGTATCTAAATAAATCCTAACTTTCCATAAATAGGACACCACATCCCCACATAAAAAAACACACAAAAAAGAAAGAAAATATATAAGTAAATTTGTGTACATCTTGTTTCAATCTTTTCAACATAATGCCCAATTCATATCGTCAAACTATATTATCATATTGGAATACACAAGAGTACTAGTTAAACATACCCTTAAATTTCAATCAATCAACCCTAGGGAATGCACGAACACACAATAGTGGTAATCCAAATAGATAAAAAGATACATGCAATTTTCTAGAACTCCCAAGTCATTGATTTATGAAAAAAATAAAAATACTACAAATCATGAAAGAGTCAAAGGGACCCCCAACAAAATAACATAATTTTGCCCTAAAAAAATAAAAAAAGAAACCTCATACTTTTTCATCAATTATTGGCAAAGGTAGCCTAATTTTAAGAGCGCAATGTGTATCATGGAATGCAACATTGTGATTTCATTAGCTTTAATACGAAGGAAAATAACTCCAAAAGATAAACAAAGAGAACACAAACCTGATCATAGCCTAAAATAATAGACCTGGCATTTCACATATTACCCTCCTATTAATGATTTTAGCCTTATAAGAACTCTCAAAGCCTTCAATGCTTTCTTTGTGTAGGTATTTAGTCGGTAAATAAAACTATCAAAATTTTGTTACTGACATTAAGGAGCCTCAAAAAGTTGTCTGAATGTTGATAGCAGCTATCTCTTCATTTCTTATGCAAATTATAAGCTCTAGCTATGGGTTGAACAGTCTTTGTAGCAATATGAGCAATGGTCATGGTTGTCACAATAGCCATAAAAGCAACTAAATATGCATGTCTGTTCTATTCATTCTTAGTTTCCATCAACTTCGCCTCTTTTATGGAATGGAATGGAGGAATTACAACTAAAGCAAAAGTAAGCCAAAATAACCAAACTTGGATTCAAAGTACACAATTACCATACATATTGAAGTGAAGAACATGGAAAAGAGTATGGTGCACTTTTCTTATGCAGTTTAGGAGCTATGAAATCTTTAATCTATACACCAACACAAGAAAAAAAATAATGTCGTGACAAAAAAATTTTTCACCTAAAGCAAATCTAGACAATTCGTAAGTCCCTATATATATATATATCTATATAGATATATATATATATATATATCTCCAAATCAAAAGAAAGCATAGTGCATAAGATAAAAGAAAAATGATGAGCGCGCCTCATCCACCCAAAAAAGGGCAAGCACATTTCTTTTGATTTTTGTGTGATCACCATAATAGTTGCAAAAAAAAAAAAAAAAAAAAGACAACCGCCTACACAGGCAACAAAACAATAGGTACAAATACATAAAGCATGGTGAATTCCAAAAACATCGTGGTGAGATCAAACCTGAAAAAAAAAAAGAGAAAAAATTAAAGACACACATTGTGGCACTATTGCCATGTGTATCCATGTATATGTTAGACTAATAATATATTATTAATTATATTAAGATAGTAATTATTAATAAAATAATTAAATACAAAACATCATGTTAAAGAGGAGGGAAAAATTGAGATAGAATTAGATATGCATTCGCACACGCACACGCGCGCGCACACACACACACATAATAGAACTTGAAATAGCTTGAGGATGAAACTCAGCGAGAAGCGTGTGGGTTGAACTTGCAACATAGTGAGCACGTTAAACTTTTCGAGATGGCCCTGACTAAGACTTGATGCTTAAGATATATATGTTGTTGTTTATTTCACATATTTTTATTTATATTTTGTGTGTTCTTTGATTGCACCAACATAGGCCCCTTTACTCATATATCCTTCAAAATCCAATATTTTCAATTTAGCAGCAATTTGTATTGAATTAGAGCATTCCAATCGCTTGTAATACTAATGAAAATGATAAAGGAAAAATATTATTTGAAACTATATATTGTTTGTTCTAGTTTTCAAGCGCACTAGAATGACTAGTACAATCTAAATGTATTTGATCAATCAAATATTGAAATAGACATTGGACCTTATATGGTCTAATAATACCATAGAAATACTCATATTTTGATTTCAAATATGAGAATTTAGAACTTACATGGTTACTAGATGATTGGTAACCATATTGAGAATATTTAGTAATTTATAATTCAGTAATTGAATGTTAAGTATAATTCAAATATCTTTGTCCTAACTCAAATTTTTTATTGCAATTTCAGTTTATCGTACAAATACATAGGACGAGTTTGCAAAGTTATCAATAAGAGATTGCTCTAATCTATTTGGTAATAATATCTCTATATTGAGTGTATCAATTAGAGGATTCAATACTTGAGAGAGCAAAATAAAATACTTTTGTTCAAGCAACAACCATTGAAAGTAAGTAAATGTCCACATCGTAGAGCAAATAAAGACAATAGTAATGCAAATAATGATGCAACTTATGAGAATAACATAATTGAGGAGGCTGGTGGTGCTCATGTTGTTGCAATCAATGAGGAAGAGGTTGATGATGCTCATGATGTTGTAGCCAATTACAAAAGGCTAGAGAGATGGGGGCATCATTATAAATGATCATTGATAACGTAGTGCCTTCATCAATAATGATTTATGAAAGTAGCAGAGGGTTAGTTGTAAACAAGATAGTGTAGCTAATGATGAGAAGGTTGGTGATGTGGGGGTATCATCATTAGTGATCGTGGATGACATGATGGCACTGTCACCAATGATTTATGATATTGCTCGAACCTTGTCCATTGAGGAGACAAACTCCTAAACTTATATAGGTTGCATATGTATACATAAAAAGAAATTGTATGAAAAATAGAAGTTTAAAATGTTGCAACTTTTGAGCCATTTGAAACAACAGCTTCAAAAACAAATTGACTAAGCTTCTCTTCCAAAGAGACATGCTTGTAGCGTGTAACGCACACACTTTGAAAAGAGTGACCTAGTATAGAGGTATGTAAAATGCAACAGTTTCTAAGCTATTGGATGCTTCACCTTTGCATTGAATGGAAGAAAAAGATATCAATAATGTTTTTAAAATTTTGCTAACATAAGTGCGTTGTTGGTGGTTATTTTTCATACTTTTATTTATATTTCATGTGTTCTTTTACTGCAATGACATGGGATCCTCAAATCTCATATCCCTCCAAATCTAATATTTTCAATTTGGCATATATTGGATAAAAATAAGGTATCTTAATCATTCTTGATACTCATGAAAATGGGCTAAATGTGCATGACCCCTTGTAAATTTAAAATTGCCACGAAACCCTTTGTGAAAAAAATAGAGTTTGATTAGTTCCTTATGTTTCATGAAAATTGTCTCACTCACCCCATTACCACATTTGGTAAAAAAAAAGGAGATGAAATTACCCTTCTGAGGAAAAAAAAGATAAAAAAAAGGCATGCACTATTACAATTTTCTCTCCATAGCATTTGGACATTAATGAAAGGAAAAAACACATCAAAAAATCATAAAATTCCCAAAATCTCTCTTTCACTTTCTCCAAAAGAAAAAATCTTCCACCCAAGGAAAATTAGCACGAAGGCATCATCCTTTCAACCCTTTTCTGCATTATATTGTGAGCAAATCATACTTTGTCGAAGATATTCGTGACCCAAGAAAAACATCCATCTTGGTGACTGACCTTTCCAAGTATGTTGCCTTTCATTTTTTTTTTCCTATTTTTTGAACTAGTATATGCATTATTGAAATAATGACATGTCATTTTTGTGTGAAACATATATTTCCATTGATATTGTTAGTTTTTGTGGGTTGGGTGTTTATCCTTTATTGGGAACTCTCCATAATTGAAAGAATAAATGTAATAAAACATTTTTTTTGTAGGTTTTTGGTTGGGGTGGATGTTTTTTGTCTTATAATGTGGTTCCTATTTGTATTCATTCTTTGAATGGGGCAGATTGTTTTTTAAGGGAGGAGGGGAAAACTAAACCTAGTTTGCAAAGAATGACATGCATTTTATTTTTTTGGAATTTTTGTTTGTTGGTTTTGATTCCTTAAGAATTTTAAGAATCTAGTTTTGAATCCCAAGAGTCTAAGTTCTAGGATGAAGTGAAAGAATTCTTCCATGTTAAGTCCTAACTGATTGTTTGTTTGTATGCATGTCCTTGTTTATGTTTAACTTTGTTATTGAAAACTTGATTAATGTTGGCTGACTTTTTGCTGGAAAACATGTGAAGTTATTTTACCTTTTACTTTTGTACTTTATTCTGATAAAGGGTGTAATAAGGCCTATTATTATCATATGATTGTTGGGTGTAGACTATTCTAACATTACTGTTTGTAGACCTATTACAATTATAAGAGGTTTAAATGTTGGCATAGTTGACATAACGGTAATAAGGCCTTTTTTTTTTTTAATTATATGAGGTATTAGTTACTACTAGCAAAGTTGTCATGGGGATAATTTGGCCTATTATTTTACAAAATAAATCTTGTGCTGGCAATTTGATTAGTGGAATATATATTTGGTTTAGGGACTAATAGGATTTGATGATTTACTGAATTACATGTCATATGGATTGTCAATATATTGACCTTGAAATATGGGTAGGGGCTCACTTTGTGAGCAATCCCAACTTGGAATATAGTAGTGGCAAGAGGATTGTTTTTAGAGATATTATGATAAACACCCTTACTCTAGAGCTACTTTATCACATGTATGCATGGTATAAAAGGCGTGCGACATTTGCTGTTTTTTGTTTTAGAGTCCCTAGATACTCTCTTGAGAATGGGCTAAGGCAGGTGCTAAGTGAGCATACCATTGTTGAAATTATGAGGTGGTACAACGGGACATATCAAGTTTGTCCTATATATGCTAAGGATGTAGGTAACTCTCTATTTGTGATAGATACAAAAGGGAATATCCTAGCCCATGACTACTTAGAAAGCCATAAAGAACATGTTCAGTAGATGATTAATCAAACAACATTTCAGGGTAATTAGGAGAATGATTCTCAATATGAAGGATAGTCATTTAATGTAGTTACAGAGCATATGTCTATTTCTTATGTTACAGATGTTAATGATAGTCAAGTAGAGCCAAAAGGTATGAATGTTGATGTTCAACTAGATGATATAAATGCAAATGTTCATTTTTTTGAAGATGTTTTAATTAGTGATGAGGCACTTGATGAGGATATTGATGAGAGACTTATTGGTGAGGAACCTAATAAAATGGGAAATCTATTTGACAATGTTGCAGCTCAAAGAGGCAGAGAATGAGCAATCTCTTGATGACAGCCAAGGTAATGAGGTAAGGGATGGTGAATGTGTTGCTGTAGATGGTAATACAGATAATGAAGCATGTGTTGCCGATGGCCAAGCTACTGAGGGTAGATTTTCTGAAAAGGTCACTATAAGTGGTAATGTAGTTCTTGAGTATGTTGCTGCAAATGTCATTGACAATATGGATGCTACTATTGATGAGGTCATAGGTTTTGAGGGTACAGGGGCTTAGTTTGCAGAGATTGAGTGTGCATATGTTGAAGGTGAAAGGCTTTGGGGTACAGGGGTTGATGGTGTGGCTACTGAGGTAAGGCTTGATGAGGGTGTTGCTATAATAGTAGAGGGTATGGTTATTGAGGCTAAGGTTCATACAGATGTTGCTGCAATGGTTAAGAGTGTGGTTACTATGGCAATACTTGATAAGGTTTTTGTTGTAGGGGTTAAGGGTGTGGTTATTGAAGTGAGGGTTGATGAGGGTGAGGGATTGAAGGTTAAGGACCTAAGAGTGTAGCATTTAAGAGATTAGTTAATGAGGTTAGGGTTGAAGAGGGAATTAGATGCGATGATTTTGGTGGTTATACACATAGTAACATGAATATGGCTCAATATTAGAGATATGTGAAAGAGATGAGGAGGTTAGAAAGAGAAAAGAATAGAAAATTCTTTCAGTAGAGTTTGGTAACAATTTAAAGAAAACTTCAAAGAAGAGTAGACTACCATAAAAGAAGTCCACTTTAAGGAAAACTAAAAGAAAGGTTCAAACTGACCAACCAGCTATGCAACTAGTTAATGTAGTTGATGCATTTGAGGCTTAGAATGTTGTAAATGATGTAGTTGAACCTATCCAACTTGAACATTTGAGTGGAGTTGTTGTTAATCTAGTATATAAAGAACATATAATAAGCTATCTAGTTGATGAGCAGGTTGTAGGGCTTGTACCTATTCAAATAAAACATGCAAAATTACATGAAAGGGAGCAAGTAGGGATTGAGTGCCATTCCCAATAATTAGCATAAGGAAATGAGGACTTAGTATACCTTTTAGTAAGAGAAAACACTCTTCCAAGGAAGAATGAAGCAATAAAGCTTGATGGAGTAGATTGGTTTGTTGGGCCTGCATTTGATAGAGACAACTGAGCATTATTCTTCAATAAGTTAGTGAAGCTTCTAAAGCAATTGAAGAACCATAAGAAGAGTTAGATGATTCTAGTGATGAAGACTATATTAAGGTAGATCAGTGAGTGATGAGACTTGTGATGTAGTAGACTCAGATATTCCTATTGAAATCTTTGAAGATGTTGACGACTTCTTTGATGATGGTATTCTTGTTGAAAAGTTTATGGAATAAACTAATTCAAGTATGGTACAGAAAATGAGAAGGAAGTTGAAGAGAAGGAGTAGTAGAAGAAAAAGAGATATCAAAAACATATGCTGAACAGGATAACTCACAGATGAGAGATGAGGATAAGGAATGGTTTAGTGATCCAGGAGATGATTCTAAGCTACACAGTTTCCATGGTACAGATGATGAAAGGCTAAGACATCTAATATTTAAAGAAGGGATAGACATGAAGAGCTTTGTACTAGTAGTTGGCATGAAATTTGTAGGTGCACAGCCATTTAGAGAGGCTTTTGTAGACCGGTATGTTAGGACTGGATTTAAGCTTAGATACAAGAATAATGAAATTGCACGAATTACAGCTAAGTATACAAATGAAGGATGCAATTGGAGAATTCATGTTTCTCTAAGGCATGGTTCAGTCATATTCCAAATATAGACCACTAAAGGAGAACACATATGTGCAAGAGTGTATGAGAATAGCTTTGCTACATCTAAGTACCTTGCAAAGAGAATAGAGAGGATAGTGGGAGATCATCTAGGTGTTAGCATCCAAGGCATGGTTAACTTTAACAAGAGCAAATGCAATGTTGAGGTTAGATATTAGAAAGCAAGAAAAGTGATCAAGGGTAGAGACAGCGATCAGTATGAGCATTTGAGAGATTATGCTTATACTGTGATTGCATTAATGAAAGAAGTAAGGTGATTGTTGAGACCCTAACATTTGAAAAGCTATATTATGGGTCAAGTGCATTAAGGGATGGTTTTTTGATAAGGTGCAGGCTAATTATTGGACTGGATGGCTACTTTTTGAAATCACACCATGAAGGGCAATTGTTGGTAGTTGTAGGAAGGGATGGAAATCACAACATGTTCCCTATTGCATGAGCAGAGAGAGTTGGACTTGGTTTCTAATGGTGCTACTAAAAGATATAGGAGGCATTGGTGAGAATAGATGGGTTTTTATTTTAGATAGATAGAAGGGATTAATGGAAGCTTTAAAAACTCTTGTGCCTCAAGCTAAATATGGGTATTGTTTGAGGCATATATTTGAAAACTTCAAGATGAAGCATGGAGATGACAAAATGAGACAGTTGTTCTGCATTACATTAAGCATAACAAACAAGAATGAATTTGAGATGTGGATGAAGAAGATTGAGGACATTGATCTAAAGAAGGCCCCAACTATGAGACTATTGCAAAATAATTGAGAAAGGTTCTTACAGAGTATCAGAGTAGGAGTTGTTTCTCTAGAAAATGCTTTTCTTAGTGAGTCTATTAGCAGTTGCATCTTATTTGCCAAAGATAAGACCATAATTAGCATGTTGGAATAGATTTGATACAAGCTTATGACTAAGTTGCAAATGAAAAGACAAGCTATGGAGAAATTTCTAGAAAACGTCGGTCCCGACATATTGAAAAAGATTATCAAGTGTCAAGTGGTAGCTAGAGATATCAAATGGGCCAGCCGAGCTAATTTGGCCTACTTGATGGATGGTTTGTGGCAATTAGCAGGCTTAGGTTGGCTTGTGGCATGTTCATGGGCTAGATCGTGACAAACTTAAAATTTTAAAAATTCAACCCGACTCAAAACCAACCCATCATATAGGTGGGCCTATTTCTATATGAGTTGAGCTAAGTGAGCTAGCTTGCATGCTATTTTTTTTTAAAATGTTAAAATAAGTTTAAAAATTTCAAGCTTTATAATTTATGTGATTCTTAATTTTTTTCAACACTTATACTTTTTTGAAAGAATTAATAATTTATATTTACATGGTTTTTAATTTTTTAAAACACTTAAATTTTTATAAGAATTTAAAAATTTATGCTTATATTAATCTTTTGTATCAATTATTATTTCAAAAACATAACTGAACAAGGTGGTTAGGGGTTTGGCATGGGTATCAATTATATTTTTCCAAAATTATAAATTTTTAATTTTGTAAAAATTATAATTTATAATTCAAATTTTAAAAAAATATTGCAGGCTAAGTTAGGTAGTCCATAATCGACATGCTTAGCTTGCAAGCTAGGCTTGCTCGCGGTCCTTCATGGTCCCCAGGCCGAGTCGGTT
This sequence comes from Jacaranda copaia, assembly GCA_014898725.1. Taxonomy (NCBI): domain Eukaryota; kingdom Viridiplantae; phylum Streptophyta; class Magnoliopsida; order Lamiales; family Bignoniaceae; genus Jacaranda; species Jacaranda copaia. The sequence continues at coordinate 193,369 of JACGDI010005508.1, forward strand.
TCGAGTTGTAAAATTCCAGTTAAAGATGGGTTTTCATGTGAGCTAGTCCAACCCAACCTCTATTAAAGAGTTAAATGAATTGAGTTGAGCTATTTTTTTTGCTCCGTTGGCCCAGCCCATTTCAACATCTCTAGTGGTAGTAAGAAACTATTTTGTAACATGGTGTGAAAAAGATGATTATAAGATTGACCACTTGTTGGACAAGCATAGGGAGGATTTAAGGACTAAAGATTGCAAGTGTGTGGTATGTTTTAATTGAATGAATACCCTTGTCCATATGCATGTGCAGCTAAGATTTTGTTAATGCATGCTACAAGAAGGAGATGTATTTGGTTGCCTATAGCAAGATGATACATGCTATACTTAGAAAGAATAAATACATCAAGAGTGAATACTAAACCCCCTCTTCAGGTACCAAAATTAAGAGTAAAGAAAGGAAGGCCAAAGAAGCATAAAAGGGGACTTCAGGTACCTGTAAAAATTGCCTTAAAAAAGGACATAATAAAGCAACTTATAGAAATTCAACACACCACAAATCTAAGTTGTACAGGGTGAGGTGAATTTAAATTGACCATGTTATTTTTGTTAAATGTAATGAACTTAATAAGATTTTAGTTAACATATTTCTTTTTCCACTTTAGGAAAATGAGGGTAATGAGGAGGTAAAAGGCTCAGGGCACCGAAAATATACAACAAATAGATGTTAGGTAGTAGAATCCCAATCCCACTGAAGTATCCATTCATACACCAAACTACATTTTAAAATTTTCCACCAACACTAAGATCACATATTCATCTCTATACTCCTAAGCTGGAGAAATTGCCAGAAGTGTTGACAACAGACCCTTTCAAGATTAGGGCCCTCCAAATTTAAATAAAATTACAAAGAAGGTAAGGAGAATTGGAGCCTATTTCTAGGTATAAACCATGTTAAGTGTTATATGGACAACTTAAGCTAACATTATTGTGTTGTATGAACTTAAAAAAAATGTTGTAATGAAGACTTACTTGGATGCAAAAGAAGGAAAAGTCTACTTGGACTCAAACTCCATATGCAGTAGACCCTGTGCCTCAACATGCTCTAGTTTTGCAATGTGGTTCAACAAGTGCAGGTCCATTTGTACTTACTCCTTATCAGTTTGAAGAAAATCCAACTGCACAAAGTGAAGGGAAGACAATTAGGTAGAAAAGATCAAGGACACAAATTTTAATTGTATTGGTAGGCATCAAGTCAAGGAAAAGAGTATGGAGACCTTGAACAAAGAAGAGACACCCTACATAGAACTCCTTAGTTTTTGTATTTGGTCACATAGTATGTGAATAGCCTTTTTTTTTTCCATAGTTGTTTCTCTTATTGTTAATTAGGATAGGTGATGTATAAGCATATGCACTAACTTCATTTTTGTTTGATGGTGATTAGAGATAGTGATGTATATTGTAAGGTAGGCATTTAGTTTTGCTTTTTGGTTGGTTGTTGATGATTGGTTGATGGGCAAAAGAAGCATTCATTGATGGTTTTGTAATTTTTGTATGTATAAACACCACAATGCCAAAATGGAGGAAAGGTTATGTTATTAATTATTTAAAATATGGTCCAACTTATCTATCCTTCTAGTGCCTCTTTCAATCTTTTCTTATTTTCAAGCATGATGTTTATTATGTTAGAAAAATTTAATTAAGATACTGTGTATGCTTGTGTTTTGTGTAAATATTTAATTGAAATATATACACATATAAAATTATGTGAACATATAAATTATTTATTGAGTAAAGAAAATGAATGGAAAACCTACTTGAATGTAAGACAAAAATTGTATTAGTTGAGAGCTGTAGCTCTAATAGTCTCCTTAAAGTAATATTGCCCTCACATGATGCTAAAAGTGATGCTGTAATGAGCCTAATGGTCCGAAACTCCGGTGGATTTAGGTGATATTGGGCCTGAGATTTACAACAAGAGCAAACGTAAACTAGCTGAAGTAGCCCTGGCTAAGGCACTCCGACGCTCAAGTTAGGTTTCCGGTGGGATGGAGAGTGTTTA
>JACGDI010005509.1:0-37930 GCA_014898725.1 Jacaranda copaia
AATGGTCAACTGGGCGTAGGAGGGACAATACCTCGGGGGGAGGCTGCTATATGGCGACAGATCCATGCATCATCAGTTGGTTAGCACTATAATGGCATAGGACTGGAAGTACAGGCGCAGCTTTCGAGCCGTGGGGATTAGTGCCAAGGTAAACTTCTCGATCTCCAAGTAATTATGCCCCGATCCTTGGAGTGACTTGCTATGATAATAGACTAGTTGATGGCTACCATCTCTAGTCGTGACCAAGACTGAGCTAATTGATGCTTTAGAGACTGCCAAATATATTTGTAGCACTTCTCCTAGTTTAGGTTTTGTAAGCATGGGGGTAAGGACAAGTACTAATTCAACTTGACCAATGCCCGATCGCATTGTTCACTCCACTGGAAACCTACTTTCTTTGCATTTGTGAGAATTTTGAAGAAAGGAAAACTCTTGTCAACAAATCTTGCAATGAATCTCCCTAAGGCAATAATCCTCCTGACTAGCCTCTAAATGTCTCTAACTGTTCGCGGAGGAGTGATGTTGAGGACAACTTGAATTTTCTATGGGTTTGCCTCAATACCTTATTGACTGACTATGTAGCCCAAATATGTACCTTTATGGACCCCGAACGTAAACTTGTTTGGATTCAGTTTTAGGCTAATGCTCTCAGAATTGTAAAAGTATGATCGAGGTCAAGCAAGTAGTCTTGGACTTTTTCGGTCTTTACAATCATATTATCGACATACACCTCCATCAACTTCCCAATTTATTTTTTTGAACATAAAGTTAACCAGCCTTTGGTAAGTTGCTCTAGCATTTTTCAATCCAAAAGGTATGACCAAAAAGTAATAGACCCCTTTAGGAATAACAAATAAAGTTTTATCCCTATCCTCGAGAGCCATGAAAATTTGATGGTAACCTTAAAACGCATCTATTATGCTCAACAACTCACAACTAGCAGTTGAATCAACTAATAAATCTATTTGAGGCAGGGGGTAAGGATCTTTAGGACATGCTTTATTTAAATCTATAAAATTATTACTCATTCACCATTACCCCTCATTCTTTGGGACGAGTACAATATTATATAGCTAAGAAGGATATTGAATCTCAATAATATCACATGCATCTAGTAGTTTTTTGACCTCTTCATCGATGATTTGAGTCCTTTCAGCATGAAATGTCCTTATCTTCTATTTGATCAATTTGTATGAAGGGTCGACATTAAGGCGATGCACGATCACATTGGGGTCGATACCTTGGAGGTCGGATGATTTATATGCAAATACGTCAATATTCCTCCTCAGGAAATTGACTATAAGATATTCCAAGTGGGAGCCTATGTCTGTCCTGATATGGGTTATCTTGTCGAAGTTTTCCTATTCAAGCTCGATGTTTTAAATTCCCCAACGACCTCTAGCTTGATATCTTCCTATTTTCTCTTTTTGTTGGCTTGGGTTTCCTTAGGTTTCGCTATAGAGGCATCCCCTAAAGTCTTCAACTGTGATCGAGTTTTTGCTCACTTGACTCAACTGAGATGTTGTAACATCTCCAAGCTTTATTTATGTTGCAAAAACGCTCCCCTATGCTTGTTTGGGTTAGAAATTTGATCTTCATGTGGTAGGTCAACATAATGGCATGGAAATCATTGAGAGCTAGTCGACCTATTATAACATTATAAGTGAATGGGGTATTAACCATCAGATAGTTCACCATCAAAGTTCTCCTTTGAGAAGCCTCCCTAAATGATGTTGATAGGTTGATGGAGCCTACCAGAATAATTTTTGACTCCTCAAATTTGACTAGTGGGGTTCGCATAAGTTCAAATTTCAGCTTGCCCATATTTTTTCTTTTCAAGATGGAGAGGAAAATGATGTTAGTTGAGCTGCCATTATCGACTAGGACCTTGTGTATTTCAAAGTTGGCAATCTCAATAGAGACTACCATAGGACAATCTGCTTTACGATCGATATTCTTGCCTCAAGGTGGGCCAAGTCACTGTCAATGAATGAGATAGGCTCTGCGTGTCGATAGGTGGAATGTTGTTTTAACGGGCGAGGCTTTAGTTGACTCTAGCCTCTTTTGGGTTTATCATCTGGTAGATTTTAAGTCCCCCCCAGTGCGACCTCTCGCGATCATGTCAATCACCCCTTAAATGGGCGGGCAATCCTTGTGGATGGGTTTTTTTCTTTGTCATCTCTTCTAGGGTTAATTGACCTTTCTCTATGGATAATCCAGTCAATTTTGCCCCATTCAACTTGTGTGTCCACGACTATATATTTCTTGAGATGGCCTTGTCTGACTAACCTCTCAATCTTATTCTAGAGGTTGAAGTATTCATCGGTATCATGCATTTTCTATTTGTGGAAGTGGTAATATTTCTTGAATTTTTTCATTGCCTAAGTCTCTGTCAATGTCCTTGATTTTTTGAGGAGATTATCATGTTGAATGGCATATAGGACCTCTCTTTTCGGGATGTTTAGGGATGTATAGTCATGGAAACATTTTGTTGGAGATCGACCTTTTTCTTTGTGCTTTTCATTATCTCTCTCTTTCTCCTTCTTGTCGATCTTAGAGGATTTGAACTTAAGCTTGTTCATTTTCTTCTGGGTCATGTATCTCTCAGCTAGGTCAAGTAGTTCCTCCATCGACCTGGGGTGTTCAGGCACCAATGCATTAGCGCATTCCTTGTGTATGAGCCCTAGGAACAATACGTCAATCAGAAACTTGATTCTGGGGTTATCTATCTTGAGGACCTCCATGTTGAATCTCATAAAGAAGTTGCAAAGAGACTCCTCCTCGCTTTGTTTAATGGTATGGAGGTGAATGTGAGGGAGTTTCGCCTTTCTTCTATTGGCGAATTGTTTCAAAAACTTGTCGCACAGCTAGTTGTAAGCGTATATCGATGAGGGCTTGAGCTTCACAAACCAGTTGAGAATAATGCCCTAGAAAGTAGTTACTAGCATCTTAGCATGGATGTATTTATTGTGCCCATGCAGCTCCATTATATGCTCAAATTGCATTAAGTGCTCGTTGGGATCCATCGAGCCATCGTATCTTGGCAAACCGATTGAGACTTTGGCATTGATAGCAATGCACTTGTTGATGATCTCTTAGATGAACAGGGAGCCTCTTTCCCGATAAGACCTCTAGGGGCCTTTTGGATTGAGCGCTCTGTCAGTGTTTCTCCTTGAGATCTCATCGAGGCAACTATTCAGTTGTTGGACTTAATAGGAAACTTCTTTCTATTCCTCCCAATCAGCTAGAGTGGCATTTCGATCATGACATGGCCTCGCACGGTCGACCCTATTGTGCTGTGGGGCTAGAATGGGCCAGGCCACGAGGTCTGCAAATTCTTCCATATCCTCACGACAGTCACGCCTGGAGTTCGACCCTATCACGCTGCAGGGTTCGATTTGGTCAAACATGATTAATAGAGTTGGTGATCGCCTCCCTCAACTCTGGTTATCTCCTTTCCTCTTAGGGGCGTCTAGGACTGGCTTCATGTCGGATTGGTAGCTGTCTAGACTCCTGGTGGCCACGATGATTCTTGGGGGACCTATTTTTTGGTGGAGGCGGTTATGGGGTGGTACTGCCAGCTGAGGCTGGCATAATGGTGTACTTATTTAGTGCGGCAGACAGTTGGGTAGAGATTTGAGCAGAGATTTGCTCGCTTATTAGCTGCATCAACTGAGGCATTATCAACGTCACAACTTGCTCCTAAGGGGCGTTGGGGCCTAGAGCATGTGCACCTTGCTAGGGCAGAGGGGGAGGAGGAGAGATGAACCTCCTATTTTTCTTCCTTTTTGATGTGGCTCTACATGTGTTCACCATTTTTCGTTCTAATCTCAAGTTTTCCCACAGATGGCGCCAAAATGACGAAGTTGAAAGTTGTTTATAATGAAAGGGTGGTGTTTAGGCAAATTTGACCAGGGAGGTCGAATGATCTAAGTGCTTTGTTTCTTGAGATTTAAGATCTGCAATAATAGCACACATTAAACTAACCGAGGTGCCCCTAGCAAAAGCACTTCGATGCTTAAGTTAGTTCTGGTCAAAAGAGGGTAATCGAACAGAATATTAAGAGCTTATAGTGTATTTGGCATTACCTGGAGCATAGCTAGTTATGAGGTATTTATATTCTTCTCCTGATATATAATATGTCGAAGGTGCCCCTATCAAATATAGTGGGCGTTAGTCATTGCCAGGAGATTAATGGCCATTTTAGATTCGAGTACTATTTCAGATGTCATCATCTCCTATTTTTTGGGATGAATAGTACTCTGATAGGCATTTTCCTATCAAAAATGGTGATAGGATTGGTGGCAGAGACTGTACCGACTGTTACGCGTTATTAATATGAACGCCTGCTGCTTGTCAAAACATTAAATGCAACGAAGGTATGAGTTAGCATCGACGTGAGCGCCCTGGTCAATCACAGATGAATAGACTGGGCAGTCGATTAGAGAGATGGTTGAACAGGTTGAAAGGCTTGAAGCCTCCTGTCGAATGCAGCCAAGTACAACATGCTTGACCATACAGTTGTCATCAACTGATCTAGCCCATCTGGGCCTAGAATTGATGTTGGGCCGTACATGTTAAGTAGGCCTACTATGAGCCTGTTAGGCTATCCCATGTCAATATATATAAAAAAAATTAAGTGACATACTTCTAAAATTATAAATATTTAAAAAGTAAAATAAATTTTAAAAATATTAAAACAAAAAAATAGATCTCATCCTATAAAATTATAAACTTAGATGAGCCAAAAAAAGAAAAAAAATTAAAAAATAAATTACAAAATCTAACAATAAATTAATAACTTGATTCAAAAACTGAGTAAAAGGATGCTAAATGTATATTAATTTAAATAAAATAAAAATTAAATGACAAAATTCATCAATAATCAAGGAGAAAAATGTAACTAATAAAAATTAAATTAAATTAAAAATATTAAGTGCAATTAATAAAACTCATAATAAATGAATTGATAATATAAACTAAGTAGTAAATAAAAAGGATATAGAAATTACAAATTTAATAGTAATAAAAGCTACATGATAGAGTTATTTTATGTTAAAAAGAAAATTAGATCATTACAATCCAAAAAATCTCTTACATCATGTAATATACCTAAATTTTTTTTTTAAAAAAAGGTGAACAATAAAATCAAATGAACAATAAAAATTTTGAATAATGAATGAAAGTGCACACAAAGATATAGAAGAAAAAAAATGCTAGAACTAGAGAATATAATGAAATGACTTTTGAAAAACTTTATATATAGTGGTGTAGATATAAATTTGTTATTAAAAATAAGATAAAATCATGAAAGACTTATCAAACTATAGATTTCAAATGATTAAGAAATCTTTTGCATATTGAAAGTAAAGATGAAAAAAAAATTGTAGATAAAATGCAACGATTTTTTAATATTAGAGATTCTAATCAAGAAAATAATTTCAATAAATCAGTTATCTTTAAAAGGAATAAATGATATCAAATTTAATAACTAAAAATTAATTTTTTAAATTTAATTAAAAAAACTCAAAATTCTAAGAATTCAAAATTTGGTCAAAATTGCACAATTATGATTTCCACATTGTTATGCTATATATAATAGCGTAGATAGATAGATATATTTTAAATTTTAAATGAAAGAAAATTAGAGATAAGATACAATAATATCGATTAGAGATAATAATTAATAAAAAATAAAAATTTTTTAAACGAATTAAAATACTCAAAATTCTAAAAATTTATCATTTGATCAAAATTGTACAATTAAACTCAAAATTGCATCCTTATAGGTTTTACATTATTGAGCTATATAAAATAGTATATATATATGTGTATATATATATATATATCAGGTTAGTCAACTATAATCATGCCAATTCCCCACTAAATTGCCCAACGAGCCAACACTACTTTGCAAATTGAAGAAAGCGCGTTTATTGTTACCCGACTTCAATTTCAATGGCAGAGAACCGGAGTGCATTAAGCCTCAGAGGTGCTCCTAGTTGTGCACGTAAAATCACAAGCCAAACCTTTGCGCTCTCCCCGCCCTACCAAATGGAAGAGACAGAGCCCAGAAATTTGATTGTGAAATACCACAAAAATCTCGGTGTTTTCTCAAAATTAATGCTGTAAGATTTAAGGTTATGTTAACCTTCGAATGTTGTTTCTTTCCTGCAGTGAGTGCTAACTTTTAATTTTATTTCTTTTAATTTCCAAATTTTTCTTGAATACGCCGTTAAGATTAACCAACCCTTGTACGGAAATCATCTTAGTTTTTTATCCTCAGTAATTGAAGTCCTTAAACTGATGTGAGTGGTGGTTCCGTGCAAGATGTTTCTTTTGCTTTTGTAGTTGTGTTGTTATCTGTGCAAGTGTTGCTTCTATCAATAACATTGTGTGTGTGAGAGTGAGAGAGAGAGAGAGAGAGAGTGTCTGTGTGTGTGTGTGTTTTTTTTTTTTTAAATTAACAGTTTGCACAAAAACAGCGATGCACAAATACGGTATGGAGACATGTTTTCTGATATTTGATGGTGATGAACAAAGCCCAGTTCCTGGAATCATGGTAATAATCAAGTGAGTTCATGAAATGATAGCAGGAAAAACGGAAAAAAGAAAAAAAATGAAGGAAATGAATTAGAAGTTGGGGTGGGGGGGGGGTGTTTGTCATCAGAAGCTGTTGAGAATGACTTGATGATGGCCCCTACGAATTACTTCCCCATTTATAAATATTAGGTTTTTGATTTATTGCTTATAGTTAAACGCTACTATAATTGGGAAAATTCTAGATGTTCGATCATCTGCATTAGGACGTTATTTCTCGTGATAAACAGTACAAGAGTGTATGATCCTTACATGCTATTTAATGTGTTCATGATTTGCAGGAGATAGTTTTCTTTACCCAAAGTGTAGGCATTGCTGTTGTAGTTATGAATTGGTGTGTAACATATTTGATGTACTGTTACAAAATCAAGGAAAAGCCCTTATCCTTGCAGTGTGTGGAACATAAATTTGAAGAGAATCAGAGAAGAAAGGGAAGAGCAAGAGAGAGAACAGAGAGAGAGAGAGAGAGTCTCCAGAGGAAGAAAAAGGAATGGAATTTGCATTAAGTTTTCAGCATATTTTTCCTAGAATGGATAATCCTCTATTTATAAAAATAATCACACTTAGTTGGCCAAGAATCTGATAACAATCCCAAAAAAACTCTCAGATGTAACCAGGCGATGACATGTGTCCTACTCTGTTTGAAGGGAGATTAACTGAAGGACATTGTTTGGACTAAACGGTGTTGCCTCAACTTAAAGAAATGTGCTAACGACTTAAAGAAGACGCTGCTCACTTACTGAGCATTGTTTCAGAGTAAAAGGCACCGTTTTATTACATAGGCAGAAACAATTTTAAAAAATAAAGAAAGAAAAGAAAAGGCTAGACCGCATCTACAGCTTGCATGTCATATTCGTCGTACTTTCACACCTTGAGCTCATGATACATGCATCACCTGCTTCTCTGATATTCTAATAACATTTATATGATATCTGTGGCCCCATTAAGTTTCAAATTAGACTAGATTGTCTTTAGTCTGGTTTTTAAGAAGTGCTGTTCTGTATGTTATGCCAATGCGTATCAAGAGAAAGAAATGAAATCGCATGTCTGTTATTTATGTGGTGATTTAAAAAACAAAAAAGAGAAAATTATGCATGATTTTTTTCCTTCTGATTTTCCCCTATGATGATTTGTTTTTTTCCTTTTCTATAAAAGTTTGAACAGGTAGAGTTGTGTCTTCCTGAGATGCCAAAACAGTTGTTAGTTACATGCTTTTATGCTTGAAGAATCAGATGTGGGCAACATAGTAATCTAATAAAGATCTGGCTTGAGTCATAACGACTCTGTAGCTTGGTTTGCTGAACAGTTTTATTGCTCTTCATGAGTAATATGGTAAGTTTGAAGGTGGTCAGTATTGTATCCTTCGATGCATTTGTTCCAGAAAAATAGCTTATACACAAGTGCCCATTTTGTTTTGTGTCTGCATGTGTTTGTGCACTTGAGTGCTTGAGTCTGTATGGACATATGTGTTCGTTTGTGCATTAGTTTCATTTTGGCTCTAGACATAGTTAAGCGACAACATAGGGATGAAATAACGAGCATCAGTGGCAAATTTTGGAATGCACTGTTGAACCATGCAATATCTGAAGAAAAATGGATCTGGTAATTTTGTTCATTTGTAAATCCCATAAGTTGATTCCATTGCAACCATTTTACCACCTAAATTTAACAGTGTGCAAAAGTAGATGAACTATAAACATAATCAAAGCATCCTTCCCTTGGGGCAGTTGCTTATGTCATTTATCAGAAAAACTGGGGGTGTTAGCTACCCCCAATTACTCTATTGTGAACTGATGGCATTGTACGCATTGTACTTTCAATTTATTAAGAGGTAAATTTAATCTCTATGTAACAGTGCATGCATCTTTGTTCTGTTTTCTATCACATGTCGGTGCTTTATCCTGTGCTGTCCAGGCCTGGCGTTGTTTTTCTTGTATTAATTCAGGTTTAATATTGTTTTTCCTGTATAACACATTGATTGAACTTGTTTGTTCTTAATTTACAGAAGCAAAGAGAACCACCAGAGGTGCCTTGCAATTTGAAAATAGAGGTGGACAGAATTAGCAACTTACCTGAGCATATTATAGACAAAATTTTGTCACACTTATCACTGTGGGATGCTGTTCGAGCAAGTGTTTTGTCAAGCAAGTGGAGATACAAATGGGTGACCCTTCCTTATCTTGTATTTGATAATCAATCTGTTTTAGTCTCTTCCCAAGATCAAACTCTTGTGAAAAACAAACTAGTTAATATTGTTGACCATGTCCTATTACTTCATACTGGCCCCATACATAAATTTAAGCTTTCTCATCGAGATCTTCAAGGTGTTAGTGATATTGATAGATGGATTCTGTTCCTGTCAAGGGGTTCTGTCAAGGAATTTATACTTGAAATATGGAAAGGTCATCGTTACAAGCTTCCTTCTTCTATATACTCATGTCAAAAATTGATTCATTTGGAACTTTTTAACTGTCTTTTGAAACCTCCATCTAATTTCAATGGCTTTAAAAGCTTGAAGAGCCTTGATCTTCAGCACATCACCATGGATCAGTTGGCCTTTGAATATATGATATCGAGTTGCCCTTCACTTGAGCGGTTGACATTGATGAACTTTGATGGTTTTACCCTTCTTAAGATCCATGCCCCAAATCTCCTTTTCTTTGATGTCGGAGGTGTTTTTGAGGACGTCAGTTTCCAGAATACCTTCCATCTGGCTGTTGTCTCTATTGGTCTGTATGTGAGCACTGGAAATGAACGAGATCTGGCTTTTGGCAGCACTGGCAATTTGATCAAGTTTTTTGCATGCCTACCTCATATTCAAAGGCTTGAGGTGCAGAGCTTTTTCTTGAAGGTATGTTTTACACTAACATCATTACTAAACTTCATAGATTTTCAAAAGGTTGATGGCCATTGGTGCTTTGCTATCGTTGCCATAGCAGTTCTACAGCAGAATTCTTTTAACTTGTATTGGGCTGTCAGAAAGTTTTTAAGGCATTGTCTGCAACAACCTCAATAAAGTGCTTTTCTACTTTTAGTTTTTAAATTTTTTGGAGTGTTTGGAAATGATGCTTTTGCTTTTAATTCTCTAAATCTCTAATGTTAAGCTGAAAGTAGCTAAAAGTTAAAAGCACTCTTACCTAAATTTGCCAGTTTTTCTTTGGGTATCTTTTACTGTTGTTTTCAAACACTTGAGTATGACTTTCTCAATAACTTTTTACTTTTCCAAGAGCAAAAGCTCTTGCAAAATACACTCCTTAAATATACTATTATGTGACATTATATCCCAAGTCCAAATAGAACTAGAAATATATATCATTTAACCTTCCGTTGACCAGAGGGTACTATGTAAATGCATGCTAATGTTAATCTCAACCTATAACTATTAACATTTTCTCTTCCCTCTCCCTCTTTTGACTCGTCCCCAGTATTTGGCTGCTGGAACTATACCATCAAAGCTTCTTACACCTTGTGTGGATCTTAGTTTTCTTTCTATACGCATTAATTTCAATGTCAAGGAAGAGAACCTGGCTGCTCTTTGCCTTCTCAGAAGTTCTCCCAACCTTCAGGAGCTTGAGATGTTGGTACGTCTTCTTTCAACATTTGGGTCATGTCATAACTCATGTAATAGGCCAAAAAGATTAATACCATCATCCACATCTACTGATGCCATGTGTTCACTTTTGCTTTTAAATGTGTTCTGCTGTTTCAATTCTAACATTTTAATTTTTTCATGGTTTGCCTTTTAGCATTTCACAACATTAATATCATAACTTTGTACAGGCACGTGCAGAAGAACAAGCTACTGCAAGAGTGGCCGCCAACTTTGTCGAACATTTTCAGAGCTTTCCTTTTAATCAACTGCGGCATATTAAGATTGTTGGAATCTCTGGCCTTAGACAAGAACTAAGTTTTATCAACTTCTTGCTTGCAAATTCACCCGTTCTTGAAAGGATGACCGTTAAGCCGGCTTCAATGGATAGCGGCTGGGAGTTGGTGAAGGAGCTACTCCGTTTTCGACGAGCTTCTGTCTTTGCTGAAATAGTTTATCTGGATCCGTAGGTTATGCAAAATTAAATTATTCAACTTTAAATTTATGGGGCTACCCCCAGTTGTTAAGGTTTGTTTATCATGAGAAAAGGAGTGAACATGTGTGTAAAGTTTCTCGTTCCCTTTCATATTTGATATTTGAAATGGATTGGCGTCCAATACAGCATCAGTTCTTTTGACAATTTGTTGAGGCACGTGTTATTTATGTTTGCAGTAAATGGTTGTTTGGGTACCAAATTCCAGTGGCAGTACTTATTAACTGGAATTGAGAAATGATATTTATATTCCAAAAGTTGATATTTGTAATTAATTATAGCTTTTCTTTTTTCTTGAGGAAACTCTGAAAAATGTTCTTCAGATTTGGGAGATCATTATTTTACATTTTTTATGTTCGATATATACAGAATGAAACCTCTTTCCCGCTTCTATAAGATTTTCACTAGCACTTTTCATCTTATTAAGTAACACTAATTCATATTATTTTCTCGTCTTCATGACAAGCTTAGCTGTTCTTATCCTTTGATAAGTTTTTTCAAAATGTTTTTTCATGGGTTATGGCCTGACTTATTAGTGTGCTAGGGTTTCTCTTGAGGAGGAAGAGGAGGGGGAAGTCACTTTTGAAGAACCTGAGGAACATGAACAAGTGATATGCCCTCAATTTTGTCTAGTTGGTTGATTATTGACGACAAAGAGTGTCGTCTTCTTAGCATTAAAAATACAAGAAGTGCGGTGTGGCAACATGTGAAGGGTATATGCACAAAGCAATTGAACCAAATAGTGTATCTTTATCAACTTTTTCATGAACTTGATGTGCAACACATCCTATTTGGAGGACCTTGGACATTTAATCAATCCCTCCTTTTATTGAAGTAAGTGTTATCGGGAGAAAAACCATAGCATGTGAGGCTCACACATGTAAGTATTTAGATCCAAGTTTATAACCTCCTGGTAGGTTTTATATCAGAAAGAATCTGCAAAAGCCTAGGGGATTATATTATTATATATCTAGAATCTGATTAGAACAACTTTGGAGGAATGTGGAGGTTACTCATGCGCATTTGTGTGTTGACGGATGTTAGAAATCCTACAGAAAGAAGAATGAAGATTAAATGACCAAATGGTGAATAGTTTTGGGTCAAATTTCAAGTATGAAAAACTGCCCATGTTCTGCTTATACTATGGGATAATTGATCACTCGGAAAAATTTTGTGCAAAGCTATACGAAGTAGATAGAAACTTAGTTGAATTTCCATTTGTTACCTAGTTACAGGCTCAAAATCGACGGCAAACTACTATTATCAAGAGAGACCGCTTCGATGTTTGCCACACAAAAAACTTCAACAAGAGGTTGGTTAAAATATGGAAAGAGAGCTTGAAATGGAAAGAGAGAACAATTTAGCACAGAATCAGGGCACGAAATGGAAAGGTGGAGATCATGGCAAATTTGGCAATGATATAGAAGATAATGCATTGCTGAATAAAGAAGTACTATTAATTGAGAAAGTAGAGTCTATGCGCAACTTAAATGGTGGATTCTTGTGGGTTTAAAATGTAAACAAGTTGAAGATGAACTTAGCTTATGGGATGGGGGGAACTTACCCAACCCATGTTTGGTAGGAGAACACGAGTGATCTATTGGGCTAAAAAAACTTCAAATTAGTGGGTTTCAGGGTTCAAGCTCGCTAGTAACCATGAGTACTTTAATTTGGAATTGTCGTGGGCTTGGGAACCCATAGACAATTCAAATGTTAAAGGACTTAGTAAAGTCTAAGAAGTCTAATTAAATCTTCTTAATGTAAACCATAGCCAGTAAAGAAAAATTAGAAAGAGTAAGATCTAATTTAGAGTTTGAAAGCTGTTTGCTATTGATAGTATCATGAATGGAGGAGGATTGGCGTTATTATGGAAGAAACAAGCGATGGCTGAAATAATCAACTTCTCTAGAAACTTTATTGATGTGGAAATAAATATTGAAGGATAAGTGAAATGGTGACTTACTGTGTTTTATGGTTTCCCAGAAAGATCTCACAGAAGGGAGTCTTGGGATTTGTTGGTGAGTTTTAAGAATTTATCCAACCTCCCTTAGTACTGTATAGGGGATTTTAACATTATATTAGACCTAACTAAAAAAGGGGTCAGTGCCCACATCCTCTTTAGCTTTGTGAGGGATTTAGAAACATGATTGAATGGTGTAGGTTTTTTGATTTTAGAATTGTTGGTTAGCAATTTACATGGGAAAGAGGGAAGGGAACCAGTAATTGGGTTAAAGAAAAGCTTGATAGAGCTCTTATATCTCATCAATGATTGAATTATTTTAAAAAGCACAAGTGTTTTACCTAGAGGTTGTTGCATTGGACCATTTTCCTATTTTCCTTCTTCTAGTTCAATTAGATTACCAAGGTAAGAAAAGATGTTTTTGATTTGAGAATTGCTAGATTAGGCATGAGAATCACAAAGATGTAGTCATAAAGAGCTAAAATTGTAGTGTTGGAAATGAGATTTAGGAAAGACTAGAAATCTATGGAAAGGACTTATCAGCATGGGGTAGCTAATTTGGAATGTAACTTAGAGAACATACTGTGGAGTGTAAGGAGAAGATGAAAAAGTTTAGAGATAGACGTGACTTACTTCATAAATTAGTTCTTGATAGCCTAGAAATAATATCTCCTTATTCTTTAGCTACAGGAAGACTTTTGGAGGCAGAGAGCTAAATAATTCTAATTAAGAGACAATGACTCTAACTCCACATTTTTTCAAGCAAAAGCTTATTCCAAGCATAAGAGGAATTCAGTCAAGTAACCTTGGGATGAACATGGGATTTGGAAAGGATGGAACAATGGGTTGGATAAGTTAATTCACAATTTTTACTTGGAGCTATTTATGTCCCAGGACTGCTTGGATTCGGTGATTTTGGATTGTGTTACTCAGAAGATTGGCACAGTGCATAATCAAGAACTTCTGGCTAAATTTAGTCATAAGGAGGGAAAATGTTCATATTCTCCATGCACTAGGAAAAATCTCTTGGCTCGGATGGTATGAATCTAGCTTTTTTCCAAAACTTTTAGCATGTTATTGGTGAGGATATTTGCAAAGCCTATTTTTCTTGCTTCCAAGAAGGGCGCCTTATTTTAGGGCTAAGTAAAACTTTGATCACACTAATCCCAAAAAAATCAACCCAGAATTCATCTTTGACCTCTATCTTATTGACTTTATAATTTGTTGTAAAAGGTTGTTTCCAAGGTTCTTGCAAATGGTATTAAAAGAGTGTTACTAGTTCGCATCTCTCCTTAGAGTACCTATATTCTGTGCTATCTTACCTCATATAATGTAATGATCTCCTCTGAAATAATGCATTATCTTAAGAGAAAAATGCAAGGGAAAGTTGGAATGGCTGCATTGAAGATAGATACGAATAAGGCTTATGACCATGTGGAATAGTAGTTTCTGAGACAAGTTATGGGAAAATAGGTTTTGATTCAAGATTTATCAATCTTATGATGATGTGTGTTGAGTCGGTAAGCTATACAATTGTTCATGAAGGCCACGAAATTAGACCTATGATTCCTAATAGGGGTTTAATGTAAGGAGATCTACTATCTCCTTATCTTTTTATCTTATATGCAATGGCAATTCCCTCTAAAATGGAAAACCAATGGTTGTAAAATTGCTTGGGGAGCCAACAATCTTTCATCTCTTTTTTGCGAACAATAGTATGTTCATTTTTTGAGCATCTATTTAGGAATGTGAGATGATCAAATATTGTCTAAAAGAATATGGGAAAATTTTTGGACAAATCATCAATTTCAAGAAGTCCTCAATCATTTTTAGCTGTAATACGGATGATAGATTACGCACTGAACTTTGTGGTAGACTGAATGTGGCTAGGTAGGAGGATCATGGTTATTATCTTGGTTTGTTGTCCTCGATTAGCAGAAGAAAAAAGGAGATTTTTAAATTTATAAAAGAAAGAATTTGGCAAAAACTACAAGGGTGGAACAAGAAGTTTCTGTCTAAGGTAAGTAAGGAAATTTTTTTAAAAATAGTTGCTCAATCAATTCCTAATTATGTCATAAGTGTCTTTCTGTTACCTAAAGATCTCTGCAGGGAGGTAAAACATATGGTGAACACCTTTTGGTGGAGATGTAGTAGTTTTGGCAATGATATATTGAAATAGATTAGTTGAATAAGTTGGGAAAGATTGCGCCAACTAAAATTGATGGTGGTCTTGGGTTCAAAAGATTGACAGAATTTAATTTGGCGCTTCTTGGTAAATAAGGTTGGAGAATGTTGACAAATCTGGATGCTATGGTTTCTCAAATCTTTCAAGCAAGATATTATCTAGGTAAATCATTTTTTGATGTAAAGCTGTGGAATAATCCAACTATCTGTGGAGGAGTGTCTTTGCTACTTAGGACATTATTAAGAGGGGTTGTTTTCTTAAAGTTAGGAATGGACAAAGTATCCTTAGAGGTCATGACCTATGGCTGCTGGATGTGTAGAATCCTTGTATTACTACTAGTTTAAGCCAAGAGTCTGCTATTAGTGCAGTGAGTTCTTTTATGTTACATAATTAGACCAGTTGGAATCATGAGGTGATCCTTTCCATGTTCAATGACTGGGATGCCAATATTATCCTCAATATTCCATTATTATAAAATGCTCTTGACTAATTGGTTGAATCCTTTAAATCAACTATCTTTTAATATTTAGCAAAAGATCTAGAGGTTTGAAGTTCCCTAGAGGTTTAAAATTTGGCATGACGAGCATAGAGTGGTTGTCTCCCAATGAAGGATAATTTATTAACAAAAAAAGGTTGAGCTTGACCCTTGTTGTGTAGTTTGTGGAGATGGAATGGAAATAGTAGAGCATATACTTGTGAATTGTCTTCTTGCAAAAGATATTTAGGAATACTCTCGACTTGTTGATCCTTTTCTTTTGATCAATGTTGGCTTAGTTGCTTTATGGCTGAATGATCGTCTATTTAGAACTAGTAAAGAAGATAGAGGGAGATTAGTTATGATCCTATGGAGCATTTGGAGAAATAGAAGTGAAGTAGTTTGGAATGCTAAAATAGGCTTGGTGAACCAAAGTTATGTTTTGGTCATTTCAACATTACAATAATGGAGAGGTGCCTAGAAAGGAAAGGGTTAGTTAGGTTGTTGTCAATAAAGCATAGGAAGTGATTTCTCGATGGAAGGTGCTACCTAGAAATTGGATAAAGTGTAATGCTGATGCGGTAATTTAGATAAGTAATCAGGCTTATGATTGGGGATGGATTTTAAGAGATAAACTAGGAGAATTTTTTATGGCAATTGCTACTCCTTACTAATAGATTATAACTGTGGGTTTTGTGGAATCCATTTCTCTTAAACAGGCACTTATTGGATTAATAGTAAGCATTTGCATAATTTTGTTGTTAAATCGGATGCTCAAGCAATAGTGAATGTAATGCTACATGAGTTTATGGATATCCTATTTTGGGCCTGTGATTCTTGAATTCAAAAATCTTGTCTGAGCTTATAAATTATAATGTTTGTTTTGTCCATCATTTAGTGAATCAAGCAGCTTATTTGTTGCTGGGGCTGTTGCAAGTGATTTGGAATAAAATCTCTTTTTCATGTAAAAAAAATTAGTAATGATTTTTATTTTGTTAATAGTGATATCTTTTAAATAATAATAGTTTTTGTTTATCTTAATTTGGCCTAATAGTGATAAAAAAAATTAATATTCTTAGTTGTCATTGACGATTACACCAATATGGGATCAAATACTACACTCGAGCTATTATAACAGCATTAGTTCTAGCAAATGTTTTGGTAGAAGAGGTTAAAGAAAATGTGGGGAGCTCTTTTCTCACATGGATCCATTTCAGTCTACTACAAGAGTAGGCAATAGAGTAGGAGTAGTCCTAGAAATCTCCCACGGCAAGAAAATGAAATATACAGTGAGGCTCATTTTTCTACTTTAAACAATGAAGTAGAGTGGGAAGCATTGATCATAGGAATGTGGTTGGCTCATGCGGCTGGGTCATGATGCATAGTTGCTTACAGTGATTCCTAACTAGTGGCAAACTAGGTTACTCAAAACTACCAAGCCAAAGAAGATAACGTGGTTGTATACCTAAATTAAGTGAAGGTGATGCAGGAATTCACCCTTATGCAGATTTCCTGTGAAGATAATGAAGATGCTGGCTCATTAGCCAAACTCAAAATTGAGTGAAGGTGATGCAATAGATGTTTAAAGAATTCACCCTCATGTAGATTTCACATGAAGATAACAAAGATGCTAACTTATTAGCCAAACTTGCCAGCTCAATGACCATAATAAGGAATAGATGAATTATATTCTTAACTTTGGATGTCATATAACAATAATCTATTGGAGAAGAAGCTGAGCATAATGCTAAGATAATGGATGTGGATGCTGAAAGAGATACATGGATGACTCCTTTTGTGAAGCATTGGCAAGATAATATCCTACCTAATAACTTGAATGGGGTGTGCCAAGTAAAGGTGTGCACAACTCGTTTTGTCCTGATGGATGGATACTTATACAATAGAGATTTTTCACAGCCTCACTCGATGTGCCTATTACTAAGAAGTGCAACAAAATATATACTCAAAGAGATTCATGAGGGTTTGTGTAGAAACTAATTGGGATCTAGGTCGCTAGCATTTAAGGCTGTGCGACAAGGATATTTTTGGCCAACAATACTGAAGGATGCTCAAGCTTTGGTGAGAAGATATAAACATTGCTAGGATTATGCTACCATGAGGCATTGACATAACACCCTCCTACAATCCATCAATAACTTATATCCTTATGCTCAGCGGGGGATGGACATTGTGGGGCCATTCCCTTAAGCTTTGAGTCAAAGAGAGTTTCTTATCGTAGTAGTAGTTTACTTTTCCAAGTGGGTAGAAGCGGAACCTTGAGCTTGAATATCTAAAAAGTTCTTATAGAGAAATATCCTCTGCAAATTTGGAATACCTCGAGCATTAGTCTTCAAGAGTTCTCTATGAAGCAATTATTCACATCAATCACCAACCCCAGAGCCAATGGGCATGTGAAAGTTAATAATAGAATTATCATGTAGCACCTTAAGGTGTACCTTGGAGAAGTAAAAGGAGTTTGGGTAGATGAATTCCTTTTAGTGTTGTGGGCATACTGGACTACTCTATGAACATCCATCAGTGAATCTTCTTTTTGATTTAGTGTATGGGACATAACCAATCGCTCCAGTAGAAATAGAAGAAGTTTGTTGGAGAGTCAAAAATTATGATGCCATCACAAACTTGAAGGAGTTAAGCACTAATCTCGATCTACTGGCTGAAAGGGGAGAAATACATAAATCCACATTGAAAGATACAAGGTAAGGATGGCCAAGGTTCACAACTCCAGAGTTCATTTAATAAACTTCAAAGTCAGTGACTTGGCTATGAAGAGAACGGATGCATAAAGACTTATTAGCAAAATAGTTGCCAAATGGGAAGGCCTTTATGGTGATTGAGATCGTTAACCTAGAAGCATATAGATTGCAAACAATTGAGGGTAGCGAAGTACCTAGAACTTGGAATATCTCTAATTTATGAATCTTTTATATTTGATAAATAATGGCCATTGTCCATATTACTTGAACTCATCACCTATAATGTTGTTTAACTATTGTTTATTTTTTGAATTTACTTATATGCTATGAACATCATTTACTAATATATTCTTCTTTGCTTTCTATTTCTACTTAAATTGATTTATGATCATTCACACTCTCTGTATTACACCATTGTTTCTATGACCTTGAGTTTCTTAGAACTCAAAAGGAGTATTTGTGAAGCAACTTTAGCATAAGCCCACTAAAGGCTCTTTGAGGAGTGTGAAGAGTATATGGCAGTCGCCAAGCATAAACCCACTATAAAGGTACCCCTGGGGTATGTAGTAGCCGATGTAACCCTACTATTGGTCCCTAGGGAGGTATGTGGTAGTCACCATCTATAAAGATCCACTATCGGATCTCTTCAGGAGTATGTGACAGTAGATGGATTAATTTTAGCCAATTGAAAAGCAACACGTGCAAAATAATATATAAGTTATTAATTCAAAATTTTCTATTTATGTATTGGGATTCATTAAATTTAATCCCAAAAAATAAATAGTTAATTTTAATTAATAGTCTAATATTTATTTTATGAGCAAATCAAATATCAACAAGATTCAATGTGAAGTATCAAGGCCAATCAAATCAAGTCTTATGGCTTATCAATCTAGGGCTAACCAAGTTGTGGCATGTGGCGTATTTATGTACGTGGATCAATTAAGTCAAAATAATTTAATGTTATCTCTTAAGATGCACATCAAAGAGATAATTATCAAAAAAGTCTAAGTTATTTTGGAGTTTTCTACTAAACACCTATATAAAGGGGTGTTCAGGGACACATATACACACGTACTCAAATCTAAGTTTCAACTCTTCAAAGCTCAAATCTAAGATTCAAGTCGTCAAGCTTTGAGTTTTTGCAGCGACGAAACATTGCTATCACAAAGGTCCTATACCTTTTCAAAGTATTAAATCATCAAGTCTTTTGATCTCGAAGTTAAGGTTCGAATTCAAAGAAGTTTCATAGTATTTTGTTATCAAGTTAAAGGATACTGCACCATATATCAAAGAACAAGCTTCAAGCCCTTGGATAACATACTGGGAGAAGAATTAGAGGATTAGTTTTGTTAGGAAATTTGTTTTCTTTGATAAATTATAATTCTCTTTTATTCATTTAATGTAAATTCAATTTGTCCATTATTTTTTCTCCATATTGTATTTTTTGTATACAACGAAATTTGGTACCAACAAATTTTTGGCATGCCCAATGGGACTGATCCTACCCCTAATCTTTTTCTCCCACTTGAATTTTGAATTATTGCAATCATTTAATGGCACCTAAGAAGAACCAACTCATTTTGGCCAAGAAAGATATTGTTGACTCTATTGTTGATGTTGTCAATCAACCTATGACTAAGGGTAAACTTATTGATTTCATTCCATCTTATGATTTAGACTCTAAAATTCCAAGAGAGATGAATCCTAAGACATTATCTTTTGTTCAGCTGCCAATTATGATGACTGGAGCAATAACTATGGATGAGCAACTTGCTCAGATAGCTCAAGCATTAGCTGACCTCTAAAAAATTGTGGAAGAAAATGATTTGCAAATTGCACATGAACAAAATAGAACACTCCCATCTTAGAGGATTTAACTATAATCATCTATTTTTCTTTGGCCATGCAATGGTGGAGAAACAAGTTGAAGAGATACCCTATAAGTAGGTAAATCTCTCTGCAACTTCTATTGCTACATTGTCTATTAAACAACTACAGAACATTATCACCAATCCCACTATAGCTCAATATGACATACCTTCTTAAAGTTATATTATGTATTCAAAGCCCTATATAAAGAGGATTGACTCACTAAGGATGTTGATAGGCTATCAACCACCAAAATTCTAGTAGTTTGATGGAAAAGGAAATCCAAACAACATATGGTACATTTCATAGAGATATGTAATAATGCATGGATGTATGGTGATTTTCTTGTGAAACATTTTGTATTTTCATTAAAAGAGACTGCCTTCAGTTGGTACATTGACTTAGAAACTAAATCTATCAATAATTAGGATCAAATGGAAAGGGAATTCTTGAATCGCTTCTACAGTACCTGTTAGATCATGAGCATGATTGAACTTAATAATGCAAAATAATGGAAAGACCAGCCTATTGTAGGCTACAATAACTAGTAGCGTGTGTTAAGTTTGAATTGCAAGAAAGGATTATCAAAGACATTCACGGTAGAGAGTTTATTCAAGGTATGCACTGTGGACTTCTCTATATTCTTTAAGATTCAAGCCTTGCACTTTTGAGAAGTTGGTTATCCACACTCATGACATAAGCTCAAAATTACTAATCATGGACTTGGAATTCTTGTTGAAGACCAGAAAAGAGAGAAGAAAGATTTAAAGAAAAGTAAAAAAATATGCTAAAGTTGTTACTAAAAAATCTATGGCAATCAAGACAACTTCTATCAAAATTTCTACTAGTGATAAACAAGTTGCTAAGAAAACTAGAGATCAATATGCTTCTACAGATAAGCGAACGCTAAAAGAAATGCAAGAGAAAAAGTACCTACTTCTAGGCTCTGGTATCTCTTATGTCTTTGATGAATTATTGATTATGAAGTTGATTGAATTGCCTGAACCAAGACATCCTAAAGAAGTTAGAAAAGTGAACGATCTAAAATACTGCAAGTTTCATTAGGTTTTTAGAGAAATGCTTTGTTTTCAAGGATAAGATCGTGGCATTATGAAGAGGTAAAAAGATAATTCTTGACACAGAAGATATTCTTGGATCAAACTTAGCTAGCACTATTATAATATCAAAGGCCTCATGTGTTATGTAGAACAAGAATAATGTTTTTCCCTTATCTATGCTCTAAGGGCATAAAAAATACTTTAGGTTGGGAGTTCAAATCAATTGCTGGTGAAAACTAAATTTGTTGATGAAGTGACTAAGCTGAAAACAAGTTCTATTACTGAAACTGAAGATAGTAATGAATAGATTCTTTTAATGCACTGATGAAGGAAAAGACGATATGTTAATCAATTTTGTCCATTAGCATTAAGGTCATGCATGTGGCTAGATGTCCTCAACCAAGGATGATGAAAAGTTCAAAGGCTATAAATGGTAAGTTGGATAATTCAATGGCAGGTTACATAAGTAGTCAAGTAACTTTAAATGATTATTTTCCAATAAGATACTTTGATCAAAGAGATGAAGCAATGCATGCTATATCTTGTGAAGCTAAAGAGCAATACTCAATTTCTTGATATACTGCTATTGCTTTTACAAATAAGGACTTGCTAATGGGATCAAAGTCTCACAATAGGTTGCTTTTTATTTTAGGGTTCATGTAAGAGTAGAAGGTTAATCGCATATTCATTAATGGAGGATCTACTGTCAATATCATGCCAAAATTCACCATGAAAAATATGTGAATTTCTATTGAAGAACTCTCATGCAATTGTCTAACTATTCAAAATTTCAATCCAGGAGGTCAATGAGCTATTGGTATGCTTTGTCTAGATCTCACAATTAAGGAGTTGGAAGCAAGTACTTCATTTCATGCAAGGACTTTCTATCATATACTTTTAGGATGGCCATAGCTTTATGAGAATAAGGTCATACCTTCCACTCTTTATCAATGCTTCAAGTATTCAAAAAATAGAGAAGTTATAAGAGTTGATGTAGATGTAAAGCTATTTATTGAAGTAAAATCATACTTTGCTGATGCTAGACTCTATCTGATCTTGACTTAGTAAATAAAGTGTACTTACAAAGGCTCCAGGTAACCACCTTGTTGAAGAAAAACAAGTCTGTTCTAAAAACTTGAATAAATTAATAATTACTGAAGCATCAACAAGCCAAAAGACTGAGTCTAATAATAGTTCTGACTTGCCAATTTTTGAATGTATCCTACTATCATGTCAATAAAAAGGGTAAGTCCCACTTGGAGTATGCATTTTGCCAAATGATGTTGCCTAGAGCTCACTAAAGATGGTGGAATTAAATGATTATCAAACTTTAAAAAGAGAGTTGACCATGCCTATTGTTGTCATAAGCTCATTAACCTACAATGGACCATTTGTTATGAGGGTTTCCAGCAAAAATCTCAAAGGAACATTTGATTCTGTGGTATATAAGTTGCTTGAGAAGTTTGGCTATAATTTTGCTAATCCACCTATTATAAGTGAGCTTACACCTGAGCTAATTGGAGAAAAATTTCATATACTCTGTGAAGCACAACAAAAATTAAGAGACATGGAATTTATGTTGAATAATCAAGGGCTAGTTGAGGAATTAATCTTGCAGAACTAGTCAAAATATGTGTAATGAAGAAAAATAAGTATGCTGATGTCCAACATATTTTTGCCAAAAATTATGTGAAGCAAGAAGAGCAACAATAGGATAGACTTTAAGTTCTATATTTGATCATCTCACTACTCCAATTGCTCATTTTTTGTCTTCAAAAGACTTAGTGCTGATAATCAAAGTAGGTTTAGTACAAGTCTATGTCCAAGAGGTTTGGTGTTCAATCAACTTAGGAGTTATTTTGCTACAAAAGCTAGAAAAAGGAGTATCAACAATGGGATTAATATATTAGAGTCAAAAAAAGAGTGTTAAACTTTTGGCTTATCTCAATCAAAGAGTGCCAAATTTGCAATTGTAGTCATCAATATGGACATGCTTGTGAAGATAAAGCAATACATCATAAAAAAACTCATGTAAATAGAATGAAGCAAATGAAGATGAAATGGAAATAACTATTAGCTCTAACTTTGCAAGTGCTAAAGAGGAGTCGAATCTGATTTCACATGGTCTATGTCTTGAAGAATTCAATAGATCGGTGGCAAGTAGTTTTGTATTAGCCATAGATTACCCAGCATGGATAATGATTCTTGTCCTAGTTTTAAAAGCAAGTGGAGCATTAAAGTGAAGTATTACATTCCAAAGATTAAGAGTTGTTGAGATTTAATAATCATATGATGAAGAAAATAATGAGGTACACACATGTAATCATATCACTGTTGAAGAGCCTAAATTTCTAAAGATGAAGTCTTGGAAGCTCCTTCACAACTTAAAGATAATGGACAGGCAATTGTTGATGAACTCAAGGAGTCAAATCTTGAAATGATAGAAGAGCTTTGTCCCATATTCATTAGTAAGCTTTTATATCTTGAAGAAGAGGAACAACATTTCAAAATTTTGAGGGAGTACAAGGATGTTTGTGCTTAAACATATAAAGAATGTTATAGTTAGATCCAAAAGTTGCAATTTATCACTTTAGCATAAAATATAAAGTGCACCTAGTAAAGAAGTTGCAATGAATGCCCCACCTGGAGCTCATTTCTCTGATTGAAGTTAAAGTCAACAGGCTTATTAATGTAGGATTTATTAGAGAAGTTAAATATCTAACTTGAATTTCTAGCATTGTACTAGTTAATAAGAAGAATGGCAAGATATACATTTGTGTTGATTTTCGAGATTTGAATAGGGCATATCTGAAGGATGATTTTCCACTACGTATTATTGAGCTTATGGTTGATGCAACTACTAGACATAAAGCTTTATCTTTCATGGATAGATCATTCGGGTACAATCAAATTAGAATGTCACTACAAGATTAGGGATGTGCAACTTTTTGTACTTCAAAAGATATTTACAGTTACAAAATAATGCCTTTTGGGTTAAAGAATGCATATGCAACTTATTAATGAGCTATGTAGAATTTTTTCAATGATGTATTAAATAAAAGAATAGAGTGTTATGTTGTTGATCTAGTGGTGTGGGCTAAGAAAGAGAGAATCACTTGGAGGATCTCCGCGTCGTATTTGATTGTCTAAGAAAAAACAACTTGAAGATGAACTCGTTCAAGTGTGCGTTCGATGTTATATGTGGCAAGTCCTTTGGTTTCATAGCTCACCACTATGGAATTGAAGTTGATCCTACTAAAATTGATGTTATCTAAAAGATGCCGCCACTAAGAAACCTTAAAGAATTACACAAAAAAGCAATCTTGCATCCATAAAGAGGTTCATACCAAATTTGGCGAGAAGATGCCAACCATTTAACCACTTGATGAAGAAAGATGCTCCTTTTGTATGGGAAAAAGGGTGTGAAAATGCATTTGAAAGCATAAATAGGTACCTTATGAATCCATTAGTTTTGGGAGCTTTTGTACTTAGAAAACTACTGATACAATACATTGTAGCATAAGAATGGTCAATTGGTGCTCTCATGGCTTAGGAAAATGAATATGGAAAGCTTTATATTATCAAAGTTGAGTCTTAATTAAGAATGAGTTGAACTATTCCTCTATTGAGAAGATATGTGTTGCATTATTTTGTGTAATTTGGAACTTGAAGCTTTTGAGGCATACTCTATTTGACTCATCTCAATTGCTGATCCTGTCAAGTTTATGAGTTAAGTTTGGTACTTTTAAGAATATTAGCTAAGTGGTTCATCTTATTCAATCAGTATGAGATCACATATGTGCCTTAAAAATTTGTTAAAAGACAAGCTCTTGCTAATTTCTTGGTTGATCACCCTATTCCTATAGAGTGAGAATTATCCAACAAACTACTAGATAAGGATGCCCTTTTTATTGAGATCTTGTCTGCATGGACAATGTTCTTTGATGGAGCGGCTTGGTTAGATGGAGCTAGGGCAAGATCATCTTGTATAATATCAAGCTTTGGTTATTATGCTTCAAATGGCGCTAGAGGTGGAGATTTTGGAAGTTGAGGTTTATGGTGACTTAAGATTGGTTATCAATTAACATTTAAATATCTATGAAGTTAGAAAAGAAAACCTGATACCTTATTTTCAATTGGCCACGTGTTTGCTAAAGAAATTTGAGAGTGTTGTCCTAAGTTATATCTTGAGCAAGGAAAATAGAATGGTAGATGCACTAGTTAACCTAACTATTACTTTGGCCCTTTCCTAAGGAGAAATGATGAATATTCCTATATGTAACAGATGGATTGTGTCTTTACCCATTAAGTGTGATTGAGAAGATGAAAATGTAATATCAATTTTAGTTTAGTGAAAATGTAGACTAGAGAACATTACTGATTGATTCTCAAAATCATGGGAAATTGGCACAAAATCCTCGTCATAAGACAGAGGTTCATCAAACATCATCTTGTTTCATCCTATATAAAGATACTTTTTATCTTCGATCTTATGAAGGCACTTACCATTGCTGTTTAAGTGGTGAAGAAGCATTGAAGCTATAGCTGAAGTATATTCTAGAGTTTGTAGAGCTCATCAGTCAGGTCATAAGCATCACTTTCAAACTAAGAGAATCAACTACTATTGGCCTATTATGGTTAGAGATTGTATGAGTTATGCAAAAAGATATGAGAATTGTTAGACACATATTAATATTATATATTAGCCACCTGAACGGTTACATCCTTTAGTTCCTTTTTAACTGTTTGATGCATAGGCTTTGATGTCGTTGGACCTATTGCTCCTAAGTCATCAACTAGTCATGCCTACACATTGGCACCTACAAACTATTTCTCTAAGTGGGCAAAGGTAATTCCCCTCAAGGAAATGAACAAAGAAATTATTGTTGAGTTCATTCATTGCAATCTAATTTTTAGGTATGGAGTGCTTTGTTACATCTTTATTGATAATGAGAAGAGTTTCCAAAACTAGTTTATGGATAAACTCTGTGCATAATTTAGATTCAAGCAATATAACTTCTCAATGTATAATGAGAACACAAATGATTTAGCAAAGATATTTAATAAACATTTATGCAATTTGCTAAAGAAGATTATGTCAAAATAAAAAAAGATTGGCTTGAGAAAGTTGGGGAAGCTCTTTGGGCATATTCAACAACACATTGGATTGCTACTTAAGCTACGCCCTATTTGTTGGTTTATGAAGTTGAAGCTATTCTCATTTTCAAAAATCAAATACCTTCATTTCATAGAGTGATCTGAGAGAGACTTATCATTAAAGATAATATTCATCTTCAACTCGAGGAATTGGAAATGTTGGATGAGAAAAAATTTGAAGTGCAACAACAACTTGAATGTTATCAAGTACCTATGACGAGGGCATTTAACAAGAAAGTTTGCCCATTATTTTTTCGATTTAGAAATTTGGTGTTAGCAGTAAGAAGGTCGATTACAATCACCTAGTGAATGGGAAGTAAATTCATGTTAAAATGGGATAGTCTGTATGTGGTAAAAGAAGTCTACACTAATGGTACTTACGAGTTGGTTGATAAAGAGGGACTGTGCATAGGCTCCATAAATGGCAAGTTTTTGAAGCGATGTTATACATAAAGAAATTTGCCCTTTGATGCATGAGCCTAAACTATTTGTTATTCCTAACCTGCATAAGTATAAATTATGTATAGTACTCACTAAACATGATGTATGTGATTAAACTGCTAACTTATCCTACTAAAGGTATTTTATGTGGTTAAAATATTAAACACCCTACCTAGTCTAACATGGTTAAGCAATGGATGCTTTTGGCTCATACGAGTAGAAGCTATGAAAGACACCCCCATCTTGAAAAGAATATCTACTTTGAACTATATTAATGACTTGATTCCCTTGATTGGGTATGTAGGCATCTTGGGAGTTATTTCCCAAGTTCAGTCATATCACTAAAAATTTTTTTGAATGGCTTACCAAGTGCAATCATATCATTGGAACAAGTTTGAATCACTTACGAAGCTCAATCATATCATTGGAATAAGTTTAGATTGTTTGCCAAGTTTAATCATATTATTAGAACAAGTTTGGATAGCTTCTGAAGTTCAATAAATATCATTGGAATAAGTTTGGATGGCCTATCAAGTTCAAGTATATCGTTTGAAAAACTTTTGATTGTTTTCCATGTTCAATTATATTATTAAAGCAAGTTTGATCTATTCATTAACTAGCCAGTTTTACTCATGAGCTTAAGTAAGTTTATTCTTTTTCCACTCAATTATGGGGGCATGTAATGCAATTTGTCTTTAAAGTTTGCATAAATTTGAAGAACAAAGAAATAGTGGATAAACCAGAAAGGGAAAGCACAAGGAGAGTTTATAAAGAAGAACAATTTTTTATTGTATATGTAGTAATCAAGTATTTTTTTACATCAACAAGGAAAAAAAGAAAAAAAGAAAAAAAGAAAAAAGAAAAAAGAAAGAAAAAGAAAAAAAGAAAAGAAAAAAATGCTTAGTAGCTAAATGCTCATGTGAGTAAATCAAAAGCTACTAGATCTTGCAAGATTCTTCAAGCAGTGCCTCTATACTTTTTAAAGCCTCAACCTCTACGTTAGTAAAAAAATGGAGTAACTTCCAATTTTGAGATTTTCTCTCTCTTGGTGGCCACTTCTTTTTAAATAATTGACAAGTTTCTTTTAACTTTACGAAGTGATGAATTTACAAGTCCTTCCCTATTGTTTAACTCAGCAAGTTATGTCCTCAACTCTTTTAGCTGCTTGGTGGTTTGGAGAAGTTCATCCTTGAGACTATTCACCTTTTTAATTCTTTCATTTTCTATTATCTTGGTCTCAAAACGATCCTATTATGCAAGAAAAAGTACTTTCTCTTAGACCTCTTGTGTATTTCTGTTTGAATTAAATATGTTGATATTAATATGCATTTATGTCTAACATAGATTGCCCATGAAATGGGGTAATATCCAACAACGTATTGCCTAGCATTACAAAGCCAGTAGTTGTCTTTTGTCACAACGGTGGAGCTATTGTGCAAGCAAAGAAACCAATATCTCATCAACAATCAAAGCATATTTTGAGACGTTATTATTTGATTCATAAGCTCATTGATAGAGGTGACATTCGAGTGAAGAGGATAGCCTCAGAAAAGAATATAGCAAATTCATTGACTAAATCCCTATTGCATAAAGTCTTTGAAGAACATCTTAAGAAAATGGGCTTAAAAGCTATGGGGAATTAGCTTTAGGGCAAGTGGGAGTTTGTTAGAGTGGTGTCCCGTAGCCAATTAGGATTGGCATGTAATAACTACTCTAGTTGTGAGAAAATCTTGATTGAATGATATTCTATAAAATGGCCATCTTCATCTTATGCCATTTATACTTTATTTGCATTTGATTGAAGCCCTTAAATCATGTAAGACTATAGGATAGACTTCGGATAGACTTGCACTAACAATGCATACTCCAAAAGGTTGGATATTGCCCTATTTCATGGGTAATCTATATTAGACATGGATGCATGTTAGTGGGTGCTTGTTAGAGAATACATTCATTGAAGGTCTATCAGGCGAATCCATTAGATCGTTGTAGTGGAAAGTTCTCTAGCTTACAATAATGCATATAATTAGTCTTTTGATTTGAGAATCTATAGTAACCTTATGTTTAGGTTTTTATGCTTTGACTTTGCTTTGACCATGTGGCAGGTCATTTAAGGTTTAGATTGGGCATATGCTACTTAAATATGGAGGTTTGTGAGATCCAAATTGGATCTGTTTCATTGTTGTTATGAAGAACGAGTGCATCTTCTATATATTCTATAATAATTAATTTCAAGAAATCATTGTGCAAGGTAGTATGAAAATTTGGAAAAGGTATTTTCTGAAGTTAGGTCATAAAGGAAATTGAACATTGAATGTAAAGCCATAACTATTGAGGTTATTAGGGTGCCGACAGATATCTTGCCCTAGGTTTCTTTCGAGAGATAGAAACAAAGGGACCATATTTACATAGTAGGCATAAACTATAATGGTTCATCAAGATATAATTCATTCATTTAGTTCGTTAGGCTCCATGGGCTTGTTACTAGATATCGACTATGGTGATTTGGTGCTCTTCAATTAATAGAGATTAATTGAAAGAGTTATTAGTTTAAATGAGTTTAAGCAAGTATGAATATTTTCATATTCAAAATATCACAAAAATAGATGTGAGCCTATGTCTAATCAATGGATGAACTTAATGGATTACATGCAAAAGCTTATGAAAATTTTTATTTAATGAGAGAAATTTTCTAAGGAGTTAGAAAATTGCTTGCTTGGCATTTTAGCCTAAGGAGAGAAAGAAATTGACTAATTATCTATTGGTCATTTTTTGCTTGATTAATTTAAGTGTTAAATTAATTAAAATAATTTAAGGAGTTAAATTGAACTAATTGAATTAAGGTGTTAATTTAATTGGTGCCATATGACAAATTGATTAGTCAAATTAAGTTAAGGAGTTAAGTTGACTCAAGTTAACTTAAAGAGTTAAGTTAATTACCTTAAGGAGTTAAGTTAAATTAATTAAATTAAAGAGTTAATTTAATTAAATAGAAAATTTATGTTTTGGAGGGAAATCAAATGGAAGAGTCCATTTAAATTATGAAAGTTGGTATTTCAATTTATGAAATGAAATGCAAATGCAAATTCAAGCTAATAAAATGTAAATTTAGCAAGTTGGTGCACATGCATGGAGAGTGTGATGATAAAGGCTTCCATCCTCTCCCATAAATACATGTGGCCAGCCACTTGATAGGAGAATTGAAGCTCTCACATTTTCCCTCCAAAAGGTGGTATAATTTTTGTATTGAATAACCATTTCCTAGATCCCTTCTCCTTCTCTCTTGCTCCAAAATCGCCCACCTTCCGTCATCACCTTCTTCCTCTCTTCTCTAGCAAAGAGTAGTAGATTGAGAGCCATTCCTAGGTGTGTTGACTATTCATTAGAGGCTCCATACATGGGAAGCTTAGAGTTGGTTGATTGAATCTTCTTGTGGCAAATTTTGGTGCTTTGATTGGGCAATCTAGAAGCTACAATTTCTCCTAATTTTTAGCCAATAACTTGCTATTTTGGTGGTGAAAGAATGCGCAAAATTTGCAAAATTTTGGAGGCTTGGAAGTGGAGCGACTGGATCAATGTTGTGGGACTTGTTGATCTTCAATTGAAAGTGTTCTTTGGGATATCTACTTGATTCCTTTGATTCCGTTCTTACATGTAATTTTCAGCCTTTAAATCTTCATCTTTGGCATGTAGTTAGACCCTTGGGATAGAGATGATTTGTTTAAATTTATCTCTTTTTTGTTTATTTTATGTATCCTAATCCATCTACTAACTTAAGATGGTTTTGCGTGATCCTCGATATACATTTTCATGATTTGGTGTGAGTAGGGTTTCAAGGAATGAGCTATATTTCTTAGCTTGGAACAAGAAAAAGAAAGAGAAAAAAAAAGGAGAATAAGAAAATCTAAAGAAGGTCAAAATAAAATAAAGAAGGAAAATATGAAAAAGTCTTCTATTAATTACACGTTGCTTTGGGTGTGTTGGAAAGATTAGAATGACGTGAAGATTTCCTTTGATTTCTTTGTCCTGCAATGGATATGATAAGCTTAAACAAAAGAAGAAAAAGAATAGAAAAGAACGGATAAAAAGATGAGATAAATTTGCAGCAACTAGACCTATTGCGAATGGGTTGATAGTTGTGTAAGGTTTATGAGTCTTTTGTTCAAACAATTGGTGTGTAGGAACAAGCAAAGAAATAGGCAGCATATTGGGAAGCAGATAAACTCAGCAACTCTCCACTTAATTTCACCAAAGCTTTTTATAAAGCTAATGTTCGAATGAAGTTAATGTCATTAAAGGTCTTCCTTTTATAGTGTTTATTTTTGAGTTCTAATGAAGTTGGGAACTAAACCCTCCTTTGAATTAATCACAAATAATATCATTGATTTGATCGTGAATCCAACTCTCAATTGAAAAAGAACTCAAATTCCTTTTGGGTGCTTAAGAAGGAGAATGAAGAACGGAAAGTCCAGCAGAGTATGCTTATTTAAAATTTCCTTTCCTCAAATTTAAAATTAAAGGGAAGAATGGAGTCAAGCCTATGTTATCAAGTTTAACAAAAAATCCTATTCCCACTGCAACTGCAAATCTGATGTGGACTATTAAAATCACGTAAATATATAAATTATTACTATTATATATAAGCGCGGATGCGCTTGTGAACAGTGCTGCCGCACGTGAGCCTCATTTTCTAATTTTTTTTCACCTTTTGGCTTGGAAAACGACATCGTTTTTGGAACCGGTTGCTCGGCGAACTTGTACATTGGACACCTTTTGTTGCGCGCTGTTTTTGTCTTCACATGGAGTGGTTAGAAGAAAATATTTCTGTTTCTTTTGTTTTTCCTGATTGCTTTTTTGGTTTTGTCTGATCATGTCGCAACATCATCTTCGTGCAGTCCTCTTCAATCTCAATCTCTCCCTTACGAAGAAGAAGCTTCTTGGTTTTGTTGCGTCATATCACAACGGCATCTTTGTGCAGTCATCTTCGATCTTAGTCTCTCCCTTATGAGGAAGAAGATCAGAAGAAGCTTCACTATTGAGTATTTGGAAAAGGTCTGTGAGTTTGTTTTGAAGGAAAGCAATCTGTTTTTGAATGATTTGTTGGTTTATAATCCATCCCAAAGCCTAGGCAAGATCCCTCTCCAATGCTTACTCCCAGCACTGGAGCTGCCAATAAAACAAGTCCTAAAATAGGTCATGTCCAAAATGATGAAGAAATGACAAGTGATTGAGTGTTACCACTGGAAGATGATGTTGGATTTCCACGTCAAGAAATCAAAATACTATTCAAAGGAGAGGTGCGAGCGAAATAGAATGGCGACAGCGACACCGGAGCAGCTAACATTAGTGAAGGGCCCACGTGAGGTTGTCGAAGTGTGGATTGCTTCGAGAAATTGGAGTTGATTGGTGGAGGTACATATGGTTGGTTTATTTTATATTTTTTCTAATATTTCTTTCCTATTCGTGCCGTAATATTTTTCAAGAGATTTAACTCCTGTGATAGAGCTTATATTTTTTCCCCTGGGAAGATTGAGTATTCTTTTTCCAAAGTTAACTTGTTATTTTCTAGAGTTATTTAAGTTCAAGGAAATGCCAGTGCTGATTTTGAACACTTTGACATGTTAAATTGTGACATGAATCTATTATTGAGGTTGTTGTGTTTAGGGATTTAAAATTTACTTCTACATCCTTGTGTTAGTTAGGTTGTGTCTTTCTACTTTTTTTTGCTCTACCTTTTCAGTATGTATGACGGGCTTAATTGTGAGAAATTTGGATCTAGGATAGATGATAATCATGCTGTATAATACCTTTTATCTGATGTTAACCTACCTTTGTCTTCAAACTATTTGTCTTTGTAAAACTTATCTTGACAATAGGACTTTTGTTTGTTTTTTTTGAATTTTTAGGTTTGAAATCTGATTCTTTAATGTTTATGAAGTATCAGGGTTTTTTTATTTTTCTTTGAGTAATTTTATATTATTTTTCCTAGGATGTCACTCATACATTATTAGTGAATATTCAATGTTTTCCTGCAATTTGTGTATGATATGGGAAATTTATTTTGCTGTGTTCAAGTGGACCAATCCACTATCGTCATTAAGGAGCGATTTGGCAAATTTGATGAAGTCCTATAGTTAAGGTGCCACTGTTTGCCCAGATGTCTTGGAAGCTGGCGGGCCATCTTTCATTCCACTTGCAACAATTAGATGTGCGGTGTGAGACAAGACAAAGGTTCATTTCTTCTGGGCTATTTTTGTTAGTATTAAACTATTTCAAATCTTTTCAGGGGCAAAAAATTTTAAATTTCAATTATATGGATATTCTTTATCTGTATTTTTTTCACTTTGATGGCTTGATGCTTGTAAATTAATTGTAGTGGTCTTGCATTAGTGTTCTAGCCAAATTCTTTAGATTCTTTCAGGGTAAAGTTATAATATTCAATGATATATGGTTGTTATGGATACTTAATGACATCAATACTAATCAACCTATAAAATAATTGGCCTTCAGGACAATGTATTTATCAATGTAGTGGCATCAGTGAAGTACTGTGCCTTTGCAGACAAGGCAAGTGATGCTTTTTTACAAACTCAACAACACAAGAAGTCAAATTCGGGCCTATGTCTTTGATGGTACATTTCTGTTCTTACATTTGACAGTTATGGTTCATGGTGTGGATATTCATTTATTATGAATGACTCGAGTTCATTGAGTATATTACATCATCCAACCTGAAATATGTTTTAGGTCTCCCATTATCCAGTGATAAGAGCCAGTGTTCCAAAACTCAACCTTGATGATGCTTTTAAGCAGAAAAATGAAATTGCTAAGGTTTTCGAAAAGGAACTTGAAAAGGTAAAGCAACTTTCATAGTACGCTACTTGAAGTGGAAAAACTATTTCTTAAGTATCTGGTGTTAATTTTTCATTCTCGTCCACAGGTTTTGTATGCCTACGGCTACAAAAACGTTCAGACACTAATTGTTGACGTAGAACTAGATGAGCATGTTAGGAGAGCTATGAATGAAATCAATGCAGGTGAAGTGTAGAGTTCCTATTATTAAGACACTAATTGTGTTATACATGCAGGGTGAAGATTTTGTTGTGGATGAAGATGATGCAAGCTCTTCCACTAATGATTCTGAGAAAGGAGAACTAATGCCAGTGATAGTGGAGAGAGGAAAGAGGTGAGAATTCTATTTCCACTTCTCATTCTTTGCTTTTAAGTTCAATATTATATATTAAGTTGACATCAGTGGATGGTGATCGGGGCACCAAAGAAAAAGAAACCCAATAAAGAGCTAGCTGCTTTCAAAGCATCATCAAATAGACAAAAACTAAAGAATGTGATAACGATGGGTCAAAGAATAAAAAACAGAAGAAGAGAAAGGATTCAAATGTACCAAAGAGTGCAATTAATGCCTTTATATTCTTCTCCCAAACTAAAATAGGGGTTTTTGTTCTTTAATATATACAACTACTTTAAGCATTTCCATATTTTAGCTATATTATCTCTATCACATTATTCATGAATTGCATCTCCTCCTATATGGATTACCTCTGTTTGAGATGCCTATCAATTGATTTCAACTGTCGATGACAAAATTTGTGCTAGCTTGCTTTTTTCCTTAATGTAGAATGTGAAGTAGAGTAATCAAATAATTTCATTAATAGAGGCTAGGAAAGTACTTAGCAAATAGAATAAGACGGCATGTATTACTGTTACTTGTGTTTAATAAGATGATACTAAGATTTTATTTTATTTTGTTACATCGTGGAAATATAAACTTGCAATTTTATATAAAATGGAAAAATAACGGGAAATGGCCAATGATAATGCTAGAGCAAATTTTATGAATTGTTGTTTGTATCCTTCTGCCTCAACCAGCGCAACTGGCAACATTGTTTTGATTTTTGACCAATTACAGCTTATCATAGTGGTAAGAGTCTTAGATCTAACTTTTGAACTTTAGAAGGGAAATATATTTGCAAGCAAGGAGATGAGAAGAGGATTGCAAGGAATGCTGACTCTTAGCTTTATTCATGATATGCAAGGATTTGTACATGTTGAGTCATTCTTCTGCTTGAAACTAGAATTGCCATTCTAGGAGCTTTATTATATTCTCAGATAATATTCTAACTCTTGCCTTCTATGGTTTTTGTCTTATAATAACACTATCTTGAAATTTGCTTGTTTCCACTCTTAGAAGACTTTGACTCACATAACTGATGGTGAACATATCCAAAGAGAAGTTTCTTGTCTTGTTGATATGATTGTGTTGTCTTCCATAAGCAATAGTCTATTAATAAGTCTTGATAATTGATTCTTCCTAAAAAATAAACCCTTTAATATTGTGTTGCTTTAGATATTAACACCGAATAAATTTTATGTTGTTTGGTTAACTCTCCCTAATTAGGTTTGCCTTTTTCTAATGCCAACTATGGTCTCGATTCTTAGTCATCATTTATTTTGTGCATGTGTTATCAGAGCTTTCTTAACTTGTATCTATTGCTATAGTTTCTTGCAATTATGTATTATCAAGTAAAATTTATCTATGGCCATAAATTGAAAGTTAGGTGTATAATATCAAATAAAGACAACTTAATTGAGAACCATATTATGGTTTTGAGACATTAGTGTTGCTGGTTTTGATGCTTTAAACGTTCTTAATGATTGTGTTTAAAATTTGATTTTTGTTGAAAACGTCAAAATTAAAAAAGTGATTCTAGCTCTTCTTGCTCAGCCTCCTGACCTTGAAGAGGCTTAAGATAAACTTGGAAGGACAATGTCTGCTAATGAATCTCTATTTCAAGAAGAGAAAACACAAAGTGGAAGGAAATATGGAAGAATGAGGTCGTGCAATAATTTTATTAATGTTGACTTGGAGTGAGACATTGAATTTTTGCAATTTTTTGTCTGGGGGTTTATTTCCAATATGGTCAAAGTATGTCCTAGAAAGGCACTGTCCATGTCATAGTATATGCAAGTTAGAAATGTTTGTTGTGTTTAGAGACAGTTGATTTTGCTGTTTTTGCAGCAGACAGTGAATTTTTAGCTCTCAATCTTGGCTTGATACTGCTGGTTATTTGATGAAGTGGGAATCCTGGTGTCCTTTTGCTGGTCTTTGGAAATGGATAATTTTATTCTCTATTGATTATTGTAGGAAATGAAGCAAGGCAGTTGTTCAGAATTGTTTAGGATGCTGTTTACAAAATTTTGACAATTAGGGATGAGCATGCTGCTATAAAGTGGGAAGAGGAACATTTTGCTGAGGTTGGCCAAAGTTGACTTTTAGATCAATTTGGTTCAAATTTGACTGTCTACTTCTTTAGAATACTTGTTTATGTCTTGTTTAAAATCTAGATGACAGTTTGTTGGGGTATCTTATTGCTATACTTGACTAGGCTGCAAATTACTGTAAATTCTTTGAGACTGGTTTAAGAGTTTGTGTTGGGATTTGCTGGAACATGATTTGAACTTCTGTGTAAATTTTTTGCTGTTGCTGGGAATTGCCGCCTATCTCAATCCTATTTCTAAATTTTTCTTATTCCAATACCTGCTGCAGATCTATTAATATGCAGCAAAAAAGCTTGCTGGTGGTGCATGGGAATTTTGCATAACTGTTGTATTGAGAATTATGCCGTACGTGGCAATTCTCTTTCTAAGCTATTGGTTGAGGGCTTACTTGAAATCTGTTTTGTAGATCTGGATGGATAAGTTGTGCATGAAAATTTCATGCACGTTAAATTTGAATTGGATGGACTGCTGCATGGTGATTAGTTGATGGGCCTATGTAGAAATATGTAGTTAATTGTTGGAGCATGAATGCATTGGGAAAGTTGTTTTATTTATTGTCAAAATCGATACAAAGTTGAATTGGCTTTTTGCTAGAATTTGGCTAGACATATAATTTGGTGCTAAGGGGTCAAGTTTAATGGCTAAAAAATGTTGGAATGAGGATTTTAATTCCTGGTCAGAATTGAATAATTGTGCATCCAACGCTATCAAATGAAATACTGTTTTGAATTTGATCTGGCGGCTCAATTTCTTGATTTTATTATACATAAAACTTCAAAATAGCATGAATTGGTACAATGTCGCATGAAGATGGATCCTAATTTGATGGCTGACTTCTCCAGCATTGACCATTGGCTCAAGACCCAATCGATACTTTGACTGCAATTGGTCGCCCAATGATAGTTTTCTTTCTTTCTTTTTTTTGTTTTTTTCACTTGCTTTTAAATTCTATTTTCGTTTTTCAGTATTTTTGGTTTCTCTAGAATAGATGGATGTAAGGGATGAGTCCTTTATTTGTTTACCTAAATTGAAAATTTTCTCTTTTCTTTTTTGATTCCCTTCTCTCGTGTACTAAAAACATCATGTTTATGTGCTAATTTACAGGTGAATGAATGCACTTGTTTGAATCGAATGGGCAAGGCACTGCATTTCGTGCGCTGCGTTCTTTTCTAGCATCTATATATGTCTATGTATATGCATGTGCCATGGTTGCTTTGAATAGCTATTGATGATGGGCCTCCTTGTGAATTATAATTTTGGATGGGCTCGCTAAAAGGTGACAAATTCAAGCTAAGAGTTTTTCGTTTTGTGTTCTCCTTTTTCTTCAACAACCGAAGTGTCTTTTTTTTTTTTGAAGGTTTTCTTGGCCCCTGTAAAGTAGTATCAATATTCTTTCCCCTGTAATGGGTCTTCAAACCAAGGAATATGATGAATGGAGTTAAGTCTTTTTTAGTTGTTAGTTGAATTGAAGGTGAATATCGTGTTTTTGGCGTATAAAGTGAAGAATTACATACTTCAAGTCTCGCCTCTTTTGTGAATAATTGACACATTCTCTGTTAAGTCTCGAAGTGAAGACATTTATAAATATATTAATTTTGGTCAATTAAAAAGTGATACATGTAAAATAATATATTAGTTATAAATTCAAAACAATCTATTTATGTATTAGAATTTATTAAATTTAATTTTAAAAGATAAATAGTTAATTTTAATTAATATTCTAATATTTATTTTATAAGCAAATCAAATATTAACAAGTGTCAATATGAAGTATCTTGGCCAATAAAATCAAGTCTTATGGCTTAGCGATCTAGGGCTAACCAAGTTGCAACACATGGCGTGTCTATTAGTGACGGATCCAGAAATGAGAGTGTGGAGGGACCAAAAGTTATATAAACATAAATGTTAACTATAAATTTTACAACTTACAAACTTAAAGTGCATGATCTATATCGAAGTTGAGCACAATGATATTTATATCATAAATTTCATCAGTAATTGAATTAATATTAGAAATTTTTGTAATATCATTATGAATATAATTAACTAAACAATTGGCTAAAAAGTCATTTTTCATTTTATTTTTGAA
>JACGDI010005509.1:38030-77235 GCA_014898725.1 Jacaranda copaia
TATATATATATATATTCAAATTCAAGTTTCAAATCTTCAAAGCTGAAGTCCAAGACTCAAACCTTCAAACTTCAAGTTTCTACAGTGATGAAGGATTGCTGTCACAAAGGTTATATACCTCTTCAAAGCATCACATCATCCAGCCTTTTGATCTTGAAGTCAAGGTTCGAGTTCAAAGAAATTTCATAGTATTTTGTTATCAAGTCAAAGTATATGACATCATATATCCAAGAATAAGTTTCAAGCCCTTGGATCATATACTAGGAGAAGAATCAAGGAATCAATTTTGTTAGGGGATTTATTTTCTTTGATAAATTATAATTTTCTTTTATTCATTTAATATAAATGCAATTTGTCCATTATTTTTTCTTTATCTTGTGATTTAATTTTTGTAGACAACAAAATTTGGAGCCAATAGTGACATTTTAAAAAAGTCCGCTATTGGCTCCCTTCAAAAGTATATGGCATCCTATTAAAGTCCAATATCAACTCCCATTGAGAGTATGTGGCAATCATCCTAAATACATTCACTAAGGAATATCTCAGAAGACACTTATGTTATCAAGCAAAGGAGGCTTGCTTCGGATCCTCACAAAGAGGACAGTGTCAATGCTTTTACACTTAAAAAAGAATCATGCAAGGGAAAATCTCTAAGTATGGTGACTTCACACATTGTCACGCACTTCTTAGAAAGTCTCTTAGAAAATCTATAAGCACATTCATTCTCATCTTGACACTCAGTCTATGCTCAACTTAAGTGTGAAAATAATAACTTTTCTCACTTGGAGAACTCTACTTTATGTAAGGTAAACCAACATGTAGTACTTATGATGCATCTTTTTCTAACATTTATGATGATGTCTTTATATCTTTTACTCAATGAGTATGCAATGTCAATAATTCATACAATTAACTATGTGCTTACTTGAATTCAAAATAAATGCACACTCAGACAACGTCGTTAGCAACCACTTTAGTCAACTAAGATTGATTCCAATTTCTTTCAATCATACTCGTTGACCATACCTTGCGCATAGGTAACACTGAAAACAACCTCACTTGCTCCATGGAGAGACTCTACGCTACCTTCATGGCATTAACATTGATAGAGAAGTCCCTTGCCCTTACCAACATTAAAAAGATCAAATTGCTTGCAGACAAAAGACCATTCCATGACTACATCCCCTAGTGATTCTAAAAGGTCAGCTACATATCCAAGAGCATAAACTTCATCAATCTATAGGACCATAATAACTCTTAAGGAGTGACATCTTCTTGCAGTGCTCCTATAAAAGTACTTCTCTCACATTTTTCCCAACCTTGCAAACTCCGAAAGACATCTATGGCAACTTAGAGAATGCATAACTCTGTTTATAAGCCCAAATGATCATCGAAGATTAGAACTTCATGAGCTTTAAGTCCTATTCAAAACACAAAATGAGAGACATCTATATCCCACCACAATACCAAATCAATGTGTTTGCTCCAAACCTACACATAGTTCATGTGAGACATCAAAGTCCACACAAAGTAGGGTTAGCGTGACAAGTTCTCCTTTGATACAAGAACATTATCTACCATTCTAGAAAATTTCTCAAGTGGAGAAGTTACATGGTGAAGCATAGGTCCCACATAGATGTAAAGCCCTATGTGGGCATCCTGTGATGGCACCTAATGAATGCCTGACATTAGTGTCCTTTTTCTATCTCCTCTCCTTAAAGTTAGAGCTAACATTGATTGCAACTTGAAATAGTTTTTCATCCTCGAATTCTCAACTCCTAGAATTCCACTTGAAATTTTACCTAAGTTTTAAGATAAATTCTATTCAACGTTTTTCTAAGTCTACTAAGGATGTCATACTTTTCTCCATTGTAAGAGTGACTAAGTACCACTCATAGGACAAATCTGTAAGATGCCTTGTAACACCCCTGATATTTCATATATTAATGATAATTTCTTAACGTTAGTTCATTTATGCAATTTCAATTTTTGTTTATTATTTGGAATTATTTAATTATTTTAAAAACAAAAATATATTAAAAAGGATTTGATTGCAAAAATTTTAAAATTTTTGGGGTTAGAATTATAATTTTGAAGAACTTGATTTAACACTTTTTGAAAACAAAGGGGTTTGCATGGAAGAGTTTTGGTTAATAGGGTTAAAGGGAAATTTTTGAAAATGCAAGAACTCAATTGAAGCTGATTGGAAAACCTTTGGGGCTAAATTGCAAAGAAAAAAAATATATAAAAAAAATAAATTCAATTCTTTAAAATCTAGCAAAAAGGTTTTCTTCTCCATTTTCATTTCTTCTTTCCTTTTTTCTTCTCTACCTCGTGATTTCACTCCTCCCTTCGATGACCTTGCTTTGATGCCCTCATTTCACCAAACCAAACCATTCAAACCCTTCCCCCACTCTCTAGCCACACTTGTACACCACTTGCACAGTTGAGAACTTGAGGGGAACGAAGGCTGAATAGAAACCCACCTCACGGGTTTGATGGTGAATGGCAGTGCAACGGGTTGATCAAAATTTTGGGTAGGTATTTGGGAAGCTCTTAGCCCGGAGACCTCAACAGAGCTATTGCATGGGAGTTTCACTTGGCAGTGGTGACAGACGAAGGTGATTGGTGTTCAATGCAAGATGTTGGTTTTGAAGGCTATTGAGCTTGATTTTAGGAGCTATTGGCTGTGGAATTTGAAATTAAGGGTGGCATTGGGTTGGGGAGCTCAAGAGGAGCAAATTGGCGGTGGTGTTGAGATTTTTCAATGATAGCACCCAGATAGAAATTTCTTCTCATCGCAGTGGTTGTGGTGGTGCGATCTGTTCATGATTTTGAGGTCTCGATTATGTGTTTTTAGGTAAAAGATTAGTTTTAAGATTAGGGTTTTCATACATTTTCATTCACTTATAACCCTTGTACTTTGGAATAATCGATTCAAAATTTTATTAGGTAATACAAGTGTTTCATGCATGGTTGATGTTAGATTTTTGGATACTAGAATTGGATCAAATGTAATAATTGGTGAAATATTGAATTAGAAAAATTCTAAATTTGAAAAATTGGACCTTAATGATAATAATTGGGTTATTGAATTAATCAGCTTATTATTACTACTTAGAATACCGGTATGAAGTTGAATTGATTATATCTATAGCTCGTATCATTAAGAACCCTGTAATTTATATTAAGTTGGTAGCATTATTGGTGTATTTCCTAGATGATAATTCTAGGCGAATTCTAATATTGAATTAATTGGGTAGTTATTAATCTTAAACAAATAATATGTAGCGAATTATGATTATTGAACATTATCCTGGTTGAATATGGGTTCTGATAAATGAATCACTCTCATAGTGAGGAGACGAGAAGTAGAAAACTATAGATAAGTAGGCCATTAACTGTAGCTACCTTATGAGGTTTTTGGATATCTATCTGTAATTGTGATACACTCCTGTGTAGGTTTTCTTTTTCTTTACCATTCTCTATTTGTTTGAAATCGGCAATATGTTTGAGAATCTGAAATGTTATTTGCTATTTGGGTAGAGCACCCTTGTGAGGGTTATTGTTCGATATTGATTTTGTTTTATTACTTGATATCTGATATGAACACCCCTGTAAGGGTTATTCTTTGACATCAAAAATATTTGTATTATTCTAGTGCTCGGAACTCTCTTCATGTTGTTAGATTCTATCCATTATACCCTAGCCTTGTCGGCTTACCCCCTTGATCTTGATGATTGTGAAAGTGATATTGAAATGGTCTGATAGATCTAATTGCACTAATAGTCTCCTAATTGTTTACGTATTTTGTTATTAGAATAGGCCTTGCTAGCCATTATTGAATATCGTTCTTGTTATTGCTTGAGAATGAAATATTATCTGTTGGCATTGTATTGTGCCACCCATGGGGATGCCCTAGGGAAGTTTCCACCCAAAGGGATGCCATAGGAAGTTGGGTCCAAGGTTAGGTTCGAAAAGACGGTTCGGTGAAATGGAATGACAGTGATAAGTTTTTTGATTAGAACCCATCTAAGATCGTAACTTATAGATAGCTAGAGGTAGCGCACTGTGAGTGGCAGGATCTAGCATGCGGTTGACCATGCCATATAAGTGAATTGTTACACGTTGAGTTGTATCCTCTAGCAAATAGAGAGATAAGGGAAAGTTTTTGTGTTCAAATTAATTGTTGTTGATTGTTATCCTGTATTGATCGAGGAGTAACAAGGAAGGATGCCAACAGGTCTGCTAAATGTTTACATGTTTTGTGTTTTTTTTTAGTTTAAAAACTTATTCTTGTTAGTCATGATTTAATCATCCGAATTGTTATCAAAAG
The DNA here is from genome assembly GCA_014898725.1 of Jacaranda copaia. NCBI lineage: Eukaryota > Viridiplantae > Streptophyta > Magnoliopsida > Lamiales > Bignoniaceae > Jacaranda > Jacaranda copaia. The sequence goes on from JACGDI010005509.1 coordinate 42,367, forward strand.
GTCTTGTTCAGTTCATTAATTCTCTCCAACTCCTATTATGTAAGCCCTTATTGAGTCTTTAAGACTAACCCTCCTCGTTATCCTTATTTTTTTCTAAATAGGTTAAGGTGAAAGGGCAAAGTATCATGTTTTGGGTTAAAGTTATTTTATAATGGATTAGGTGTATGGTTGTACATATTGTTTCCATCTAATCAAGACTATTAGTAAGAGATATTATGCGAATGATGTATAAATCTAAGATACTGAAGTTGTATATATTATGCTTTATGGGTGTTTTGTTTTACTTTGAGATGATTAAATTTTAGGTTTCTTAGTTATCATTTGGATAGATTTTGGGCTTGAATTAGTAGCTTGTCCGCTTAATGTGATACCGTGAGTCGGGGTGCCATAGAGGTGGTATCAAAGCCTAGGTTTGTTGATGACCTAGGTAAATCAATATTAGGAGGATATATGATGAGTTGTGGGAAATAGGGGCTTATATCTAAGGTAGCCAACTAATTTAGACTTTAGTTTTGACGATGAACCTTGAACTTGTATTGCAGAGAAAACCTCAGTTGTTTATATGATATAAGTTAGGCAAGGATTGTGAATAAGGTTAGGCTGATGATAGAAGTTGTTGGCTAGCCCTCTTATGATTTGATCACCATTGCTTGAATTTGGTTTGATTTGTCCAACGCTTTATAACTATGTCTCTAAGATTAAAATTTAAACACTAACTTTAGGTGTCATTGTGTAATCTTGGCAGCAGAAGTTGAGAAAAAGTTAAGGATTGTCTAAAAAAAATAATGGCATCCCATGAAGGTTCTCATGTACTTGAACTGCCTTGGGTAGCTTGGCGGGGAAAAGGGAGCCTGCCCGATCCACGAGTAACTACACAGCATGTCCTTAGGCATAGGGCACTAGTTGAGTAGCCAACCCTGCTAGAGAAAGAGGTTTCACAGACCCCTTAGGTCAATTAGCCAGGTGCAGGCTAGCCAAATGAGCCTATGTTTTAGATGTGGCAACAATTCATGCAGTTTTGTCAGCAACAAGGATAGGGTAATCTAGCAAAGAATGCTAAGGAGCCTACAGAGGATCGAGCTTTAGATCAATTCCTCCAGTTGCAACCTCTAAAATTCCTAGGGGAACCTGATGACGGAAAAGTTTAGATGTGGGTTAAGAGTTTAGAAAAGATATTCAAAAGCCAGAGATATCCAAATGAGTAGAAGATACGATATGCCATATTTCTATTGGATGGTCCTACACACGATTAGTGGTAATTGATCGATTGTAGGTGGACTGTAGAGAAAACTCCATGGACTTGGGAAAACTTCACTTGGGAGTTTATGGAAAAATATGTACCTGAGGTGACCAAGTATGCTAGAGATAGAGAATTCATAGAGTTGATCTAAGGGACATCCACAGTTAGTCAGTATGAAGCAAAATTTAGCCAACTAATTCAGTATGCATCTCACATACTTGTAGACGAGAGGCGACAAGTTCATAAGTTTGTGGAAGGGTTACAATCTAAACTTAGATAGGGCTTTCTCTTATGTGATCTCCCAAACTACAATGTTGTAGTAAGTAAGCACTAAAGGTGTAATTGGACTTGAGGGAGATCAAAAAAATTGAAAAGAAAGGACAAAAAAGGGTTTACCACCTGGTGGGTAGAACAACTTTAGGAAGAAGCAATCAAAGTTACAGACTAGGGCCGTTAGTTAGCAAGTTTATCAAACTAGTGGAGCCATGAATCCAACATCGAAGACATGTGGATATTATGGAAAGTTGGGTTATGATGAGTCAGAATGTTGGAAGAAACTTGGCAAATGCATAAACTATAGTAGCAATCAGCACCTGATTAAGGATTGCCGCAATATAAGGAGGCCAGCTCCAGCATAAAAGGGAAACTAGATTGTAGGTTCTAGTGGAAAGTTAAAGGTCCGAGCACAAGCATATTCCATAATTGAAGAAGAAGTGCTTGATCCCTCTGATGTGGTTGAAGATACAATTTCTATTTTCAGAATTATTGGAAATACCTTATATGATCTTGGAGCTTCGCATTCGTTCATATATGCTAATATATCTAAAAAATTAAATATGCAACTCAAAGGTATGGCATATCACATAAAAGTTAAAACACCTTTAGAAATAAGGTTAATGATGAATGTAGTCTATTTAGATTGCTCGATTTTGATTGGGAATAGGGTATATTTAAACGATCTCATACAAATGCCTATACAAGGATATGATTTGATCCTTAGCATGGATTGGCTATATAAGCACCGGGCACAAGTAAATTGTTATACCAAGTACCTCACTCTTGGGGATAAGATATTAGTACCTACATACCATCCCATAAATAATACCTTGCTTGTACCTATTATATCTGCAATAGAGGCTAGGAATATTTTGAGGGAAGGCGGGCAAGAATTCTTGGCATACCTTATTAACAAGCCCTGAGGTACAGTCAAGATTGAGGAGGTGGAGGTGGTAGTTGAGTACTCAAAAGTATTAAACTTGTTACCCCTAGATAGAGAGATAGAGTTTGTAATTCACACTTTCCCTGGGACCATACCTTTTTCTAAGACCCCTTACCAAATGGCACCTACAAAACTTAAAGAATTGAAGAATCAACTCCAAGAGTTATTGGAAAAAGGGTTTATTAGACCGAGCACATCCCTTTGGGGAGCCCTAGTACTATTTGTTAAAAAGAAGGATGGGTCTCTAATGATGTGCATCGATTATTGAGAATTGAATAAGGTCATAATCAAGAATAAATACCTTTACCCCATGTAGAGGAGTTATTTAATCTACTACAAGGGTCAAGAATCTTTTCGAAGGTAGATTTGAGATAAGGGTATAATCAATTGAAGATCAAGAAAGAAGATATTCCTAAGATGGCTTTCAATCTCGGTACAGTAACTTTAAATTTATGGTGATGCCCTTCGAATTAACTAATGCACCAGTGGCATTTATGGACTTAATGCATTAAATTTTCAAGCTGTATCTAGATCAGTTTGTAGTTATCTTCATTGATGATATTCTAGCGTTTTTCAAATCTAGAGAAAAGCATGCGAAATACTTGCACATAGTTCTCAAGACTTTGAAGGAACATTGACTATATGCCAAATTTAGCAAGTGTGAATTTTGAATGGAGAAAATAGCCTTTTGGGGGTATATTATATCCTAAAATGGAATCAAAGTGGATCTCTCTAAGGTGGAAGTAATAGTCAATTGGAAAAGGCTTGAGAATGTTATTGAAGTTCGAGGCTTCTTGGGATTAGCCGGCTATTATCAAAGACTTGTTCAAGATTTTTCTAAGATAGCCGATCCTTTGACCAAGTTGACATAGAATGATCAACCTTTTAACTGAAATGATGATTATGAGAGAAGCTTTCAAGATTTAAAACATCATTTAACTATGGCCCCAGTCTTAGCTCTTCCAAATGGCCTAGAGGGCTTTGTGGTATATACAGATGCTTCCAATAAGGGATTGGGATGCGTGTTGATGCAAAAGGGGCATGTGATCACTTATGCATCTAGGAAATTGAAACCCCATGAAGAAAACTACCCCACTCATAACTTGGAGTTAGTTGTGGTCATTTTTGCATTGTCGAAATAGAGGTGTTATCTGTATAGAGCAACATTCTAAGTACACACAGACCACAAAAGCCTCAAGTACTTACATTCACAGAAAGATTTAAACATGAGGTAATGGAGATGGATGGAGGTTTTAGGAGACTATGATTTCTCCATCACCTACCACCTCGGGAAAGTAAATGTAGTAGCAAAAGCTGGGTTAGCTCATTTACACACAGAAAAAATATCTAAAAGTTGAAGCACGAGTGTCATGCCAAGATTGAAATAATAGGTTTGGGTCACATGAGTGAAAGTATAGCTTGAACTGTATGAGGAAATTTGACAAGCTCAAGATCGAAATGAATAGATGTTGAAATAGAAGGGGATGCTTGAAAATTCTGAAGAATCTGAATTCAGCCTTGATAACCAAGGTGCCCTCTTGTACTGTAAAAGGATATGTGTGCTAGAAGGGATGAAAGAAAGATTGCTAAATGAGGCACACAAAACGAGATACATGATACATCCAAGGGGCAAAAAGATATACCAAGATCTTAAGAAGCAATTCTGGTGGCATTGTATAAAGAGAGATGTTGTGGACTATGTGTGGGAGTGTTTGACTTGTCAATTAGTAAAGGCAAAACATCAATGACTGTCAGTAGGGGTGTAAACGAATATTAAACGAATTGGATACACTATTTTTGTATTCGTATCCATTTAACTTTTTGAGTATTAGGATAAGATTATGAGTTTGATGAATATTAAAATATAATATTTGAATTTGTATCCGTTGAATATCGATCGAATTCGGATATATTCGTATAAGATTATAATTATTCAGATTTATTCATATTTTATTAAATTTATCCTTATTCAAGATATTTTTTATATTCATATTTAATGATAATTATTTAAATATCTATTTACAAATATTCAAATACGTAAATATATAAACTTATAACAAGTATATATTTTAATTAATAAAAGAAACTATATAATTTCATTAAAAAGAAAATAATCAAGCAAATAACATAATTTCTAATCAATAATTGACTTTATAATTGATTATTAGTACTTAATAATAATAATAATAATAGTAATAATAATAATAATAATAATAATAATAATAATAATACTAATAATAGTAATAATAGTAATAATAATAATAATAATAATAATAATAATAATAATAATAATAATAATAATAACAATAATAATAACAATAACAATAATTATAACAATAACAATAAGAATAACAATAATAATAATAATAATAATAATAATAATAATAATAATAATAATAATAATAATAATAATAATAATAATAATAATAATGACATTTAAGTATATTAGTTATAAAGTAATAATAATGACATTTAAGTATATTAGTTATAAAGTCAACCAACAATAATTGGGATGATTAACTTTATTCTTCAATTTTTTGTCTCTATATTACAATAATATTTTAAATTTATTCTTTTTCTTCCCAATTATTCAATTATAATTTATATATATACATATATATATTATGAGATTTTTATTAAAAAAATATAAATAATATATTATTTAGTAAATATGTATTCAGAGCAGATATTAAACGGATCGGATATGCATTTATCATATCTGTATCCATTTATAATCGGATATCCATTAATCGAATATGAATAATATTCACTTTAAATGGATGTGGATAAATTTTGTATAAATGAATATGAATGCGAACGGTAAATGAATTTTTGAATACCCATTTATAGCCCTAACCGTTAAGGTTGTTACAATCGCTTCCTATTCCTAACTGGAAATAAGAACAGGCCACAATGGATTTTGCAACTAGTTTGCCAATGGCTAGGGGAGGATATGATAGTATTTGGGTGATAATAGATCGACTAACCAAGTTCGCACATTTCTTGCCAGTTGGAACATAGTATAATGTTGAGAAGTTAGCGGAGCTATTTATAAAAGAGATAATCCGACTGCATGGAATTCCCATAAGTATTATGTCAGACCGAGACCTGAAGATTACTTCAAGACGGTGGAAGAGTTTGCAGAAGCATTTGGGGACCCAACTGTGGTTTAGTTCTACAACTCATCCACAATCGGATGGACAATTAGAAAAAGTTATCAGAATATTAGAAGATATGTTTTGGGCATGTGTTTTAGACTTTGGAAGAGGTTGGATTTGACATCTCCCCTTGATTAAGTTTTCTTATAACAATAGCTATCCGTTTACTATTCAAATGGCACCGTTCGAAGCCTTATATGGTAGGAAATGCCGACCACAAATACATTAGGATTTAGAGAAATACCGAGGCAGTACCGACAAGTCACCAAATACTATAAGACTTGAGCTAATTTGAGACTATCAAAATATTATAGGTGATTAAGTAGAGGATGAAGGCTACTCAAGATAGACATAAAAGTTACGTAGATACTCGAAGAAAGGATTTAGAATTCAAAGTTGGTGATAAAGTATTTCTCAAGATATCCCCAAGGAAAGAAATTAGAAGAATCGATAAGGATGGAAAGCTCAGTCCGAGATATGTTGGGCTATATGAAATATGTGAAAGAAATGGGCTGGTAGCTTACCATCTTGTGTTACCCTAGGAATTGGCAAGGATACATGACCTCTTCCATGTCTCACAACTTCGAAAGTATTACTCTGATCCTTCTTACATCATTTCATCTGAGCGTATGTAGTTGAAGGGTGACCTGACATATGGAGAACAATTAGTTTGCATCTTAGATTGAAAGTACCGGGAACTTATGAATCGAAGAGAACTTAGAAATCAAAGGATTTCTCAAGTAAAAGTTCTATGGTGTAATCAAATTGTTGAAGGGTAACCTGGGAGCAAGAGGATCTCATGCGCCAACAATATTGCCAGCTGTGCCAATCTTCAGGTGAGAATCTAGAGACTAGATCCTTTTAGAGGAGGAGGTCTGTAATGCCCAGATATTTCATATATTAATTATAATTTCTTAATGTTAGTTTATTTATGCAATTTCAATTTTTGTTTATTATTTGGAATTATTTAATTATTTTAAAAATAAAAATATATTAAAAAGGACTTAATTGCCAAAATTTTGAAAGTTTTGGGGGTTAGAATTATAATTTTGAAGAACTTGATTTGACACTTTTTGAAAATAAAGGGGTTTGCATGGAAGAGTTTTGGTCAATAGGGTTAAATGGAAAATTTTTAAAAATACAAGAACTCAATTGAAGCTGATTGGAAAACCTTTGGGGCTAAATTGCAAAGAAAGAATAAAAAAAATCAATGCCTTAAAATTTGGCAGAAAGGTTTTCTTCTTCTTTTCCATTTCTTCTTTCCACTTTCCTCATCTACCCTATGGATTCACTCTTCCCTCCAGTGACCTTTCTCCGATGCCCTCATTTCACCAAACTAAACTGTTCAAACCCTTCTTTCTCTCTCTTTAGCCACACTCATACACCACTTGCACAATTGAGACGAGTGGCAGCTCACCAGGAATAAAGGCTGGAGAGGAACCCACCTCACGGGTTCAACGGTGGATGGTGGTGCGGTGGGTTGATTGGAATTCTAGGCAGGTATTTGGGAAGTACTCAGCGCAGAGACCTTAACAGAGCTATTGCATAGGCATTTTGCTTAGTAGTGGCGACAAGAGAATGTGATCAAAGTTCAATGGAAGAAGTTGGTTTTAAAGGCTTTTGAGCTTGATTTTAGGAGTTACAGGCCATGGAATTTAGAACTGAGGGCGACAATAGATTCAGGAGCTTGAGAGGAATAGATTTGTGGTGGCATTGAGATTTTTCGATGGTGGTGCCCACATAGTAACTTTTCTTCATCGCGGTGGTCGTGATGGTGTGATCAATTCGTGATTTTGAGGTCTCGATTGTGTGTTTCTAGTTAGAAGATCAATTTTGAGATTAGGGTTTTTATAGGTTTTCATTCACTTGTAACCCTTGTACTTTTGAATAATCGATTTTAAATTTTATTAGGTAGTGCAAGTGTTTCATGCATGGTCAATGTTAGATTTTTGGACCCCCAAATTGTATCAAATGTGATAATTGGGGAATTATTGAGTTAGAAAAATCCTAAATTTGAAAAATTGGACCTTAATGATAATAATTGGGTTATTGAGTTAATCGGCTTATTATCGTTGCTTAGAATACCATTATGGAATTGAATTGATTATATCTATAGCTCTTATCATTAAGAACTCGATAATTTATATTAAGTTGATTGCATTATTAGTGTATTTCCTAGATAATAATTCTAGGCAAATCTAATATTGAATGAATTAAGTAGTTATTAATCTTAGATAGATACTATATAGCAAATTATGATTATTGAAGGTTATCCTAGTTGAATATGGGTTTTCATAAATGAATCACTCTAGTGATTAGGTGATGAGGAGTAGGAAAGTACGAATCAGTAGACCATTGGTTATAGCTGCCTTCTGAGGTTTTTGGAGGTGAGGGTCTACCAATCTAGCACCTTTTCTATCTATATGTAATTGTGATATGCCCTTGTGTGGGTTTTCTGTTTCAGTACTGTACTCTGTTTGTTTGAAATCTGTAATATGTTTGAGAATTCGAAATATTATTTGCTATCTGAGTTGAGTTGTGAAGGTTATTGTTCGATATTGATTTTGTTTTATTATTTGTTATCTAATTTGAATACCCCTATGAGGGTTATTCTTTAATATCAAAACTATTTTTGTTGTTTCGGTGCCCAAAACTCTCTCCATGTTGTCAAATTCTATCCCTTATACCCCAGCTTTGTCAGCTTACCCCCTTGATCTTGATGATTGTGAAAATGATGTTAAAATGATTTGGTAGACCTAATTGTTCTAATAGTCTCTTAATTGTTCACATATCTTGTTCTTGGAATAGGCCTTGTCGTCCATTATTGAATATCGTTCTTGTTATTGCTTGAAAGTGAAATATTTTCTATTAGTATTATATCTTGCCACCTATGGGGATGCCCTTGGGAAGTTTCCACTTGGAGGGATACCACGGGAAGTTATGCTCGGGGCTAGGTTCGGAAAGACGATCGGGTGGAATGGACTGACAGTGATAGGTTTTTTGACTAGTACCTACCTAAAATTTTGTCTTATAGGTGGCTGGAGGTAGCGAATTATGAGTAATGGGATTCAACATGTAGTCAACCATGCCATATAAGTGAATTGTTACACGCTGAGTGTGTGCACGAGCAAATGAAGAGATAAGGGAAGGTTTTTGTGTTCAAATTAATTGTTATTGATTGTTATCCTATGGTGATCGAGGAGTAATAAGGAAGGATGCCAATAGGTCTACTAAATGTTTACATTTTTCATGTTCTTTCGAGTTTAAAAATTGATTCTTGTTAGTCATGATTTGATCATCTGAATTATTATCAAAAGGTCTTGTTAGTTGTTGTTGCAATTCATTAATTCTCTCTAACTCCTATTATGTAATCCCTCACTGAATCCTTAAGATTTACCCTCTTCGCTATCCTTATTTTTTTCCAGAGAGGTCGAGGTGAAAGGGTAAAGGATCATATGTTGGGTTGAAGTTATTTTATAATATATTAGGTGAAATGCTAATAACGCAAATCTCGATTAAGGAATACAATCGTGTCTTTAATTACATAATTAACCTCGTAATAGCTCGCCAAGTCAATAATAATGGTTCCATTATCTTTAATAACCCAATTTTTTTTACTTAAGTTTTAATTCCATAGAATTTAGGTCTTAATCATCTATTAACTTAATTAACTAGAATTATCATATAATTTTACAAATTCGAGTACACTAAGCTTCTGTGTATATACTCATGCATATATAAATTCTCGGCGTCAAATCATAATTTTGGTCCAATTAACTTGTATTTACATCATAAATAAACATAACGATTTACTCAGATTAAATCAGGAATCAAATTATTTGATTAACTAGTATTTTACCTAATATTTCTCAATCAAAACCTCGAAACCACGAATCGAGAACACCACTATGATTGTTGGAATGTAGAGAAGAAATTGGTTTAAAGTTGTTGGAGTGCCGCCGTTCATCGCTGAAAAATCTAGCTACCACCACTAAAATGCTCCTCTCAAGCTCCTGATTCCAAATATTTACTCCGTTCTAAGTTTTGATGCCAGGAGGGTCCTCAAAACCTACTCCAAAACCGTTACCACCACCTTTCACTGTCGCACATTTTTCTCCATTTTTTGTTGCTAGTGCTGCACTGATCACCCATGAAAGCTCACCACCGTGCTCCCCTCACTTAGCTCTACCAAACCATAACCACGATTTTAAGTTTAGCTATTGGAAAATAAGAAACCCATCAACCCATTGTCAAGATACTCTTAGCTATTTTCTCGATGGTTCATCGGGGAAGCTTTCCAGCCTTGCCTGGTGGTGCTATTGAGGAGTTGGAGGTGTGGGGGAGAAGGTTTATGGTTGGTTTGGTTGGTGAAAATAGCTATCGAAGAGAGTTCACTAAGGGTTTAGTTGGTGGTTGGGATGAAGGAGAAAGAAAAAGAAAAATGAATAGTGAAGAATGGAAATGAGTTCTGCCAGATTATTAAATTGAACTATTTAGTTTTACAAATCAGCTCTAAAGATTCCAATTAGCCTTAAATAGGCCCTTGTAATTTTTTCCAAAATTATAATTTAACCCCATTGACCAAAATATTTACATGCAAACCTTAAAAGCTTTTTAAAATGTGCAATTAGATCTTCTCAAATTGCAATCCATCCCCCAAAACTTCTCATTTCCTTGTAATTGAGCCCATTTCATTATTTTGTTTTTGAGCCCTAAAATTTGACCAATAAATATCTTAAATTCTAAATTCTTAGTTTCAAAATACCGAATTTTATGGGTGTTACACTCCTCATTCCTTAAAAGAATCTGGTCCCTAGATTCTCATCTGAGTACTGTTCTATTTGGTAGGAAATAAGTCGATTCGGTCCGTCAATCTACATTTTCTCTTCATTACATTCTGCCAGGATTGCTTTTTCAAGTCTCGATGCATTCCTCGTACCTCTTGAATGCATTGTATCTCTTAACTTATATGCCTTACTAGCAATCTCTCTTCTATTTCTTCTGACACATACAATGTCTTACGAAAAAGAGGAATACCTTGAATATTAGTATTGAACTCAATTTTAGATCTTCCAAATTTCTATCCATTAAACTGTCTCATAATAAGTGATACATTCCTAAGGTGCATGAGATTATCCTTGTATGTCTAAATTTCCTTTACAAAACATATATGCATTTATCATTTCCTTAGTTGATCTCATTGAAGCTCTCATCTATGCAATCCTATTTCTAAGAGTGTTTAACTTCTATTTGATAAGCCATGGTCTTGGGTGACATATTTAGTTCTCTAGCAAATGAGATAGATATGATGAAATGTAAAATGCCAGGATCACATAAAGCATTATCATGGATTTCAAAAATTAGAGACCATATCTTCTATCACTTCATTAGGAACTGGTACTTTTTCTCCTGTTAGGGCATAGGCTCGAGCTCTTACATTCGGTCTCCTGCCAGCTCCTACCCCATGTTTTCCTTTTTTTTGCCAGTGTTGGGCCTCTTCTTCTAGGGCAATCTTTTAGGAAATGTTGGTCACTTCCACAGCCTATGCATCTGCTTTGTTTTCTCCAATAGTTTGACTCCTCATGGTAAAGTAATCCACAAAACCCGCACTATGTTGGCAACTTTTCTTAAGTTAAATTGGTTGTCTTGCCAGATTGAAGGGTTTGTTGGGCAATGTTTCCAACCTAAAGCTTTAGCTATTTTTTTATAACATTACTTTGCCCTTCAAGGTGTATCTTTTCCTTTTGGCCCATGTACTCTATTGTTTGGATTTCTTGCAGCCTTAAATTAAGTTACGGTACTTTGCTTACCACATGATTGTAATTCATTAGATCACAAGTAGCCAGAACCTTCCTTAATTTTGGCCGCAACCCTTGCACAAATTGTTGAGCCTACCAAACTTCATTGTTCTATATATGGGGAGCATATTGTATCAATTGGCTAAAAGTAGCCTCATATTGACTAACAGACTGTGCCTGTTGAACTAAATCCATAAATTCTCGCTCCTTGGCTAGTTTGACTATCATCGATATATATTCGTCCATAAATTTCCTCATGAAGTTTTCCCAAGTCCTGTGGGTCCCCATGACGATCCATTGGCGTTCAATCATCTTCCACCAGCTACGAGCTGGTCCTGGTAGAAGAAATATAGCAAAACAAACTCTTCGCTCATGGGGTAGCAAAAAGTGTTGAATATATCTTTCAGATTTTCTACTCACTCCTCTGTTTTTCTATCATCTGGCTCTCCAAGGAACTTCGAAGGATTGAAATGAATGAACTGCTCTAGGGTTCGATCTTCTGTTGTCTCAACAATAACTCTTGCTTCCCCATTTAGTTGTTGACTCTGCTGAGCAATTCCTGATCCTCTTTGATATACAATATCTGCAGGTTGATCATCTAAAAAGGTTTGTGGAACCTCTTCTTTCTCCATAGCATGAGAGTAAACATGTGTCTCTCAACTTGGAGCCCATTGCATGGGAGGTCTCCCTCATCATTCGAGAGGTCTACCTTGTTGCTTGGGAGGTCTTTCCCGTTGTTCAATCCTAGATGGAATAGGCTTATTGGAACCTTCTTGAGACGCCATCAATTCCACCAACTCTTCCATTCTTCTAAAGGAAAAGATGGAGAAGTATTAAATAAATAAAATCAAACTCGTAAACGCGCAAGTTTTAATCATTTTGTGATAACAATAAAACCTCAGGAACATCCTATAGTACACATTCTGTCCTCCTTGACACCAATTAATCATAGTTATCTTCATTTCTCAAAGCACATGGAAATTTCCTAAATACACATAGTATCTAAAATTCTTACTCAACCATCTTAAACAAATGATCAGTTATAAATCCCAATAATACCTAAATAATATTCAATGCCTAAGTCATCGATAGCCTACACATAAATATTCATTAAATCATTCATAACTTAAACATTTCCACAATCAAACTCAACTCCACTATCTAAAAGTTCCATATTCGAGGATCATATTCTAGCGTTGCTCAGGCTTTCCTACCCCAAGCTCTAATACCACTTTGTAGCGGCCCTACTCGGGATAGCACTTAAGTTGAGGCACCACTTTAGTTCAATCTTAATTCAAGTCTATAAATAAGCAATATAATCAATAAGCCCCTCAGATAATTTTTTTCAAATTTCATTAAAAACATATAGTAGTGGATTCCAAACTTAACCAGCCTTATCCATTCACAGGGTACATACCATTAGCAACTTCATAACATCAAACATAATAATTTATATGCTTTAAGTTATAACTCAGTCTTACATATCACAACATTTCTAACATAAAGCTTAGCACTTACGAAAACCCATATACAAATACACACTTCCATTCTATTGCAAAATCCCATTCACTGATCTAAGATTGAAATCCAAGTTCTTCACCTGATCCTGTTTGAGAAAATAAAGGAAAATGGAGGGCTAAGTCCAAAGGATTTAGTGAGGGATAATTGTAATCACATGCTATAAGGATCTCTCGAGGACGAATTAACTTAATAGATCATAATTTAATGATTAAACAAAAATATATCAAAATAACATCAAATAGTCAAGAAATGGTCAGACAGTTCAAAAATAATCTATCAATCAAAATACGATAAAAAATAATCAGAATACGGTCGAATAATTAGAATATAGTTGAATACCGAAACAGTCTTATACTGATCAAACTGAACTAAACTTACTCAAACATATCAGAATAAACTTATACTGATTAACCGAACTTACCTAAGCATAACTATATGGTACAGAACTTATTCAAATCTAATAGAACTTACCCGAGCATGACGGCCCGGTATAAAACTTCCCCAAACATGATAACTTGGTACATGATTTATCTAAGCATAGCTTGGTACAAAACTTACCCAGGCATATCGACTTTATATATAACTTACCCGAGCGACACAATCTAGTGCAAAACTTACCCGAGCATGACAACTTGGTACAAAACTTACTTAAACATGATAAGCTGGTACCAAATTTACCCAAGCATAGCTTGGTACATAACTTACCTAGGTGTATCGGCTTGGTACATAACTTACCCAGGCAAATCAGCTTAGTATAGAACTTATTACTGATAGAACAAATCAATGACATACCAACAAACCAACTTAACCAAGCATAATAGCTTGGTACATAACAAATTACTGACAAAATAAACCCATCATAGCATTCAAATTCAGACTCTAATAATCAAACGAATAGATAATAGAACAATCGAATAACAGAACAGTCAAATAATGGAATGGTTTCAATGATAGAATAGTTAGATGGCCTATAACAAACAAAAGTTCTAGGCGCAGAACGCACAAGAAGTAGAAACGGAATCAAGAAGTAAACCTCATAGGGGTTTTTTTTGCAAGAACAAGTAGATATAATTCAAAGCCAGGTTAGCAGACCCTTACAGGGGTGTAGCAATTTACGAGTAAGCTTTAAACAAAGTAAATATTGGTTAGTAGACCCTCACAAGGGTTTAGATCGCTATAATGAATGATAACCAGATTGAATGTCAAGTAATAGAACATCATAGGGTTTAGCTAGCAACAATAAATGTTAATCGGATTGGATATCAAGCAATAGAACCTCACAAGGTTTAGATACCAATAATAAATGATAATCAAATCGAATATCAAGTAATAGAACCTCATAGGGTTCGATCGTCAATCGATAATAGGAATAATAACAAGGAGAGATATTAGATCAACTAAACTACACAAGGTCCAATCATAATAATATTGCTTTACTCAAGGAATTACTAGGTCGATGGATCCTCATAGGGCATGCACAAATACCTAAGAGGTTAAGATCCTCATAAGGGTATTCAAACCAGATAAGAGATACAAATTAGAATTCAACACAAACTCATATTTCAAATGAATAGATTACGGTATAGAAACAGAAAACCACACAAGTGCTTATCACAAATAATAGATAGTGAGGAAAAAAAATGCCAAATTGGCGAACCCTCACCTTCGTAATCTCAAAAATACTATTTTTGCCTACTGTCTATGGAGCCTACCTCTATGTCACCTAACCAAAAGAATAAGGTCCATGGTCACAATCATTATTCAACCTTGCAATCACAATTATACAAGCAACGGTCTAAAATTGACACTTAATTAGCTAAATCGATAACCTCAATATTGAAATGCTAATAATGCAAATCTCAATTAAGAAATATAATCAAGTTCTTAATTACATAATTAACTTAACCTTGTAATAGCTCGCCAAGCCAATAATAATGGTTCCATTATCTTTAATAACCCATTTTTTTTACTTAGGTCTTAATTCCATAGAATTTAGGTCTCAACCATCTATTAACTTAATTAACTAGAATTATCATATAATTTTGCAATTTGAGTACACTGAGCTTATCTGTATATACTCATGCATATCTATATTCTTCGTCCCAAATCATAATTTTGGTCTAATTAACTTGTATTTACATCATAAATAAACCTAACGATTTACCCAAATTAAATCAGAAATCAAATTATTTGATTAACTAGTATTTTACCCAATATTTCTCAATTGAAACCTCAAAACCACAAACTCGAACACCACTATGATCGTCGGAACGAGAAGAAATTGGTTCAAGGTTGCCAGAGCACCGCTACTGGACATCAGATTGCCGTTGTCCGCTGCCAAAAAATCTGACTACCACCACCAAAATACAATTATATTCAATGCATCAAGCTAGAAACATGCTAGTTATTATATATAGTACAACGGTGTGGGACTCTTAATTATGTAATTTTGATTCTAATTATGTAATTTTAGCCAAATGAAAAATTCTTAGAATTTAGAGTATTTTACAATTAGACAATTTTCATTAGTTGTTGATTATTATCTCTAACCGGTATGATTGTATCTTATCTCTAATTTTCTTTTATCCGAAATTCAAAATATATTTAATAATAATTCATATTCATTATTAAAGAGCTACAAGTTAGAGAAATGAATAATTATAAAAAAAAACTATTATGTAAGAGCTCAATTTATCAAAATCTTAGAATTTAATTACAATAATATTTTTTAAATATGTAAAATATTTTTAGATAAAACCAAAGAATATAATAAATAATTTAATCTAAAAAATATTTCAAATATAAAAAGTTACTTCCTGCACCAACTATAAGCTCTGAACTATATTTTTATATTATTTATTTAAATTATTTTAGTTTTTAACAATATAATAGAGAACTCATTTTCAATTTTTTAGAATAAGTTCTTTTATATGGGACATATATATAGTTGACATAATTAAAAATTTGAAAAGTTAAAATGACAGCTTAAATAGCAATTAATATCATTTTTTATATTTTTCAATATATTTAGTTAAACAAATTTTATAATTATGTCGCCTACTTTATTTTAATATTTTTTCTTATAATATTTCTTAAAAATATTTTTACATGGAGTAATGATGTTAGATCAAAAATTTTTGACTAAAAGTATGTATCAATTTAATCATTTGTACATATTTATATATTTATAAAAGAATTTATTTATGAGAAAATGATATTTTATCTTGAATTGAATATAAAAAATTTACTTATTATTTTATTCATGCACATAATATATGTTGATAATTCTAAAAATAATAAAATAACTACATATAACACCCCTGGAATTCAATATTTTGAAAAATTAGGATTTAGAAATCAAGATATTGGTCGATTGAATTTTAGGGCCCAAAAAATAAAAAGGAAGGGCTTGATTGTAAGAAAATTGAAAGTTTTGGGGTTAAATTACAATTAGTCTAGACTTGATTGGACAATACTTGAAAGTTTTGTGGGTTTGCATGGAATTATTGTTGGTCAAAGGGGCTAATGTAAGGCACTAACTTAGTCTAGGGATCAAATTGAAGTTTGTGGAAATCTTGAAGGACTTAATTAAAGTTTTGATTAAAGTTTGGGGGATCAATTTCTAAGTTTTGAAAGTACAATTACATTTATATATATATATATATATCAAATTTCTCCTTTCTACTTCATTTTTCTTCCCGCATGTAGCTGTTCGCTCTTCTCCAGCGATTTCTCTCCGACGATAGCCAAAACTCAAAGCCAATCTAACCATCATCTTTTTCTCCTCACGGTGAACATGTTGACACCAAGAACTTCCCATTTGGACCAATGATACGTCGGAAAATAGAAGCTGACAAAGAGCTCATGATGGA
Source organism: Jacaranda copaia (assembly GCA_014898725.1). Lineage (NCBI taxonomy): Eukaryota > Viridiplantae > Streptophyta > Magnoliopsida > Lamiales > Bignoniaceae > Jacaranda > Jacaranda copaia. Next base: position 59,175 of record JACGDI010005509.1, read on the forward strand.
GCTTGGTGGATTTGCTGTTTTGGCAACTTTTCATGGAAGACCAATGTATAGTTCTAATGGGCTCAACTTGAGGATCACATTGGTAGCTTTAGCTTTTCAAATGGAACATTATAGATAGAGGAATTGGGAAAAATATTGAGTGGCACTGGGTGATCGAAGCCAAAATTGAGGCCCTTCCTGATAATGTTTGGCAAAATTGACTTGGGGATTTGCTTAGTTGAGCTAAAAGTCATATTTTGGTGGTAGTTTAGGTTAATTGTGGTAGCATGGCAGTCAAGCTAGGATAATTCTTTAGAACATCGTGATGATGGTGACTGCGTAATTGGTTTGTGATTCCAAAACTCCAATAATCAAATCTTAGGTTAAAAGTTGGAGTGGGATTATGTATATATATGTATATTGTATCCTTTTCAATTGTGAATCTTGTATATTGCCAAGAAATGAGAATTTTGTATATGATTGGTGTATAAACATCTAATGCATGGATTATTATATAGTTTAGTGAACCTGAATTCGAATTAAAATGATATCATTGGGATTAATTGAGTTAATTGAAGGATTTGAAACCCACCATAACTTGTGGATTTTATGGATTTAAGACCTAAGCGCTAAAATTGGGTTGATTATGATGAATTGGGTTATTTTTATTAATTTGAGATAATGTTATGAGAATATACATATTTAGGATCCGATTGTACCTCATTACTGGAATTAGTACGAACCCCATGACTATGTTTATTGTAATGGCTTAATTAGCCCGTTTAGTACCAATAGTACTGATAGAACCTTACACTTTACTATGCTAAGTGAGAAATTAGTGATTTTAGATTGACGATATACATAATAGTGATTATTGAGGTCAAATATGAATTTTGACTATAGTTATACTCTTTTGGATTAGGTGAAATGGAATTGGGACCAACAAACCAGTAGACTGCTGATGGTGATTCTAGTTTTCTTAGAATACGAAGGTGAGGGTTGCTAATCTAGCACTTTTTTATTCTTATTTGTTACTATGAAAAACCCCTATGAAGGTTTCTTTTTCTATACTGACTGTATTGTATTATTGAAATCTATGAACTATTTGAGATCTCACTTAGTTATCTGTTAATTGAATCTAGATACCCTTGTGAGGGTTACTTCTTAATTATGCTTTTGTTTCCTGATTGTTTGGCTCCTAGAACTTCTATCAGTTATATGTTATATAATGATTCTGTTATTTTGTCATTCTATTGTTTGGCTACTCTATTATCTATCTATTCAATTATCTGTATTACTTTATACTGTTCTATACTATTACCGTTTGCCTTACTAGCACACTCATTTATCTGGTATTAGTGAAATGCTAGGGATACTCCTAGGTATCATCCATCTGTTGGTGATGTGCTATGGATACTTTTAGGTATTTGTTGTCTATTGGTGATGTGCTAGGGGTACGCTTGGGCTTCTACCGTTTGTTAGTGATATGCTAGGGATACTCCGAGGTATCAACGATGTGTTAGGGATATTCCTAAGCATTAATGATGTGTTGGGGATACTCTTGGGCATCTGCTGTCTGTCGCTGATATGTGAGGGATAGTCTTGGGCATCTACCATTTATCTGTGATGTGTTGGGATACTTTTAGGCATCTACCATTTGTCAATGATTTGCTAGGGCTACTTTTAGACATCTATCGTATGTTAAGTTGTCACTCTTAGATAGACTATTTGTCAACTGTCTGACTGTTTCCTGATGTTCGATTGTTTCTTGATGGTTTGACTATATCCTAATATGTTTATGTCTGATAGTTAATTTATGATCTGTTGAGTTGATTCTTCCTCGACAGATCTCTACTACTTATAATTACGATTACCCCTCATTAAGTTCTTTAGACTTACTCGCCCATTTTATTTTAATTTTCTCAGATAGAATTAAGTGGAGGATATGAATTTCTGGCTTAGGCTAAAGAGAATATATTTTGTAATAGAGTAGGTGCTTATGTGTGTATATGGGATCTCTTGAATGTTAAGCTTGGACTAAAGATATTGTGATATGTTAATTTGATATTGAGGACTTGAGGTCAATGTATATTTTGTTAGGTGTTCAAGAGTTGAACTATGGTATGTGTATAATGTTATGTCATGATTGATAAGTTAAAATCTATAGCTACTATTTCTAATAAGTTAATTTTGAAATATTTGTTATGGGCTTATTGTTGTTTATGAGTTAAGAATTAAGACTGAACTGAGTAGTGTCCCAGTCAGGGGCTATCCTGAGTGGGGTGCTATAGAGGATTGTAGACAAATAGTAGAATAGATAGATAGCATATTAGTTAGTTAACAGAATAGTAAGATAATAGATAGTTGAATATCAGAACAGTACAGATAATGAGCAGTCAGATAGCATATAATAGATGGAAGTTTTTAGTGCTAGAACAATAAGGAAATAGAATCATAATCAGGAAGTAGCCCTTATAGGGGTGTCCGAATTCAATTAACAAATAACCAAGTGAGATCTTAAACAGTTTATAGATTTCAATAACACAATACAGTAAGTACAGAAATAGGAACACTCATAGGGGTTTATAACAATAACAGATAAGTATAAGAAAGTGCCAGATTAGCGGACTTTCACCTCTATAGTCTCAGAAAACTATAATCACCATCAGCAGTCTACTAGTCTACGGGTCTCAATTCCACATCACCCAATCTAAGAGAGTATACTTATAGTCAAAATCCACAATTAACCTCAATAATCACTATTATGCTTATCTTCAATCTAAAATCACTAATCTCTCACTTAAAATAGTAAAGTTTAGGGTTATATCGGCACTATTGGTACTAAATGGGTCAATTAAGCCATATAATAGACATAGTCACAAGGTTCATACTAATTCTGGTAATGAGGTACAATAGGGTCCTAAATTACATATCTATTCTTAGAACATTATCCCAAATTAATAGTACAAACCCAATTTTAGCACTTAGGTCTTCAATTCATAAAATCCACAAGTTAGGGTTTCAAATCCTTCAATTAACTCAATTAATCCCAAGAATATCATTTTAACTCGAATGTCCACTAAACTATATAATAATCCATGCATGGGATGTATATACACCAATTATAGACTTAATCCTCATTTGTTAGCAATATACAAGATTCACAATTGAAAAAGGTATAATGTACATATACATATACATAATCCCATTCCAACTTTTAACCCAAGATTCGACTATTGGAATTTTGGACCAAAATGTGACTTTTAGCTCAACTAAGCAACTCCTAAGTCAATTTTGCCAAACACCACCAGAAAGGGCCTCAATTTTAGCTTTGATTGCCCAACGTCATTGCCCGTAGTTGCTTAATTTTTGCCTAATTCCTCCATCTATCGTGGTCCATCTAAAAAGTTGAAGCTACTGATGTGATTCTTGAGTTGAGCCCATTAGAACTGTACTTTGGTTCGCCATGAAAAGTTGCTAGAATGATGAGCTTACCAAGCTTTGCTATGAGCTCTTCGTTGACTTTGGTTTTCCAACACCTCATTGGTCCAAATGGGAAGTTCTTGGTGCTGGCATGTTCGCCGTGAAGAGAAGAAGAGGATGGTTGGATTTTGAATACATAAGAGATATTTGAATAAGTTGTGGAATATGAATAAGTTATCATAGATAAAGTATAAAGTATAAAGAAGTTTACATATTTACCCTAATGACAAAAAAAAAAAAAAAACACTTAACATTTAAAAATCTCAAATATCATGAAAATTGTAACTGTAACTTATACATTATGAACAAATCATATAAAAAAAATTTATATTTTAAAAAAATTACTTATCATATCAAAATATGTGTTATTTGCTTACTTATCATATCAAAATATGTATGTATAAATATATATGTATATCTAATTTAAAAAGCATATTTAGTTAAATATTCTACCCTACTTTTGTTTTCATAATTCTTTCATTTATTTTTTAAAACATTTATCATTTGAAATTTTTTGTATAAGTTATGAACTTAAAGTTATCAATTCTTCATATTCCACAACTTATTCAATACAAATTATGTATAAACATAATATCTTTAAATTGAAATATTCATATTATTTTATTTAATTAGTAATATATTTTCCTTTTTTAAATACTAGAAATAATTATGATTTTTAGTCACATGAAGTAAAATAAATATTATTATAAAATAAATTATTTCAACATTAATTTTTTTTTGGGTGCAATTGTGCAATTTTGTCCAAATTTTGTATTATTAGAATTTTGAACTTTTTAATTAAATTAAGAGAATTCTTATTGATTGTTGTTTGTTAATTTGATATTATTTTTTTTAAATATATCTAAAGTTTTTTGAAATCATTTTCTTGATTAGAACAAATTATTATGTATTTATCTCTAATACCAGAATATGTTTACATTCTATTTGCAAAATCTTTTTCATACCTACTTTGCACATATGGATGATTCATAGATTATTTGAACTCTATAGTTTGATAAGTTTTTCATAATTTTCCTCTCATCTTTAATAATTATTTTATATTTATAACACTATATATTGAATATTTTGAACATCATTTTGTTAATATTTTCAATTCTCTAGCATTTCTTTTTCTCTAACATTTTGCTTGTGTCATTATTTCATTCTTCAAGGAATTAATTGTTTGTTTGATTTTTCTTTATTCACTATTTGGATTTCATTTTATTAGTTTAAGTTTGTTATGTTACTGATGGAAGATATATTTTGAGTTTTACACTTATAATTTTCTCTTCAACCATGAATAAAGTCCATCATCTAGCCTTTGTTTTGTTGTTAAACTTCTATACTTCTTATATATTGTAGCACCCCGTTTGGGAGATGTCTACTTTTGGTCGAGGAGCTACTTTAATCTTTTCCACAACAATTTAAATTCAAAACGCACATCCAAAATTCAATTCCAATTCATAAGGCTGTGTAGCAACCTAAAATTTAACAACTTAAGTTATAGTAGTGTAGCAATAAGTGCAACCAAAAGCAACATAGTTTCAAACTCCAAGGAATACTACAAGGAGTGCGACATATATTCACATTCTAAAGTCTCATAAATAATGGCATTTCACAACTTAAGATAACACTACATGCCAACATTATATACATGCCAAAAGTCTTCCAATTCAGTGTAGTCCTCTCCACAATCTCAAATCCCATTGTCATCATCAGATGATGTCCAACTATCTATCATAAAATAGTTCTTTTGGGCAAGCCAGCAGCCCTCATGTTCACTATTCATACATGTATGAAAATATTTAAGAAATAGATGGGAGTTTGAGTCTTGAGGACTCAATAAAGGATGTATAATGATGAACCAAATAGATTTGTAGAAGAATCAGTAGTTCAACGGAATATAAACAGCATGGCATTAAAAAGAGGACATGAATGCACCAAAATAAGAAATATTTCAAATCTTGATTCTTAGTTTGGGAGTTGTTACCATGTGCTTGGAAGGTATCGCCATTGGTCAACTCAATCAGTTTACTATAGGAGGTATTGCCATCGGCTTGTTTGGCACGGACATCAGCTCGATTTAGATTGGGAAATCATCATCATTTTTGTTGTTCCTTGAGTAGAGTACAATTAGGAATAAGCAAACCCAAATAACATATGCAATCTAACAAATTATAATATAACATGTATCCCAACGAAACTAAACTTACACAAGCATGACAACTTGGTACATGGCAGGCTATAGATGCCTAGGGGATAGCCCCTGGCACATCATTGATACCCAGGGAATAACCCCTCACGTATCGCTAATACCTAGGGGATAGCCCTTAGCATATCACATGTATCCGAGCATTCCACTAATATCTTTGCACATATGCCATGTATTAATAAATGCATTATTGATACGGCAAAATAATAACATACAAAATAGGATCAACAGGACCAATATGCAATAAGCAATATGAAATTGAGCTGATCGATACTAAATGAGATAGTAAAGGCTTTGGCCACCAAAGCAGACATGCAAAATACTTATCAGAAATGAATTAAGGAAACAACCCTCATAGGGTATACAAGTAAATTAACCAATAACCAACAAGAGCTTGAGTAATTCGCAGAATTTAACAATCAAGATGCAGTTATAGACTAGAAATAAGTTTAAGCCACACAAGATATCATAAATAAAATATAGGTTTAAACAAGTGCCAGATTGGTAAAACCCCCACAGAGTTTACGATACAATAAACAGATAACCATCAAGAGTTCAACAATCACAGAATTCAAGAATCGAGAATCAACAGATAAGCATAAGCAAGTACCAGGTTGGCAAACCCTCACAGGGCATGTAAAGCAAATACCTAAGAGGTTAGACCTTTATAGGGGTTACGAATGAATAACAGAGTGCAATAATCAATTCAAGTACCAGGTTAGTGGACCCTCATCTTAATAACCTCAACAATGAAAAGAAGCCTACTGATCTGTAGGGCCAAATCCTTCATTACCTAACTAAAAGAGTAAAATTACTGTCAAAATCCCTATTTAACTCTAATGATTTCTAATAATTACAATCATACTAGTAACAATCCAAATTTGATAGTTACTCGACCTACTCAGATGGAGCTTTTTGAGTGTACTCAAAAGATGCAAAAAGGAAAGGGTGAATTTGTTAATGAAAGGTCTAAGAATGTTTATGTGAGTTTTTGTTTTTTCTTTGATCTCTTCTGCTTGTTCAGTAACTCTCATATTCTATTGTAGGAATGATTTCTTTGATATATTTGTTATTTTTACTTTTTTATTTTGTGGAAAAACACTTTGTTTAGTGAGGCTTTGGAAAACATTTAAGGGTTTGAGAGTATTTTATTTCATGAGATGATGATGACCAGGTACATTAGGGTGGATTCCTAAGGGAATAAAGGGTATGCTGGAACATGATTTAGAGTTTTTTTTAATGAAATTTTCTCAGGCTCGAGTTGGTGAAATTGATAAAAAAAAAAAGAGTTTTGGCTCTTTTCTATTAAATTTTGATTAGCTTGACAAGTCTGCTTATGTTTACATATTATATTGCAATATTTTTGAAGGAAATAGTCTTATAAGAGTAATTTCAATAAGTTGGTTTATGATTTTCATATGCATGAGAATTCGAATGAAAAATTAAAACTATGGTGGTTACCTCTATCGATAATAGTGAAGTTTCTGGATCTATGGATCTCTTGCGGTTCATTTGGATTTTGCTTTGGATAAAAGTATTGAGGATAGAGTCAATAAGAAGAGTAAAAGTGAAGTGTTTTCAGCAATCAAGTTAGAGCCTTGCCCAATAGCTCACACTTGTGAGAAAGCTATGTTGGAGTCTTCTTTTTCATCATCAAAAAGTTCTTTGGCAATGTAAAAAGGTTCTAGTTTAGGGGGGAATGCATGGGTAGAGTGAGAATTTCTAAGCTTTTAATTTATTGTTTTGATATTTGATACTTAATACAATTTTCGTGGTCTTAATTTATTCACATGTATAGCCTATAAGATAACTTAGTACTCTCGAGTAAATTTTGGACCTAGTTGGGCTGGCAAGTGTAAAATTTTTTTCCATTTTAATTGGTTTTAAAGAGTTGGATCAAGAATGGCCCAATTTTGTAATTATTCTTTTGGACAGTTAATTTCTATTTTCTTGACTTCGATAAGCACTTATGCTTTTCTTTTTATTATTTTTTTTCAAGAAATATATAGTGAAGATATGATTGCACAATATGATTTGGATTTGTCAAAACATCCCAAGCTTGATGCTAAGAAATGGATCAAGGCAGCGAGTGAACCTTCAAAGGGTCGACTATATAGGTTTGGCACTCACCAACATGCTAGTGAAATTCTTGGTCCTCCACTTTTGGGACCAAGATACAAGGGAATAATTCAACCACAAACCATAAATTTGGCAAGTGATGAGTTGAAAAAAGAAGCAGAAGTGGCTAGAAAGATGGCTAAGGATGCTAGAAAGATGGCCGAGGATGCAACTAAGCGATTGGAGGATGCTATGTAGAGGGAAGAAGAACTACGCCAACAAGTAAACGATGTTCAGTTTGATTTGGCCATCTCGTCATCAAATTTAGCTTTAGCTCAATTTGAACTAGTTGCAATGAAGTAGGAAATTCCAAACCTAGTTCAAGCTGGTATTCGTGATTTTTTTCAAAAGGTAAGATTTCGAAATTTGAAAAATCAAGTGGTTTAGAAAACAATGAGTAAATACTCTTTTGGTGGGGAAAGAGAAAAGGACCACTGAGATTAGCTAGTATTCTCTTTTTGTGACTATATTTTTTCAAATAAGGCTTGGATATTATCAATTGTTAGTTAAGTATGTTGAGTTTTCGATATTGTAGATCAGTTTTCTCTGTGACTATCTACTAAATGAACATTGCTTTATCATCATATTTTGTGATTGATGTTAGTGTTGCTTTAATATTTTTGTGGATAAGATTTAAGTTGCATATACGTATTGATAGGGTATGATGTGATAAATTTCTAAATTTATTATTGAATACATTTGGTAATTTATGATGGAAGTTGAATTGCATTGTGAAAAGATTGAGATTTAAATTGGTTACTGATAAGAAATTGCTTTATTTGTTTAATGATCAATTTAATGATGGATTTATATTGAGTTTGTCACAAATAAAAATTTATTTTTTAATTTAGTGACCAACTTAGTGATGGAAAAATTCATCACAAGAATAGTGTCATAAATTTCATAATTTTAAACTTGCTTTTGTAATGGAACTTTTTTTTTTAAAATCTGTGACGGAAATCAGTGACGAGGCATTTTCTAATGGATCTATGATGAAATAAATCCATCACTAAATCATATTTTGTGATGGAATTTATTAAATCTGTGATGGATATTTTTGTTAGTGAAAGGGTAATTTCTTGTAGTGTATATTTAAGCTAGCTTAATTGATTGATGTAATTATTTCTTAATTTAATTATAATTTAATTTATTTTTTAATCATTTATTTAATTATGTCTACAGACACATATCTGTTTTATTGTTCCATATTACCCTCTGTAACGTTAGAAATCTTTTATATAATTCCATGTATGTAGATTAAATTGTTAGTTTTCATAAATTCAAGCTAAAATTGTGCTATATAAATTTTTAGTGTGATATGTTCTTTATTTAAGCCAGGTTAAATATTTAATAATCATGTATCCAATTGATTATGAAATTTTTTATGTGTGCATTGAATTGTTAGTTTCTATAATTTCAGCAAAATTGTGTTGTCTTAATTAACTAGCATATTTATTCAATTAAACTAAGTAGAATAAATTTATAAATATGCAGTTGATTTATTGTGTTTTTACAAATATAATATTATTTTTATATTCAATTAATAAAATATTATTATTTTTAAAAATATACATTTTGATCAGTTAACTAATAATGCCAACTAATATCAATTAGAACAAAAATGATACAGTATAATATTAAGTAAAACTTAAAAATATTTCTATATTATATATATATATATGTATATATATACATATATATATATATAAATTTCATGTTAAAGTACAGGATGTAAATTTTTTTATAAAATATAAATAATGATAGAACTACATCATAATTAGAGAAAAAGAAAAAGAAAATTAAGGTCCCATATTATGTCATACTAAATATTTTAGTAAATAAAAATGATAATGAAAAAATTAAATTTTGAAAATGGAGAATTAAAGAATTTAAATAATATAATTTACCTATGAATTTTTTAATAGAAATGTGTCAAATAGAAGAAAATATAACTTGAAATATAAAATACCAATAGAATATCTTGTTGAAAATCTGCTAGAAAAGTTTTTGATACAAGTTCATTAAAATTCTACTAGAAATCGTTCCAAAAAATTAGCTTCGCAATTAAAATTTTCAACTTTCCCTCTAAAATTTCCATTGAAAAATAAGCATTTCATATAATATTTATATTAAATCTCATGGCCCTTTTATATAGGTATATGAAGTAGAAATTTTTTTTAAATCTTTTATATTATCCCATCAGTGTACATAATTTTAAAAAATAATATTAAATATTTCATTCGATAAGATTTTAGATTATGTGACTCAACTTGATTGGTTGCTATCTTATTTGATTGTAAGATACAAGTTTATTGGTTGGAACATCTTAATAAAACTTAAAACATTTTATCAGTTGTTAATAATTTATCTATTTGTTCATCAAGAAAATAAATTATATGTGCATTTGAATTAGGCTGTTGCTTATTTAAATAAACTTTGAATTTTATTAGATAAAGGTGAGTAATTAACAATCAATGGGAATTTTTTAATTCAAAATTATGAGAATTCGAAATTTGACCAAAACTACATAATTGCAGGTGCCACACCATTGTGTTATATATAATAGTCCTAGCATTATCCCCATGCTATGCATAGATCCTTTAAAATTACTATATACTAATATAATTATTGAATTATAAATATAATTAAAATAATAATATGAAAATAAAAATATCACAAAAATATCAAGTGATTAGTAAAATCAAATTTAAAGTTTTAAAATTTAGAATTTAAAAGTTTGCAAAATATAAAGATATCTCATATACATTATGTCATAAAAAATAAATTTTAGAATCAATTAGCAAGAAGTTAAAAAAAAAATTTAAACATCCAAAAATAAAAATCTATGAATATACCTTACATACTTTATTTTAAAAAAAATATTATGAATCAAAAGTTAATAGATAGCTGCATTGAAAAATAAAAATATATGAGAATGATATACACAAGATTGATGGCTTGGAAGTTGTTTGAAAGAATTTAAAATTATAATATTTTAAGATTATTTTAAATTTAAAAGAGGATGAGTAGATATTAAGTTAGAACATAAAATATAAAGCATTAAATAATATATTAGTTGCCAAGGATTAGAAAAATCTTATTCAATTTTAGTTTTTGATTAAAACTCAATTAAGTCAAGACAAAACTATGATAGTAAAGATTAAAAAAAATTAAAAAATTAAAATAAATATATAAAATAATTACAAAATTAAGATCAATATTAGTATGTAAGTTTATAGAAACCTTTTAATTTGACTCATAGCTTAGTCATCAAATTATCAAGTGAAGAAAAAAGTTTGATATTAGTAATGTAAAGTTAAAATCGTAGGAAATTGATAAAGTAATTATAAGTTTAAAATTAATTTTAAATAAGAATTAGTGATAGGATATTAGGATGAAATTAGAAAGTAAAATAAAATATGGAAAAAATAAATTATTATGCTCATTCTCTCTTTTTTTTTTTTTGTATGAATGTAAATTGGATCTTTATATCATATTTCACAAATAGCATAAAAAAGGTGAATAACCAAAAAGTTGTTAATCTTTCAAACAATCAAAATTTATAAAACAAAAAAAAAAACAAAAAATAAAATTATATATTGATAGACTAAATAATATCTAGAGTTATAAACTTAAAAGGTTAATAGGTGTATTTTCTATTGAAATAACCATCTGATAATTTTTTTAATATATAAAAAATGATCTAAGAATATATTGACGTCGTATATAAAATTTTTAAAAAGAGTTCGAATTATACATATTTATACATATGTAATTACAAATATATGAATATAAAATAAAATTAAATGACATAGTTCTAAACTTATAAATATTCAAAAAGTGAAATAAATTTTAAAAATATTAAAACAAAAAAATAGATTTCATGCTATAAAACTATAAACTTAGGTGAGACAAAAGAAGCGAATTGAAAAATAAATTACAAAATTTAACAATAAATTAATCAGTTGATTCAAAAAATGAGTAAAAGGACGCTAAATATATAATAATTTAAATAAAATAAAAATTAAACGACAAAATTTATCAATAATTAAGGAGAAAATTGCAACTAATAAAAATTAAATTAAATTAAAAATATGAAGTGCAATTAATAAATCTCATAATAAATGAATTGATAACATAAACTAAGTACCTAATAAAAAAGATATAGAAATTTACAAATTTAATAGTAATAAAAGCTAAATCATAGACTTTATTTAGGTTGAAAAGAAAATTATAGCAATAAAATCCCAAAAATCTCTTTCATCATGTAATATAGCTAAAATAAACCCTCCAGAAAATAAGAAAAAAAAATCAAAAAGGTGAACAATAAAATCGAATAAAAAATAAACACTTTGAATAATGAACTAAAGATGCTCACAAAGAGATAGAAGAAAAGAAAATGTTAGAAAATGAGGACATAAAGAATAGAGGGAAATAAAATGCTAAAACCTAAGAATATAATGAAATGACTTTTTGAAAAACTTTATATATAGTGGTATAGATATAAATTAGTTATAAAATATAAGAGAAAATTATGAAAGGCTTATCAAACTATAGAGTCCAAATGATCAAGAAATGTTTTACATATTGAAAGTAGAGATGGAAAAGATTTTGTACATAAAATATAATTATTTTTTTGATATTATAGATAAATAAAAAACATTCTTCTAATTAAGAAAATGATTTCAAAAAATCAGATATCGTTAAAAGGAATAAATAATATCAAATTTAACAACTAAAAATTAATTTTTAAATTTAATTAAAAAAACTCAAAATTCTAAAAATTCAAATTTTGGTCAAAATTGTACAATTATGATTTCCACATCGTTATGCTATATATAATAATATAGATAGATAGATATATTTAATATTTCAAATGAAAGAAGATTAGGGATGAGATACAATCATATTGATTAGAGATAATAATCAATGAATAATGAAAAATATTTTAAACGAATTAAAATACTCAAAATTATAATAATTTGCCATTTAGCCTAAATTGCATAATTGAAATCAAAATTGCATAATTATGGATCCCACACTTTTGTCCTATATATAACAGTACTAGCACAAATCCCATGCTATGCGCGGTATATTTACTTAACCAAATTAAAGTAAAAAATATTTTATAATATGGGGAATAGATATAAACAACTTATCTACTCTAAACTTTATCTTGTAGAGATCCATGATTTTAGTTTCAAATCATGATCTAATTCATTTGGATCAAGTGAATCCGCATAAAAAAATACAAATTCTATACTATTTCAAAAATATTTTTTAGGAATAAAATTATTTTGGTCCAAAAAACTAAGATCCTTTATTAGCTTGAATATTCTATATTAAATCAAGAAGAAGTTCAAAAATATATAAATACTACTTAAGAAATTCTTGTTGCATACACAAAAAATAATAAATAGAGATAAAACTACAAAAATTATGTAACACATCAAAAGAGGATATTTTTGAAAAACTTGGGTTATTTAATTAATCAAATAAAAAGGATTTATAAAGAATAAATAAAACTAAATTAATTAATAAAACTAAAAAAAATTAAAAAGTAGTTCTTAAAATCAAGTAAATCTGAAAAGGGGAAAAGTGGTGCACATATGTCTATGTATATATTATATGCACATTATTTGTACAAAGGTAACTTGAAAAATATTGAATTAATTTGATAAAGAAAAAATATGAATAAAACCATAATAAAATAATGAAAGTGAAAATAATAATAATTTTTTAAAAATAGAATTGAAAAAACTATCTTTCAAACACAATATTTATTATTCAAAACAAAGGGGAAAAAATATATGAACTTAGAGAATATTAAATAGAAAAACTCACCCAACAAAGAGGAACTATAATGAATTACAACCTAAACCAAATTAATTAACACAAAAACAAAAAATAAAAAAACAAAAAAAAAAACAAAAAAGAAGCAAAACTTGCAACTTAAAGAAATAATTTATACATCCTAGTAAAGGTTCAAAACTCTCCATTAGCAAAAGTGAATTTAGAAATAAAGAAGCGGTGGTGGGGAAGGTTGTTTGCAAGTAATTAAAAAGAAAAATACTTTATAATCTTCTAGATTTATCACTATTAAATGTAAGACACCTACTTACAAACTACTTTAATATCTTTTATTATCAACAAAATATTTATTCATCACACACACATACACAAAGGTGGGGGGGTGGGGAGAATGAGAGAAACAAGCATCTGAATGATAAGTAAGCAGCAAATGCATCAATACATGATTTTACGCTTTAATGCATATATTGAGAATAGATCAATATAAATATGAATATATATATATATATATGAATGCAGATACATAATGCAACGAACATTCACTTGAGAGTTTAGGATAACAGAGATTTTGTTAGGGTTGCCTTAAAGAAGAACACGAAGAAGAATAGAGAGGATACAAAGAAAAAATACTTTCTTGATAGCATAGAAAAATAAGAAATGATTAGTTTTATGGAATGAAATTTATAGAATTGTTTTTTTGTAGGAGTACTTAATTTGGTGCTCATAAAATATCTTTTGAATTTTCAATTTATTAGTTGAAATAAAAATTTATGATTATGAATATTTTGAATTATTTGATGAGGTAAAAATATATGATTCAATTTTTGGATAAACACAAAATCATGCTTTAGTTGTAATAGATATGTTGATTATATTAACATAAAAATAAGAAAAATCAAATTAACAACCAATGAAATTTTTCTTAATTTAATTAAAAAACTTAAAATTTTAAGAATTTAGAATTTGGTCAAAATTGCATAATTATAGGTCACACACCGTTATGCTATATATAATAGTATAGATAGATAAATATGACTGATGTAATGTAATAATTGCTTAATTTAAGCTAATTTATCTTGACAGCTCTTCATTAAAGAAAATATTGAACTTTTCTCTTATAAATTATTTTCCACGGACGGGAAAATACTTGAAAAATGTCTTACTCAAAATAATTCTTGTTTTATCTTGATAATAATAATTAGCAATTTTTTTCCTTTAATATAAACTTTGCAATTTGTATAATTTAGTTGGGTTCAGATTGATATGAAAACTTTTAGATTGAATTCGAGTTGAGACTTATTGGGTTGAGTTCAAGTTGAGCAAAATTTTGTGATATCCCCATCTCAACCCAATACAAAACAACCCAACAAGATACAATTGCCACCCCTATTAATAGGTTAAACTAAATAGAGACTTTTAGTCTAAAGTTGTTTATAATTGTTATAATTTAGTACATAGTTTAGTCGAGTAATTAGTTGGTTTAATAATATTATCTTCACATTTTTGAGTTTAAATTTTGATGAATATTTAATTTCGTTTATGCATATAGTTCAAGACCTGTGAGTTAAGAGTTGTCAATGGCGACTAATATTATTAAAATTAACTCTCTTCATAAATTATGAAATAATTGATATTACGGATGACGTGCTGTTGACTTTAATAAATGATAACACCGGATTTAAGGTATAAAATAAAAAATTATAAAATTGATAAAAAAATTTTATTTAAATACGGATGTATATTAAAAATTCGTTAAAATTTGAATTCGAAATTTGCACACATAATGAAAATAAATAAAGTGATCACTAAAATTGATGGATAATTATTATTATTTTCTTTCCTAAATTATAAACTTATTCACAATTTGTTTGATATAAGACAAATCGTTTCCAATTAGGAAAAAAAATCAAACCACCAGTCACCAATTTCTAGAATAACCACCCCAATTATTATTTATATGTCTGCCAGTCAATATTTAACGAAAACACTCTGTCAAGAAACCTTAGCGCATATATATATATATATACGACTTTTGATAATTGACTTTTGATTAATTACAATAAGTGAAATATATATATATATATATATTATTGGATGAAGATAATTTTATAGTTAGAAGAGTAGTGGCCAAAGGTAGGTAAGAATTTCCTGCTTGAGCACACTTCCATATCGCTTTGTAAAATTGTTTTTTATATGTTCATCCACACGAAAAACCTTGAACTGTTTCGGTTCATCGTGAAACATTAGTTAAACATTTTACTTGTCTTGTCCAAACTTCCGATGATCATGTTTGCAAGTTACTTAATAATAAATTTCTGGATTTCTTGTTCTTTTGTCTCTTCCGTTTTTTTTTCCCTTGTAGATTTTTCTTTTAATTTTGGTAGTCATGGACGGTGGCACGACAGAAGCGCTCCTTGAGGAGCGCCACCAACAAAGGCGGAGTTTCATCAAAGAGTTTGATACAGAATCGAAGACGCTAAGGAAACTTTCGGGGCCGGCGGTATTCACATATATCTGTCAGTATTCTTTAGGTGCTATCACTCAAACTCTTACTGGTCTGGTGGGGGAACTTGAGCTGGCTGCTGTCTCTGTGGAGAACTCTGTCATCGCGGGCATTTCTTTCGGGGTCATGGTAAAAATGCAGTCTTCTTCTTCTTCTTCTTCTTCTTCTTCTTCTTCTTCTTCTTCTTCTTCTTCTTTGTTTTTCAGGCATTCTTCTTCAGGCATTCTTCAAAAGAATTGGCGAGGACTATGTTACGTTTTTGCGGGTTTAATCTCGGCATTCTTGCAATTTTAATGGACATGAGCCAGTGCGTGGAGTATGGCAGGCGGTTCAAAAAGGAGTTTTTTTTCTGTTGAAGTTTTCCCATATGTTTGGGTCTTAGACTATGTTTGATTTAAGAATTTTGACGTGAAAGGAAAATATTAGGAACAAAGAAAAAAATATAAAAGAAATATAAAATTTTAAATTTATTTAATTGTTAAAAAAAATAATAAAAAAAAATGATGAAAAAATGAGCCATAAAATGTTGGAGAATGAGAGAAGTACTTCAAATAGAATTTTCTTTATTTTTTCCAAATATTATATATTTTTCCTCAAGTTTTCCTTTATTTAGTATTTTTTTTATCAACCAAATAATCAAATATATTTTTCTTAATATTTTTTTTTCTTTTCCTCACCAAAATTCATAACCCAAATGTAGTGTTAAATTTTAATGTGAAAATGCAAAGGAAACTTTTTTTTTCCCTCTTCAAATAATGTAATTATGTGCTATGATATTTGCACTTTTATATTTTCTCTCTTTTTCCTTACTCTTTTCCTTGATCCAAATACAGCAAGAAAAAGTAGACTGAAATTCCAAAGAATTTGTTTTGACTGTACGTAACATCGAAAATGGGACAAATAGCTATAATCTAATTGAAGTTTTGGTTATGATAGTTAAGATGAGAGAAACTGCCCTTTAGTTCTTAACAAATCTAACTAGTAACATGACAAATGCAATCATATTTGCCATGTGATTTATTAGTGTGCATTTAACTTGCCATGTTGTTGGCATGGATTCACGCTAGAAGTTCATGAATATAATGTAGATAGAGTTCTGAAAGACTAATAAATATATATATACACACGTGGTGGTTAGTTGTTACATACGAAAAGTGAAGTTTTTATTATTTGAAAATGAATTTGAAATACATGCAGCTGGGGATGCGAAGTGCGTTGGAGACATTATGTGGACAAGCATATGGTACAGGACAGATCAGGATGCGGGGTATATACATGCAAAGATCATGGGTGATCCTGCTGGCCACAGCCTGCATGCGTGATGCTTCCAATTTACAACTTTGCTCCTCCAATCCTAATGTTCTTTGGGGAGTCTGCTGAGTTCTCTCGAGCTGCAGGTAGGGATATATTAGTCCTATATTATTATCGATACTTGTTTGCCCATATTTGAATTATTGAAAGTTAATGTTAGGAATTTGAGCTAGCTAGCAAGAATTTGTCTCGCAGGGAGAATTGCACTTTGGATGATACCACAGATGTTTGTGTATGCTGTAAATTTTCCCATACAGAAGTTCTTGCAGTCGCAAAGTAAGCTCATGGCAATGTTTGGAATTCCACGGCCGTGCTGGTTCTACATATATTTTTCAGCTGGTTTCTAATTTTGAAACTTGGGTGGGGCTTGGTCGGAGCAGCCGTTACTCTCAATACCTCATGGTGGCTCATTGTCATTTTGCAATTGCTCTACATATTTTATTCCAGATCTGATGGTGCATGGGGGGGATTCTCATGGTTAGCATTTCAAGACTTGTTTGGCTTTGTCAAACTTTCTTTGGCCTATTCTATAATGTTATGGTAAGTGATGTTGCTACGAGTTGGAAGGTCCAAAACTCCGATGGACTTTTGTGATTTTGGGCTTGAGATCTGCAACCAGAAACACACATAAACTAGCCGAGATG
>JACGDI010005509.1:83181-103856 GCA_014898725.1 Jacaranda copaia
CAGGTCGACCATGAGTGCTGTCACAAGGGATCGATTTAAGTCAACCAGGTACTTATTTTTGTGGCCTGTTGGGCTTTATCATTTAGGATTAGGCCTGTTGAGCCTATTGGGCTATCCCATATCAGTAAGAGTTTGCTTCCAGCACTACCATGATTATATTTATGTTATTCTTGATTCTTATGCTGTAACTCAAATTGGATTGCAGCTTGGAGTTCTAGTACTTAATGGTAATACTGGTCATAGCAGGTCACTTAGATAACCTTGTGGTGCCACTTGATGCCATTTCTATCTAGTATGTCATTCTTTTGATTCTATTGGGTTTTGTAAACTCAACTTAGTCAATTGTAAGATCAAGAGATGATCAATTGCTAAATGCTTATGTTAAGAATTGGGTCAAGCTTTTGGACTCTTGACCCAATAGACATCCATATTTGAATAAAATATTTTCTACACCTATAAGAAATAGCACTTCTTGTCGGAAAAGAACCCTTCCTTGTGAGGAGATGTGGATAGATAACACTCATCCATATCTAGGAGGATAACTCTTTCTTGTGTGAGATAGACATTATCTAGATCTCCTAGTTGGATAACTCTTTCTTATGTGAGATAGACATTATCTAGATCTCCTAGTTGAATTGAACTCTTGAAAGACTCACTTATAAATAGGTTCTCTTCGTAGTAGTTGAATACATACAACTTGAGTTTTCACTCACAAAAGATTATCTCAAATTCATAGTTAATTTTCTTAATCTTTCCTGGGGTATCACCAAATAGTTCCAAAGGTTTAAGGTGTGTAAACTTGTGGAAGCTCTAGTACCAACCCCGCAAGAAGTGAAGACGAAATCGATAGAAGGCCTTTCAAATTAAAGGACATAGAGTTTTTGTGCATTCAAAGCTTGTAGATGAGCTTCAATCCAATGTGGTATTGATAAGTCTTCTATTGATCAAAAGGTAATAGTGGACCACTCTATTTGATGTCATGATTTATATGATTAATTGTATTATATGTTTAATCATGATTTTCCAACAGTGGTATTGGAGCCAATAGAGCTCGGTCTTACATTTTCAATTGATTGAATGCGTTAAATTATTTTGACGCTTGAACATTGAATTCGCATTAAAATTATTCATGAACTTCTGCATTACAGAATGCCCGATTGGCTAATCCTTCAAATTTTTTGTGAACAAGAATTCTTTGAGGTATTTCATATATTACAGATCACTTAGTTTTAAAGAGCTTCAAAAAAAATTTTGAGGAAAAGAAATCTGATCACATACAACATGTGGAAATCAATTTGAGGCTAAGCAATTCTTTGTGGGTTCATGCCAAAAATGACGTGCTGGGTTTTTTTATTTCAGTTAATGCAAATAACACGTGTTCTGGCAATGAGGATTCTTAATTCAATTTGTTTTATTTGTAATCAAAGGCAATGACTCTAATTACAAAGAAATTCAAATATTTTGACATAACTGATATAGTAATATCATGTGAAATTGCCTATAATTTTGCGTTGCGTTGCAATATGGCTTTCAATTTGAGTAATCTGATATTGTTGATTTCTTAATATCGAGCATGTGTTTCTTGTTCTCAAGTCAAACAAAAAGGCACTGCTATTACTTTTACGCCTATATTGACTCCCGAGGCATTTGGCTTTTTATTCTCTGCGGATGGTGGTGCCATAATTGTTCTTATATATGATGATTGTGTGAATAAAGAATTTTATACCTTGTGCTTGTTGGAATTAGGGGAGTCAATGATTAATTTTAAGGGAAATTGTTTATGCATGATTTGACTAGTAAAGTAATTGCAAGAAAACTGCTATTCACAATTGTGCACGAATGCATGAAAAGTTTTGTGTGATTTATTATATATTATTAATGGTTAAGATCATGCAAGATTGATACTATTAAATGTTAATTTGAAAGTTATATAATTTCGGTCATTATTTTTAATGTGAAAAATTATGGGTAATTGATCATGAACGAGCATGATAATTTTTTGAGCATACAATTTAATTGTTGAGATTTTATTTTTTATTATAATTAAATTCTCTATGTGATCATGTAAGTTGCTTTCAAATTGTAAATGCTCAAATTATTTTTTTATGGACATAAAGTTATTATATTTTTGGATTCATAATTTTATTAAACTCTTTACTTATGTAGGAGATGATTACTAGTCGTAATGGTGAAATTTTCGATTTTACTGAATTAAAGAGAATAATAAAATTTACTTCGGTTTGAAATAAAATATTAGACCAGTACCTAACATAAATGCACATGTCATACAGTTATAGAGACCCAAATAGTTTTTTCTGACCTTCATGGTAGTGGCAAACTTGATAGCTAAAATTCTGCAATGTGGCATAGGAAAATTCAATATTTATTGCACAAAGAAAAGATCCTTGATCATCTCACCACTTCCATGTCTATACCTATTGAGCCAGAAAATAGACAAACTGCCCAATATCATCATGATTTGGACGCATACAATAAGTGGGTGGATCAAGATATGGGTGCACGCTTTACCATGCTAAGCTACATGCACGATAATCTAATCCGTGAATTTGAGAAATATCCTACGACTAAAAGCTATGGGTAGTATTGAAGGTCACATATGATAGCACCTCAACTGCTAGACTACGGGCACTTACTTTCAAGTTCAACCTACATGTACTTGATCCGAAATACTTGATGATCCAACATCTTGATGTGATAAAAGATATGATTCGAGAATTTTAGAATACTGGATGTGAGCTCATAGATGAACAATAGGTTCTAGCTGTCCTTAGGTCACTACCTGAGCAGACTTGGGGACATGTTAAGCATGTGCTAAAACATAACGAGCAAATAAAGACATTCGACAGTGTCACCAATCATTTTAAGTTGGAAACTGACCCCAAAGTCAAAATGCACACAAGCAACTACTCTTGTCACACATGCTGGTCAGCGTAAGCCAAATAGAGACAAGTGTGGGAACAAGTAGGTAGTGTTAGACAAAGCAATAATCAAAGTCAGAACCTGGCCCCACAAAGTGACAAGGCTTTGAAGCATCATTGAGAAAAGAGGGGTGGAAAGAAAGACCTAAGTAAGGCTAAGTGCTTTAACTGCAAGAACATAGGCCACTTCACTCATGGCTGCACTAAGTCACAGAAGGTAAGGCCCATACAAAGCTCTCTCAATTCTTTTGTTTGCTCATATGTATTAGTTGCTAATTCTCTCCCTGGTTAGATTATAGATGCATGAGCAACAATATGTGTGACGACAGATCGAGCAGGATATGTAGATTACCATTGAGTGCTAGCATGTAGCCACCATATTACTATGGGGAATAGCGCATGGGAGGAAGTCCTTGGAGTTGGTACATACTAGCTCAAGCTCAACACTGTGCGTGAGCTACTTCTTAGTGATGTGCAATATGTATCTACCATTCGATGTAATTTAGTTTCAACTAATGCACTTTTAAGAGATGCTTTTTCTTTTCTATTTGAGAACAATAGTTTGTCTATTTTTCTTGGTAATGACCTTTATGGACTTGATTTTATGCACAATAGACTTTTCGTGTTAGAATTATCACATGATTGCATTTCTTTTGTTTCTTCTACTATAAATATTATTTCTAATTCTGTTAAATGGCACGCAAGATTAGGACACATAGGGCAGGAAAGAATGACTAAGTTAGCTCAAGCAGGCCTATTAAGGCCCCTCGCTAAAGTCAATCTCTCTATGTGTGAACCATATATGATAGGGAAAGCCTGTTGAAAGCCTTTTGAAAAGGCTGAGAGGGCTACTTATTCCTTAGAGTTAGTCTACTCAGACATATGCAGACCTATGAATGTAAGGGCACAATAGAGTGCATACTATTTTCTCACTTTCATTAATGGTTATTCACGCAATAAGTTGGTATATCTCTTATCTCATCAATTAGAAACACTTTATTATTTTAAGTAATTCCTGGTAGAGGTTGAGAATCAAAGAGATAAAAAAACTTAAGGTTTTGTGTACTGATAGAGAGCGAAAATATTTATCTGATTAATTTAGACAAATGTGTGAGGAAAAAGGTATAATAAGACAATAAATGATTACACACACTCTGCAATTAAATGGAGTTGTAGAAAGGAATAATCGACACTTCTGGATATGGCTAGATCAATGATGGCACAAGCAAATCTTCCAATATCATTTTAGGGAGATACAATTTTAACTACCATTTATATTTTAAACCATGTGTCGTCCAAATCATTTCCTTCAACATCTTATGGACTTTGGCATGGGAGAAAACCCAACTTAGAGGGGTTGCAACCCTAGGGGTCAATAGGGTTTGTTCATAATACTTCTCACAAGCAGAGAAAGCTTGGTCCTAGAGAAAGTAAACATGTCATTATAAGATATTGTGAACACTCAAAAGGATATATTATGTACAGTGAACACCCTGATGGAGGAATAACTAAAATTAGGTCCCATAATGTGGATTTCCTCGAGGAGGATTTCCCAACAATAGGAGAAATAAAAGGATATCTTGAACTATATGAATTACGAGATCCTCAAGAAGACACATCTATCTCTGACAATAGTAAGGGCTTGCAACCTTATCCAGCAATTGACAAGGATGATGATAACAACCTTAGATCTAGTAAGAGTGTTCCACTAGAAGGAAACTCTCAAAATCTACTGTTACAAAGAAGCAAATGTGGAATAATACTCCATTAATGTCATGAAATAGAAAGAGAATCTTTCATGAGAGCTGCTATGGATGTTGATGAGTCAACTACTTATAATGAAGCTGTAACTTTTCCTAATGCAAAAGAGTGGATAATTGCTATGGAAGAAGAGATTAGCTCAATAGCTAAGAACCATGTTTGGGAGCTAGTTGATCGTCCAACTAGACATAAGACCGCAAAAGCTAAATAGGTTGATCGATAAGTACAAAGCATGACTTATTGAGAAGGGTTATACCCAAAACGAAGGGATAGACTATGAAGAGATATTCTCCCCAGTGGTGAGGTTTACCTCTATTCACCTAATTATAGCCATAGTTGCCCACTTAGATCTAGAATTATTTTAGATGAATGTTAAGACAACATTTCTCAATGGAAAACTAGACAAAGTGATCTATATGGATCAACCAATGGGGTTTCAAGAAATAGGACAGGAGTGCAAAGTTTATCGCTTAAAATGTTCCATCTATAGGCTAAAATAATCATCCAAACAATGGTTCTATTGATTTTATTAAGCTATCATATCGATAAGCTTTATGATGATCAAGGAAGACCACTATGTGTTTGTCAAGAAAAGTGAAAGAAATTTTTTGATACTCTCACTATATGTAGACAAAATTCTGTTGGCTAAAAATAACACAAAATTGATTGTCGCCACTCAAAATTAGCTATCATCCACATTTGAAATGAAGGACATGGAGGAAGTTGAATACATACTTGGTGTTAAGATACACCAAGATCATTCTAGAAGATAATTAAGTTTATCTTAAGAGACTTACATCAAGAAAATTATAGAACGATTTCTTATGCATAATGCTAACCCAATAGACACACCGATGGATAAAAGTTGTGTCCTTAGCAATGAAATGTGCCTAAAGATAAAAACCGAAAGAAAGTGAATGGCTAATGTTCCATATGCGAGCGCTGTAGGAAGTCTAATGTGCACTATGAGGTGTACTCAACCAAACCTGGCTTTGTAGTTAGGATGGTGAGTAGATATCAAAGTAATCCTGGACTCGACCATTAGGCAGCGATCAAAAAGATACTTAGATATTTGAAATGAACAAAATGATCCCACTTTATGCTACCATGGAGGTAAATTAAGATTGATTGGATATTAGTAATGCTGATGGATCAGTGGATAGAGATGAACGTAAATCTACATTAAGATATACATTTTTACTAAGAGGTGTTGCTATCACTTGGTATAGCAAAAATCCCTTGCATTTCTTTGTACACAATGGAAGCAAAATATGTTACTTGTACATCAGCGATACAAGAGGCTATCTAGTTGAGGAGATTTCTTCAAAGTTTGCGTATTTCAACATATGTTGATGATGCAGTTGTTATCTATAGTGATAACATGGCTACTTTGGCATATGTGAAGGACCCTAAGTACCATAGGAAGACCAAGAATATAGATACCATATATTACTTTATTCGAGACAGTATTGTGCAAAGACAAGTAATTCTCAAGTATAATCTTACTAATGATATGGTCGCTAATCCATTTACCAAGCTTTGATGTAGAGGTATGCTCCAAAGGCATGTTAGTTGTATAAGACTTTGTAGGATTTGATTATTAACTTGTATGAACATTTTTATTGATTAATAAAATTGTGATGTTCTTTTTTGTTTTTTATATTAGTGTACTGGGTCTATGATATATGTGAATGTCACTAGGCCTTGATTGACCTACTCACATGGGCAATTGCCCTAGCACTTTGGTAGCGAGTAGGATGAGACTTATAGATCATGTATGCATTATTGAGATGTATTTGAATTATTACCTTCATATCTTTTGTAAAATAATGAAGGTTAAAACATAACTTAATAGTTGCCTTAGCTTGGAGGCTTACGAAGTATGTCCAACTTCATAAAAGCTTGTTTGTCACCGAACTTGCAAAATACTAAAGATATTTTGGAAATGACTATCTAGTGTTGTGCAAGTCAAGTGACTGGACCAAAGTTCATATGATGTTAAGAGCATGACACCTAAAATTAAGTAGGAGCTCCATCATAACACGTATTCATACTACATGTGCTATGCAACGACCTCTTAGGAGAGTGACTAAATGGGTCCCTACTTCGTCACTGTGTGAGCCCTTATTCTTATTTTGTGTACCCTTTGAGATTCTAGACCATGTCATGAAGTATAAGCTTGATGACGCTGCTTTAGCATGCCTCCAATGGCCATGATTAATTCAATTTGTCAAAGCATGACTAGGAAAGCTTTCAAGACCAAGTCAATTGGCATGAGGGGCCGAGGACGAACTAAAGTTGGTAACATACTCTTGTTCTATGGCTCACAGGCTAGCCAACTAAGTCAAAAGTGTTTGACATAATCATGAGCATAGATATATAGTGGAAAGAATTAGGTATGCTTTACTTGATACTAAGGGATCAAAGATGCTTGATTTACTGTGACCACATAGTTTAGGGAACTTAATGAGTTTTGAGTTGTAGGGTTATGTTAATTTGGTGGTAGCTCAATATAACTCTCCTCACTTGAATTCTTCTTACTTGGTCGCACGCTTTATTCCCTATATGAAAGAAAGGACATGAAAGTTTATGAATTCAATGAGATTAAGTCAAATATGTATGAGTGGCAGATGTTAAGAATTGGGTCGGGTTTTTGGACTCTTGACCTAATAGACATTCATATTTGAATAAAATCTTATCCACACTTATAAGGAATAGTAGTTCTTGTTGGAAAAGAACTTTTCCTTGTGAAGAGATGTAGATAGATAACACTCATCCATATCTAGGAGGATAACTCTTCCTTTTGTGGGATAGACATTATCTAGATTTCTTAATTGGATTAGACTCTTGAAAGACTCACCTATAAATAGATCCTCTATGTAGTAGTTGAATACATACAACTTGAGTATTTACTCATAAAAGATTATCTCAAATTCATAGTTAATTTTCTTAGTTTTACCTGGGGTATCACCAAATAGTCCCAAGGGTTTAAAGTGTGTAAACTTGTGGAAGCTCTAGTAACAACCCCGCAAAGCAAGAAGAAGAAATCAATAGAACACCTTTCAAATTAAAGGACGTGGAGTTTTTACGCATTTAAAGCTTGTAGCAAGGTTCAATTCAAGGTGGTATTGATAAGTTTTCACTAATCAAAAGGTAACACTGAACCAACATATTTGATATCATGATTTATATGATTAATTTTATATGTTTAATCATGATTTTTCAATAGATTACTTGGGGATATAACCTTAATGGGTTGATATTAGGATTTGGGTTAGGACGACCATACTCTAAAATCAGCACAAACATCAAGGTCTTGAGAGATGCGGTGATGTATAACGATGTACCATAGTTAATAATCCAGTAACAGCAAGCATAATTATGAGCAATTAAGGATTGACTAGTTCAGTCAAGGGGAATCATGTTCTACGGGTCAGTTTAGCTTAAGAAACCAAATTCTTCCTGTGTTTGGAGATAAACTGTAGAAAGAAAAGGACAGATGTCTTTTTATGCATGTAAAGGTATGAACCGTATATCAAGGTTTTTTCCCTCGTAGAATTCATAGGCAACATTCTTAAGACTACACCAGACAACGTAAATAAGTACAAAAGATCGCTGGATGGCTTACTTCATTACATTTGGCATGGTGCTAGATCCTTGTTCAGAGATGTTTCTGTCAAGTATTTCTACTTCAGGCATCTTAATTATTTTCTTAGTCATTGTGCATATCCTTAAATGTCGTCTTTGCGCTATATTCTTCAGACAAATGTATAAAGAAGAGGAGAGTTTGGATTAACTTCTGCAATAATTTTTGCAACTTGAATATTCATGGATGGGATGCAACGATTTCGTTAGGATTTAATGCTGCCATAAGGTGCATATTGAAGTTCCAATGGCTTATATTTTGATTCTAAATTCATTCCCACGCTTTTTATTGTATTTAGAAGACATTAACCAGAAACCATGATAATGTCTCCAGTGTGAGAGTCTCCAGCGAACTTGGAAACGGCAATGCAAGAACAGCAAAGTTCTCTGTGCTAGTGGTTTCCATCACAACTGCATTCATCGGGATGGTTTGTATGGCAATTGTTTTAGCTACAAGAGATATATTCCCGTACCTTTTCACTAACAGCGATGCAGTAGCTAAGGAGACTACCAGATTATCAATTCTTTTTGCAATTACGGTTCTTCTAAACGGCCTTCAACCCGTTTTATCTGGTAGGAACTCAACACACCAAACCTTAACAGAACCAGTTTATGGCCCCATTCTAACATTTCCTTTTATTCTGTTAGGGGTTGCTGTTGAAGCTGGATGGCAATCTGTTGTTGCATACATCAACATTGGCTGCTATTACGTCATGGGACTACCAATTGGCATACTCTTGGGCCTCATATGCAATTTGACGCAATGGTAAATCTCTAAATTGTATATCAGATCATACTTGGTTTTATCCTCATCAAAAGATAGTTATATTAAGACGATTTATAAATTGCTCTCCTCTCATCCTTCAAAGTGTTTGATCTTGATGTGTTGAGCTTTAATGACAATCTAATAACGATAATCAATACTGGTACCACACATAGAGAATGATGGGCGGTGCTTCATTTATAAAAGACTGATATTTTATTTTATATTAAAAAGATATAAAATTTTCAGATAATTTATAAGTAGTTCATCCTCTCTCTCACGTCAATAAGCACTTTCCTTACAACAGTTCCAATTTTGACTAAGAAAGTTCCGGCAGGCGTCAATTATTTACATAGGTTGTGAACTTCGTTTCTGTGGATTCTTTCTCTTTAATTAGTCATTCTATATGCTGTGCAACGAATTTGGGGTGGGATGATTGGAGGAATATGTTTGCAGACCCTTATCTTGATAGCGATCACTTCAAGTAGAGATTGGGATAAAGAAGTCAGTTTTTATACCATTCTTTTTGCCTTCGTAAATCTATGATATGCGTGATGTAGATTTGTGTAAAATTTGGTTAACATTTTGTCTATTTTCAAGCCAGTGAAGCCGAAAGCCGTGTCAACAGATGGGGTGGCGCAATTGCTAATCACTGATTAAATCAGTACCACAGCCCTGACCTTTTTCTTTTTCTTTTTCTTTTTCCTTGTTTTTCCTTTTTTTGGTCATTGGCTTATTTTCACTTTTGTCAGTGTATGATTTTTATTCATCATAAGCAACTGGTAGAAAATTGGAAGTATTAACAACTATGCATATTGATGCAAGTTTGTGTACTTCAAAGTTGAGACTCAATCTTATGCTATCCCCTCTTCTTTACCAGTGGCCATAAGTGCTGGGATCAGTGGTTGATTAAAATTCGAACCTCAAAACCCATAAATAAAAAAAATAAAGATAATGCTACTCAATTTATTCACCAGTCAATACTAGTTTTGTAGATAAAGACAACATGATTTTAAATCAATAAAAGCATGAATGAAAAGATAAGAGATAAAAATGTTCAAAATATTAAAAAGAGACTCAATTAAATATTGAAATATATTTTCTTCTATATAAAAGAAGAGCCCATCCGTTACTGGTAGTATGTTGTATCTCACGCAAAAATTAAATAAATAAATAAATTGTGTGGCCATAATGCATAGTTGGTTTTGTCAGTTTAGCAGAACTCGCGTGGCAAATGAATGTTGTAACTTGTCATGCTCCTTAAATTGAATAATAATTATATGATAATTATATATTGGAATAATTCCCACAAATCAATAAGATTGGCCTTGAAAAACTTATTTCTTTATAAAATAATTTTGATTGAATGATATTCTTTATATGGCCATCTTCATCTTATACTCTATTTCACTTCACTGGCATTTGGATGAAGCCCTTAAATCACCTAAAATTACGGGATGTGGTTCGGTGACCATGGAATAAGTCTCACGTGGTCGTAATCTCAAATCTTCCAAATCATAAGATCTTATGAGATGGGGCATTTAAGATTCAAATAGACTTACATTAACGATACATAAATCCAATAGTTGGATATTGCTCCGTTCCATGAACAGTTGTATGAGATACATGTGCATGCTAGTAGGTGCTTGTTAAAGAACAAGACACTGAAAATACACAGAAAAATCTACTAGATAGCCATAGTGGTAAGTCGGTAGTAGCTAATTCTCTTGCTTATGCTAATGCATATTATTAGTCTTTTGGCCTAAGAATCCATGATAACCTTTTATTCGTTCCTCATACTTTGACTCTTTCTTAACCACCTAGTAGGTCTTTCGGGTTAAAATTGGATATGAGCTACTTGGCATGGAGGTTTGTGAGATCCAAAATAGAATCCAACTCCTCGCTATTGTGAAGGGTGAGTGCATCTCCTATATATTCTATAATGGTTGATCCTCAGAAATTCTTATGCAAGGTAATGTGACAATTTGGAATAAGAGTTTTCCAAAGGGGAGGTCATACAAAGGGATCGAACATTGAGAATAAAAACATAATATCAAAGCTATTGGGGAGCCGACAAACATCTTACCATGGACCTCTTTTGAGAGATAAGAGACAGAAGGACTGTATTTGCGTAGCACGTATAAAGCTATGATGGTTCTCCAGAATATTCATTTCGGCTAACTAATTGGACTCTATGGGCTTAAGGTTGGACATCAACCATAGAGATTGGGTACTCTTCAGTTAATGAGATTAATTGAATCAAGTCGATTAGTTTAAAAGGATTTTTAAACTAAAATGAATATAAGATATTCAAAAGTCATAAGGAGTTGCGAGCCCCTGTCCAATAAATGGCAGAACCAATTGGGTCACACACACAAAATCTAATTAGCTTCCTAATTGATGGAGAAAATTTTCTAAGTGTTAGAAAAATTAACTCCTAGTGGACTAATTTTATGATACCAATTTTTAAGGTTATTTTTGGTTTGATTAATTTAAGTGTTAAATTAATCAAATACTTTAAGGAGTTAAATTAAATCAATAATTAAGGAGTTAATTATTTGGTGCCAACATATCGATCAATTGGTTTTAGTTAAGCTTAAGAGTTAAGCTAGTTTGACTTAAGAGTTAAGTCAAAGGTTAATTAATTAAATTAAAGAGTTTAATTTAATTAATAGGAAGAATGAACTTTCGAGGAAAAATTTAGATTAGGAGTTCAATTGAATTAGCATATTAATTAATTTGAAATTAGAATTCAAATATAATTAAAATGCACATGAAATTCAAATGAGATTTGAATTTAATTTCCCACCTTGGCACCCCACTAGGCCGCCCCTCCTCATGGAAGGTGTGATGCCACTTTTGATCTAAATTTTTTACAGTGAGTTCTTCAAGGTGTTGAGAAGCTCCAATAATTTTCTTGAAATTTTTTGAGGAGTTTTGGTAGGGCGATTTTTGCACTCTTCCATCTATGTCAGTTGCATGCAGTTTCTAGAATTATGAAAAGTTCACAAGTCTCTCCTTAGATTTGCATTTTAGGGTAATGCTCTCTCCAAATCTGAATCTCTAGCATGATTTGATCCTTGGTATAGTTGTAAGCACTAGTTAATTTCATACTTTTGAAGTTTTGATAATTGGATCCTAATGCCTTACTTACTTTCATTACTCATTACATAATTAAATGAACAAAACTTTATACTATGCATGATATATATAGCACTCCATTCAGGATAGCCCCTAAGTTGAGATGTCACCAGTGCAGTCTTAAATCTAACCTATAAAGCAGTCAGTAGGCCCATAAGAACATTTCAAAACTTATCAGTGATTGTAGTAGACTTCAACTTAAGCAACCACAACAAAAGTACTATATACATACCATCAATGATTCCATAATATGCATCATAATATACATGCTATTGATATTAATTCAATCATACACATCACAATATCTCTAAATTATAACAAAATTTCCAAGTGCACCCATAAGCATATATAAACAACTATCCTATTACAGGATGTATTCACCTATCCAAGCTTAGAGTCCAAATTCATCACTTACTCCTATCTAAAAAAATCAAAGATAAAAAAAGGAGAGTAAATCTAAAGAACTTAGTGAAGGATAATTGTAATAATAAGCAGTAGGGATCTGTCAAGGAAAAATCAACTCGAAAAATCATAAATTAACAGTAAAATTATGAACATATTAGGATACAGGCAGTTAGGATCAAATTATAGATAGATTGGATCACAAGCAGTCAAGAAACGTTTAGCAAACAAGCATTATCAAATTCAAGATTACTAATAGATACTAGCTTAGGAGTTGGACCATCGGCTTGAATGGTCAGGGATCATCTCAATTGGATTAGTTTGGGAGGAAATGTAATCGGCCAAGGATCGTCTCAACCAAATTAGTTCGAGAGAGAATACAATCGGCTCATTCAGCTTGGACAACAGCTAATTCTAGACTAAGAAACCACACCATCCTTATTACTCCATGAGTAGAGTATAAACAGATCAGGATATAGTTAAGTAAAACAAATTAAATTACAAGCAGTCAGGATACAATTAGGTAAAATAGACCCGAGTAACAAATGCAATTCAACAAACCATAATAGGACATGTGTACCAGGCATTCCTTATTCTAGTCATTCAGTCTTACCTAAGCGTGATAGCTAGTGCATGGTAGATGCTCAAGAGTATCCCTACCACGTCACTGATGCCTAAGAGTATCCTTAACATACCATCGATACCTAGGAATATCCCTAGCATATTGCTAATACCTATGAGTATCCTTAGCATATCACTGACACCCAAGCATTCTGCTAATATTGGCCCTCGGCCTAATAGTCCACGTCATATATCAAAGATCAAAATGAATTGCCAACAAGGTAAAATGCTAATAGATAACATATTTGAATAAGCCAACATGGCCACAAAATAGATATGCCAGCAAGGCAACAAATAAGAGTAGAGAATAGTCAGATAACAGTATGATAACAGACAGTAGAAGAGAGTTCTAGGTGCCAGAACAGATAGGCAATGATCTCATCAAAGGCATAATTAACAAAATAACCCTCACAAGGGTATATGCATCAATTAATGGATAACAATCGGGATCTCAAGTAATTCAAATATTTCAATAACCAAGAAGCAGTTACAGTACATAAACCAATTTAACCATCTCTGTGGTTTATCACAATAACAAATAGGTGTAATTAAGTGCCAGATTGGCAAAACCTCACATGGCATACAAGATAAATACCCAAGAGCTTACATCCTTACCTCTGTAGCCTATGAAAATGTAATCACAACCTATAAGTCCACGAGACCCGACTCCTTATCACCTAACCAAAAGAATAGGTCCACAATCAAAAATCCTCATTCAACCCTTCTAATTACAATCATACAAATAATGGTTTAAAATCGATACTTAATTAGCTAAATCAATAGTTAAGGGGTTCTATCGATATTCTTAATAAAAAAATGCTAAATATGCTGGCCTCGATAAAGGAATATAATTAGGTTCTCAATTTCATAATTAACCTCACAATGGCTTACCAAGTCAATATTAACAGCCCTATATTACTTGATAACCCAATTTCATTCTTAGGTTTTAATTCCACAAAATTAGGATTTTCTCTTCCAATTAACTCAATTAATCTCAAAATTACCATAAAATAATACAAATTCGGGTTACTCGATTATAAATTTTCACATATATAGTCCATGTCCAAACTCCTATATCAAATTCTTATATCTTCTCAACAATACACAAGATTCGAAAAGTAAAATATATGGTACAAAACCTAAAGCCCAAATTCAACCATTACCCATGATTTCCCAATCAGAACTCCAAAATCACAAACCAAGGACACACTCACAATCATCACAACGAGGCAGAGATTCTACCTCAACACCACTACTGCCAAAGATGATCAACACCACAAACAATTGAAGCCTTTCAGCTAAAATAACACAACGCCTAGGTCAATTTCAAGCTCCACCATCGAGAAGATCCTCAATTGTAGCTCCAATTACCTAGGCCACCACTCACCGCCGTGAGGATCTTTCTTCAATTTCATGCTTGCCACCGTGCCAAACCTTAATCCAAGGCCACCAACTTTATCCTTAAGCTAGGTTCTACTGGAAACACAACCCAGAACTTATCTTCCACCATCGCTCCACTGGGCCCATCACTTGTCAACATGGCCATGACTTCCAATGCTAATTCTAGCCAATTTGCTGGTGGGTTTTAGGTGAAAGTAGTACCAATTAGTTCCTTGTGCTAAGAGAGAGAGAATGATATGTGGTTTGCAAGGTTTAGCCATTCATCGGAGGGAGTTTGCTGAAGGGAGAGAAAGAAGGTTTGCATGTGAAAGAAATGAAGAAAGCTTGGGGAAATTGTTATTTATATAAATTCATTTCCAAAAACTACAATTTGACCCCCAAGAGTTTTGCTTGGGTTCCAATTGAGTCCTCCAAGGTTCAACCCACTTCAATTCCAATCCCCCAACTCCTCAGTGCCTCACATTCACCTAGTTGAATCAAAACAATCCCACTTTGACCCACAAACTTCCAAGTGTTGGTCAATCAAGTCTTCATCGAATTGTGATTCAACCCCAAAACTTTCAATTTCCATGCAATGAAGTCCTTATTATTTTTCAAGCCCTAAAATTGACCAACCAATATCTCAAGTCCTAAATCCTTATTTTCTCAAACACCAAATTTAGGGGTGTTAGAATATATTTATTCAATTTGATTTAATAAAAAACTATAAATATGTACTTAATTTTTTTGTGTTTTCATAAATACAATATTGTAATTTTTCATATTTAATTAATAAAATACTATTATTTTTTAAAAATTATTTTAAATAGTTAAATGATAATATCAACTAATATCCATTAGAACAAAAATAACATGGCACATTAATACTAAGAAAAATTTCTAATGTAAAATATTTTTATATTTCATATATTTCAGTTATAATTTCATGTCAAGGCGTGAGATGCAAATATGTTGGTAAAGTATGAATAGTAATAGAACAATATTATAATTAAAAAAAAAAAAGAATTGAAGACTCAAGTTATGACTCCATTCAAGGCATGAATACAAATATTTAAATTATAAAAATAATATAATATTATATTTAAAAAACAACAAAATTAAAGGATTGAGATAATATAATTTTTAAATTGATAAAATTTTCTTTAAATTCATTGAACTATTGGGCTACGTTTGGTTGCAATAATGAGATTAGATCTAATAATTGATATGAATTTGTAACCTACATAATATGTGAATACCATTTAATATTTTATTTGGTTGCCAGCTTTGAGAGTATGAATATCTCAAACAAAATACACTTTTATTGTTTGGTTGGTAAGTATTGATAATATAGGATATACTCAAATTTACTAAACTAAACTTATGCTCTATTGTGATGACTAAATACCCATCCATAACTTTAAACAATATAAGTTGCATTTTGGCAAATGATGTGTTTCATGCACAAAATTTTCTACAAAAATGAAGTGTTTTCTACACAAATTATCTATAATTTTCTACACAATTAATGTGTTTCATCCAACTACAAACACAACCAAACTTGAAGGGATTGTTTATACTAGCAATTTTAGCACACTCGATGTATGAGCTAAAATAGTGTGCTAAAATTTTATAGTGGAAGATAAATAAAATATTCATTTATTTTTTATCTATTTCTATATATTTTAATATTTTCAATATTTTATTTAAATTTTTAGATGAGTAAAAGAAACAAAAGTCAAGATAGAAGGAAAAAGTGAAAAAGTAAATATTTGAAGAGAAATATTAAAGGGGGGGAAAGAAACCCTACTTGATAGTTACGAATAGGGTTGTAAATGGATATTCGAATATTCATTTACCATTCGCATTTGTATCCATTTATATAAAATTTATTCGTATCCATTTAAAGTAGATATTATTTGTATCTAATTAGTAGATATCCGATTATAAATGGATACGGATATGATAAATACGTATTCAATCTGTTTAATATTCGATCCGAATACATATTTATTAAATAATATATTATTTATATTTTTTAATAAAAATTTCATGATTCATATATGTATATATATAAATTATAATTGAAGAATTGGGAAGAAAAAATAATAAATTTAAAAAATTATTGTAATATAGAGAAAAAAATGAAGAATAAAGTTAATCAACACAATTATTATTGATTGACTTTATAATTAATATACTTAAATATAATTATTATTTTTAAGCACTAATAATAATTATAAAGTCAATTATTAATTAGAAATTATACTATTTATTTGATTGCTTTTTTTTAATGAAATTATATAGTTTCTTCTATTAATTAAAATATGTATTTGTTATAAGTTCATAGATTTATGTATTTGGATATTTATAAATAGATATTTAAATAATTAGCATCGAATATGGATATAAAAAAAATTTGAATATGGATAAATTTAATAAAATATGAATAAATATGAATAATTATAATCGGATACGAATATATTCAAATTTGATCAATATCCGACGGATGCGAATTCGGATATCATTTTTTAATATCCATCAAATCCATATTCGTATCTGAATATTTGAAAAGTTAAACGGATACGAATATGAAAACAGTCTATCTGATCTGTTTAATATCCGTTTACACCCCTAGTTATGAAGTTTAAAAATAATAATGAGTAAAATACTCTCAAAAACATACCAAAATAGAATAGGTACTTTATATACAATATAAATATTTCATCATTTGGTGCTTAACCACTTCGCTATACCAAACTCATATTAATAACACTTTTTTAAACTAACTATTTTAAAACTTGAAATAGATGACATACATTGATTAGGTAATTTTATATTTTTTTAATAATTAACCAAAATTATGTGGAACTTATATACCACGTGAAAAAAGTCAATGAAAACTATATAATTAATAATTAAGTAATAAAATGAAACTTGTTCACTAATTAATACAATTTATAATTGAGGGACAAATATGTCTTTTTTTTCATATTTTGTAGTTGAAAATATTGGCTTTGATACCACATTTTACCTCCTAGGTGGGATCCATAATCCCTTATCTTGTTGGATTGAAAACCGGACCATAAAATTATAAAGGGCCAACACTTTTGAACCAAACAAAAAATTAGATCGGATAAACATTATAACCAACCCAATTATAGCAACCAAACACACCCTTGAGATTTAAAGTGGATGATGATTCATTTTTAATATTTAATGGGTTTTTTTTGTTTTTTTGTTTTTTTTTTTTTTTTTGAGAAAGTCAGAGACTTCTTAGCCAAATTTTTTGGATAAACAAATTTATAAAATTCATGCAGGTAATTAGGTTCATAATTTTGACAGCAACAACGTTTGACTTCCTCCAATATACAAGCATTAAAATTCATCAAATAATGAATATTTTCCACAAAAATGAAAAAAAGAAAAATTCAAATGATTCAATAAGATCATTTGGTTTTTCTTTTAAAAGCATTTAATAGGAAAAAATATTCCTATACCATATTTAATATAAATTAGTATAATAAAATAAAGAACTATGATTAGAAAGTGTACAGTGAATTAAGTATGGAATTACCACTATACATGCATTTGAAATATTTTTCTACGTCTTGTTATATGGATTGACCTACTAATAGGTGAAGCAGCATGGAAATGGAGTTATGATTCCTTTTTGATAGTTAGCAGAATTTTGAGTTCTGTTTTCCTAAAATGTGCTGCAAAGAGCTCTCAGTTTTTTTATTTTTGTAAATGATTTTTTTGTGCCTACTTTCTTTTTGAGGATTTGATATCCCTCTTAGTTGACTTAGTCAATTGGATTCTCTGATATTTTTATTCACTTATTTATTTAATCAATTGGCTCTTTTTAATTCATTTTTACTTTTTTCTCATGTAAACTTAATTTATCATATCATCAAGTCCCTATTTTCAACTTGAAAAAATATTTTCATATTTAAAATTATATGAAGTCAAATTTTAATTTTTATCCAACTTTAATTTCTTAAAACAAGATGATTAATTTAATAATTTTTGTTTATCGCACTTTGAGAGCAGGTTGTTCAAAAGTGGGATCCAATTCAAGGCAGAGTTCGAGTTGACTAAAAACTT
This sequence comes from Jacaranda copaia, assembly GCA_014898725.1. Taxonomy (NCBI): domain Eukaryota; kingdom Viridiplantae; phylum Streptophyta; class Magnoliopsida; order Lamiales; family Bignoniaceae; genus Jacaranda; species Jacaranda copaia. Next base: position 101,941 of record JACGDI010005509.1, read on the forward strand.
TTAGAAATGAGTGGGGGAGTGATGGCGAGAGCACCATTGTAAAGAATCATGGACTGCCACAGGAGCGGTATTTGTGCCAAATTGGGTGCTGGAGTTGAGCTGGGTGCCCAATAGGAGTTAGATGCTTGACAGGTGCCCAAGCGAGGCATCAGGCGTTCACTTCTAGCATTCAATTAAATCTATTGAGGTTCTATTTAGCATTTTGCGAGTGCGACAATTCATTTTTTCGGGAGAAGGAATAGTTTGAATGCCATAAAATAACAAGAATAATAGCAAGAGGACTTATAAGATCTTTTCTAGGACTAAGATTCATATCGTGGATGAAGTTAAGAACTTCTATCAAGACTTCACATTCCATGAAAGACTTAGACAATTTTATTCGAATGTTTTCATACTTTAGAGATCCTTTGGGTTCATTACTAGGGAACATAGTCTTTCAATCACTCTCACTTTCCCTGTAGAGCATTCCATTCATCACAGAGTTAGACAGTTCTTGTCAATCCTTGAGTTTAGAAAGTATTTTTTGATGTTCGCAAGGAGGGATTTTACTCCAAAAAACTTAAATTGCGTTTGGTGACTTCACTTCATGTAATGAACTATTTTGACACGTTCATGTGCCTAAGTATGAGTAGGATATAAGCACAAGGACTGATTGTGTCACAATGAGATTGAGTTTAGTGTTGCACTGTAGAGAAATTACAGCAACATTGTGCCCCTTTCAAGGAAGAGATCACCTCCTTGAGTGCCTATCCACTAGGGTAACTCTAGGTTTCTTGGCATTTCTTGTTTTCAACTTCGTAAGTCAAGTGTTAGCCAAAAGCTTTCTACACGCCTTAACATTGTTGAGATTGGTTCCTTTCTTCCTAAAGAAACTTCTTCTAATCAGCTTCGTATATACAAGTCAATTAGATGACTTTCAAGTGTGTGTATGTTCTCAATGTTTGATTAATGCATAACAAAAACATATGAATGGGGCTTTGAGCTTTTTCTTATTAATCTTTATCACGAGCCCACCACTACAGCAGTTTCATCATAGTTGCATGAAATGGCGCTTGAGTGCAAATGCAAGACTTGTTGGAGAGGCCTTATCACAATACTTGTTGTTTGAATCAAATTCATTTGCATGTCTCACTAGTGAAGTCCTAATGTGAGTATCAAGTAGTATGATGGCATCTTGTCATGAGCCTTGTTCAAGAGATCTCAATACTAACATCAAGCAATGCAACAATTTTGGAATGTGAGCTTTATACGTGAGATCTTATCACTAATGTTAAGTGTCGTAATGACATTTGGGTGAAAGCCTCATTTAGGATGTCTTATTGCTGATGTCAAGCATTGTGAAGACATTTATTGTGTTGGCCACATATCCTTATAGAGGTTTAATAGTTGATTTTGATGATGTAGCTATGTGCCCTGTAGAGGCCTTATAGTAGGCTTACACGCGGTGATCACATACCGCCGAAGGCATCTGCATAGTATGTTTACTTTAATGTTTTGAAAATTAGATCGAGAAAAGAACTAGCAGTCTTACTGCACTACAATAAAGTACAATTTTAGTAATGAATAATTTCGTTACCATTACACTGAAATTCGTTACCTAAACTATTGGTAAAGAAAATTTTGTTACTTAAATTTAGTACCCTAAAGCCCCCTCGCAAAAAGTTTGGGTAATGAATTTTTTGGTTTGTTACAAATGATGAACTTATTGCGACAAAATATTTTGTTACAAAAAGTTTTATATTAGTGACAAAACAATATTAGTTACCATAGATTTCTATAATGTAACAAAATACTTAGTTACCAAAACGTTGACAATTTTGTGACCTTTTATTTTTCATTACCAATGCATATTATAATAATAATATTTATTTATTTTAGTTTCATTACAAATTGTTTGTGTAACCAAAAATTTGGTT
>JACGDI010005509.1:103956-135968 GCA_014898725.1 Jacaranda copaia
CATCGCCCACCGCCCAAGCCCACTCGCAAGTTGGCCAGCCCATCAACGGCCCAGAGCCTACCCGGCCCACCAGCAAGCGAAATCCTCCCAAATTGCTGGCAGCATGGGTCAATCCCATGTGCGCTTGCCCACCCAACAAGCACCTAACCATCTTGGCTACCTCCTCCAAAAGTTAATATTAACATTTGTTCAATTACTTATTCATCTCTTCCATATAGACTTCACATGTTATCAAGCAAGTATTATTTTATTTTTAAAAATAAAATAATAATTATCATTTAAATAAATAAAATAAGAGTATCAAATAGTGAACTAAAAGAAATAAGCAAAAAGTGTTGAATAATTATACAACATAGCAGCATGAAGCAAAGAAATTTTATTACATATAAGTATATATAAATTGTTAGGTAAAGGAGTAATATTTTTGTATTGCGAGTTTTGGGTAAAGAAAATATTATAATAATTTATTTCATTAATCAAAATATATATAATATTAATAGACAAGTAGAAATATAGACTAAGTAGGCGTTTGGCTAAGTTTTTAATGAAAAGATATTATAAAATTTTTTTAAGCTTACAAAAATATCAGATTTTATCTTTTAAAGTAAGCCTTGCAATGTATGAATAAAAATTTAAAATTCATACAATCTAAATTATTACAGGAGTATATTCAAATTTTAAAATAAGTGAATACCTCTTTACATTTTGTAGAAGAGCTTATAATATAAAAAATTTTAGTTTAAAAATTTATAAAAAAATATTTATAAAAAATAATTGACATTACATATATATATATATTAAAAAATTATGGACGAAACCCTTTAAAGTAAAAAACAATAAGCAATCTAATAAGCAAAAGAAACAATATTATTAATTACGGTGGTTTAGAAAAATCAGTACAAAGTTATTCATTCAAGAGAGGTCACATTAACCGCCACCATTTATTACGAATTCCGTGGCAGTTTGAATAAATCACTGCTTAACCATCGTCAAATTAATATTTTGCTATGGTTGAGACAAATCATCGCAAAATATATGCCACGATTAACCTATTTTCTTGTGGTGTATATATATACTATATATGTTTATAAGTATGAATGAAAAATTATATTATATATATTTATAAATATTAAATATTATTTAATGCAAAATGAAAAATAGATAAAAATAAAAGCAATTTAAAATTTATTGATAAATTTATATATATGTATATTATATGTGTGAATAGTTATAAATAGAAAAAATAAGTATACATGTATGAATAATTAGAAAGAAAAAATATAAAATAAAAATTATTTAAAATTTTATAGATAAATTTATATATATATATAATGAGAATATATGAAATAATGAGAAATTTTGATTTTGATTATTTGAAAGGTTAACAACTTTTTGTGTTATTCGCTATTTTTTTGTTATTTGCAAAATATAATATGAATATCCAATTATATTTATACAAAAATTTGAGAATGAACACAACAATTTGATTTTTCTACATTTTATTTTACATTCTAATTTCATCCTTATATTTTGTCAGTAATTCATATTTTAAAATCAATTTTGAGTTTATAATTATTTTATCAATTTACTATAGTCTTAACTTTGTATGGCTAATGTCAAACTCTTTTCTTCACTTAATTATTCAATAACTAAGTTATGAGTCAAATTAAAAGGTTTCTATTAACTTATATACTAATATTAATTTTAATTTTACAATTATTTTATATATTTATTTTGATTTATTTTAATCTTTACTATCATAAATTTGTCTTAATTTAATTGCTTTTTAACCCAAAAAAAATTAAATAAGATTGTTTTTAAATTCTAAGTATCCAATATATTATCTAATTCTTTATATTTTAAGTTTTAACTTAATATATATAGTCATCATCTTTTAAATTTAAAGTAATTTTAAAGTATTATAATTTTAAATTTTTTTCTAACCAATTTTGTATTTTTATTATTCTCATATATTTTATTTTTTTATGCAACTATATGTTGATTTTTGATTGCATAATATTTTCTTCTTTTTAATAAATTCTAAAATAATATTCATGGACTTTTATTTTTGGAATGATTTTTTTTTTTAACTCCTCTTTGAATAATCTTGAAATTTATTGTTCATAACATCACGTATATGAGATGTCTTTATATGTTTTACGCTTTTAAATATTAAATTTTAAAGTTTTAAATTTAATTTTACTTGATAATTGTTTGAAGTAATATTTAATTTTGCTAATCACTTGACCATTTTTTGTGATATTTTTATTTTTATGTTGTTATTTTTAACTATATTTATAATTTAATAATTAAATTAATATGTATAGTAATTTTAAAGAATCTGTGCATAGTATGGGGATAATGCTAGTGGTATAAATATATAGATATATATATATATATATTGGTTAGTAGTGTAAATATATTCAATAACTTAACCTCATGGATGAAAATAAATTTTACTCAATTTATTTATAAAAATTCCACAAAATTTATACATCAATATAAATATCATAGAAATATATATAATATCAATATAAATATATATATATATAATATCAAATTTAATTTTTTAATTCAACTTCAATTAAAAGATCATTTAATATTTTAAAAAATATTAATAAATTTATTTAAATTTATTTTGAGTAATTTAAATAATATTGAATTTAAACCCCCATGTTAAAGTTACAAATAAGTCCAGAGGTATTTTTGTTTGAAAAATAATCAGAGCAGATTTTGAAGGGTATTTTTGATATATTTATGATATTTATCATATATCATGTATATGATATATATTTATATATATATACATATATCTAAATATATATTTATCTAAATATATGTATTTATATATACATAAATATACATATAGATATATATATATAATAAAATATATGTGATATATATTTATGGTATTTATCGTATATCATATATATGATATATATTTATATATACACATATATTTAAATATATATTTATCTAAATATATGTATTTATATATACATATATATTATATATATGCCTCCACCCTTCCACCCCCCTCCCCCAAAGCCCACAACCCCTACCCCTCACCCCCAGCAACCCGCCAAGCTACCATGGCTATGAGCCAGGCGGTCAGGCAAGCTTGCTGGCTGCCTGGATCTTGCCATGGCTACCTAAGACAACCACAACCAAATCCAAACAACTGGATGCCTGGTTAGCCCTTGTCATGGCTGAGGTGGCAGGGGTGGGGTGGGTGGAGGGATATTTCCTTTTCTTTTTTTCAAAATTTTATTTTTAATTTATTTTTTTAATTTAAATTATTTTAACAAAGTGAGAAATGAGATTACAATTAATTATTTTTGGGGATTTAAAATTATATTATATATATTTTTATAAATATTAAATAATATTTAATTCAAAATAAATAAATAGTAAAAATAGATAAAATAAAAGTAATTTAAATTTCATTGATAAATTTATATATATGTATATTATATAAATATATGAATAAGTATAAATAGAAAAAATAAGTATACATGTACGAATAATTAGAAAGAAAAGGATAAAAATAAAAATTATTTACAATTTTATAGATAAAGCTTTATATATAAATATCTATAAAATAAGAATATATGAAATAATGAGAAATGAGAAATAATGATAAATTTATATATGTATAAAATGAGAAATATATGATGAATCTTCTTTAAATTTTATTGAAATTTATATATATATGTATATATATAATATATATATATATATATGCATATAGTATGAATAAAATGTTATATTATATATATTTTTATAAATATTAAATATTATTTAATTCATAATATGTAAATAGAAAAAATAGATAAAATAAAAGTAATTTAAATTTTATTGATAAATTTATATATATGTATATTATATATGTGTGTGTGTGAATAAGTACAAATAGAAAAAATAAGGATACATATATGAATAATTAGAAAGAAAAAAGATAAAAATAAAAATTATTTAAAATTTTATAGATAAATTTATATATATCCATAAAATGAGAATACATGAAATAATGAGAAATGAGGAATAATGATAAATTTATATATATATGTGTAAAATGAGAAATATATGAAATAATGGAAGAAGAGAAAATTAAGAATAAAAAGAAAAGAAAAGAATGTAAAACAGAAAAGAAAAATAATAAAATATGATAATAAAAATTTATTTAAATCGAATTGTAAATATGTGATTGATCTTAGCCTTTTATATTAAAATTATTTTAAATGGGCAACAAATATGGTGAGAGAGGCAGTGTGCATGGTTTTATAAAATATAAAGAAGTTATTTTTTGTGTGTGTGTGTATATATATATTTTTCTCACAATAGGGTTTGAAATTAAAATAAATGTTTGAAATAATTATTTTAAATTAGATTGGCAGGTTACATTGGATGGATTTAAGTTGGCGAGTTGACCAAATAAAAATCAGGTCGACCCAAACCTAACCTAATATGATTCAAATTGGGTTAGTGTTAAACATTTTCAAGTTGTCATCAGGTTGGATTGGGTTAGTGCTAGAAAAATTAATGATATACCCCTATTTCAACCCAACCTGAACCTACACAATCCCCCCAAATTGCCAGCCCTATAATGACACCAATTCTTCATAAAATTTGTAAAGCCCAATTAATAAAAAAAAAAAAAGGAATTGCTAAAGCCCAATTAATCAACTTTGCAATTTGATGTCAAACCCAATTCTTTACAAAATGGCATTACTAAAAAATTGGTGAACTCATATTAATAAAAGAAAAGTTGTAAAAGCACAATTAATCAATTCTTTAAGTTAATGTTATATCCAATTGATTTTGAAATCCAATTCACTAATTTACTAGGAGAATCATTAAAGCTTAATTAATGAAAAGAAAGTTGGTAAAACCCCATTAACGAATTATTCAAATTAGTATGAAGCCCAATTTGTCAATTCACTAAAATATTAGTCAAGCCCAATTAGCTAAAAATAAAAAATAAACTAGTCAAATCAAAGTAATCAATTATTTGAACTAATGTAAAGCCCAATTAATAACCAGAAAAAAAGCTCAGTTCCTTGAAGAAAGCTTGATTCATTATTTATCTTACTTCAAATTTGTTCAAGACCAACTTTTAAAATGAAGCCTAATTCACTACTTAATTTGCTATAAATTTGGTCAAATTTATTTCATAAATGAAAAGTCCCAATTCATGGAATAATTCCAAAAAATAAAAAAAGGTTATAAAGCCCAATATTTTAAAGAAATTAGCTCAACTAATGGATTATTCACTTCAAATTTCTTCAAGCTTATTCTTTAAAATAAGACCCAGTTCAGTAATAATTTACTGAAAAATTGGTTAAGCCCAATTCACAAATTGTTCATATTTTTGTGAAGTCCATGTCTTGAACAAAAGCCCAACCCAAAAGTATTAGCAAAAATTTAATTTAATATTCATTTTTAATTAGTAATGAAAATCATTATTACCATATGTGTACAATTGATATTTGGAAGGAATGAATTTTGGAGGGTAGTTAATTAAAGTTTAGTAACTAAAAACTTTGTTACAATATATTTTATTTGTAACAAATATTTTATTGTTACAAAAGGAACCAAATTTTTTTATAAATATATCTTGTTATATGACAGAAAATGTTATATATGACAAAATAACATTTTTCGTAATAAATTATTATTTAGTTACAAATATAAAAAATTTAAGGTAACAAATTTGAGTTAAAAGTAACAAAACTTACTTTGTTACTCAAGAAAATGTTATTTGTAACAAAAAAATCAATTTTGTTACAATAAATCTAACATATGTAACAAATTTTACCTTTGTTACCAAAACTTTTGTTACGTAAAGTGCAATTTGTTGTAGTGCTGATTACATGTTCAATCAATTAACCAGTATGTAATAATTATAAAAATAATATATGTATTATTATAAATAATATAAAAATCATAGAAAATACAAAAAAAAATAGAAAAATATAACCATTTCTTAACCTTAATATTCTATCTATTGTACCTTAACAATATTAGTCATCTACTTCAAAAATATTAGCAAAGTCCATTCCTCTATTATACGACACTCTAAACTTTAAAATTCCATCTAAAAGTAATTTAATCTTTTAGAGTTTTGCTATTTCCCAAAATAAAAAGAATGATTTATAAAAAATTTCATTGGCAAGTGCAAATAGTAAATACCAAATAAGCCACAAGCTATAAAATCATTCATACAAGTCCTACAAATGATAATACCAAAATTAACATAATGCTTACTAGTTAACCAGTCAGCAAATATGTAGTGGTCTAGTCTCAACTCTCAAGTAGGTTGTCCAAATTTTCATTAAAAAATCCATTTTTTATAAAAAAAATTACAAAAAAAACAAGAGAATTAGCTTTTTACCTTGATTTTTGATCAATCAACACTAGTTGACATTGGTTTTGTACAAAATTGGATTTTAATAGAGAACTAGTTCAGAGGGGCCATTGGTTCTAGGCTAAACTAGTCAAACTAGCTGATTTGATTAATTTTTAAATATTGTTTATGCCAAGTTAATTCAATTTTATGTGTAATTTGAATAAAAATGTTAGGGTGCCACCACTGACCTTCAGGGAGGATTTTCGGTGGGCTTACACACCGCAACCACATACTCCTAAAGGAGCCAAATAGTTAGTTCATGCCAATTTAGTTCATGAGATGTGTTGCTCTTACCTCCGAGGATAATTCCTAGGAGGATTTGCGATGGGCTAACACACAACAACCACATACTCTTAGAGAAATTAGATAGTAAGTTTACACCAAAATAATTCATGAGAAAGGTATTGCTACTTATCTCCAAGGATGATATCAACGATGATTTTTGATCACATGGCTACCACGTACCCTTGAAGGAGTTGAATAGTAGGTTTATGCCAAAGTAATTCATGGGATAAGTGTTGTCACTTATATGGGGGGATGATTCTAGGAGGATTACAATGGACATATTTGGGTTTATGCTAAAAGGAATCAATTGAAGATATTGCCCCTAAGCTCCATGAAGGGTTTATGGTATGCTTTTGAGCAACTACCATGTGCTCCCTAAAGTGTCTTACAATGGGTTTACACCAAAAGGAATCAAGTATGCTTTGAGAGCTTCATTGGTCAAGGCATTATCCTATGAAAGTCGTGATTAGTCTAAGGAGAAGTCATAATCTAGAGAACATCAAACAAATTTCATTAAAATGAGAAGATCAACAAGAAGATAGGTGAAGTCCACCCTCAAAGATAGTTTGATACTAAAAAATATTCTAAGTGCAAGACAGTGAAAAATTATTATTAAAAATCAAAATTCTATAAGATCAATTACTGCGAGCAAATAAAGATTGTCCAACCTTTATGCATAGAACTTCCTTAAATTGGAGATATTCCAACTTAGGTGTCCTTTGCTTCCCACTATCAGTTGCATCTTATACACTCCTAGATTGACAATTTTTGCTATCTTATAAAGACCTTCCTACTTAACATCCAGCTTGCCAAAAGGTCCTGAAACTTCTGCTTTTTGCATCATTATGTCGCTCGCTTGAATATCCTTTGGGTATACTTTAGCATTGTATGCCTTGGCTATCATTGATTTGAATATCTTGGTACAGATGTATGCTACTTCCCTCTTCTCAAAAAGTAAGTCGAGGTTAGCCCTTGATCTTGTGAATTTGTTCGGCGTCATAGTTTTTCACTCTCTGGCTAATTTTTCCAACTTTGATTGGTGCAATTATCTTTGTTCCATTATGAAGTTAAATAGTGATTCTCTTGTGGACATTCGAGGAGTAGTTTGGTATGCATATAGCATGGAAGAAGTCTTTCCGCTCAAGCTTTTTCGGCATCTCCACGTTGAGTTATGAGGTCTTGGAGAACAATCTTGTTTTGATTTCAACTTGTCTATTAGCTCATGGGTTAGCAATAGATGTAAAGAATGGTTTGATAGAGAGTTCTTGGCACCATTCCTTGAATTTAGCTCCAATAAATTAAGTTTCATTATTGGACACCAACGCCGAGGATCCTATATTTGTAAATAATATTTCTTCAAAGGAATCTAATGACCTTTTTTTTCAAATATCACGCTAGTGGATCTACTTCTACCCACTTGGAAAAATAGTTAATTGCAGCAATTAGGAACTTCCTCTAGCTAGTAGCTTGTAAGAAAGGTCCCATATGTCCATCCCTCATTAAATGATAAGGTAAGGATTGTTGATTGGTCATAAGAGATGTTAGGTTGGTTATTTAAGAGAACATGTTCATGATAAGATTTGCAACTCCTTACAAATGTGTGATCATCTTTCAGCATGGTTGATCAAAAATATCCTTTGAGAAGGGTTTTTGAGCTGGAGACACTGCTTTAGAATGGTTTCCATTAAGGTCCTTATGTAACTCTCTCAGAATTTACTCTGCTCTTTTAAGCAACATACATTTTAGGTATGGCTGTGAGAAGCTGCATTTATCTAAATCTCAGTTTAGCAACAAGAACCTTGCACTTATATCTTTTATTGTGAAGCCTTCTTTAGTTCACTAGAGAGGTCAGCATCTTGTAAATACTTTACTATAAGAGTCATCTATGTAATGGTTTTATTCTCTATATTCATCACCTCAAGGAGCGGATGGGTCGTGCATTCAGAGAGTTCTTGATCTAGGGCGTCCATAATCAAGAAAGCAATTGATAGCTCTTCATGACCACTAAGGCGGTGCCAATCTTGGCCAACTAGTCAACATCTAAATTTTAGTCAAGCAATATCTATGTGAGGGAAAGCTCTCAAACATTTGGTTGATGCTTCCACTAGCCAAGGTATTGTATTGTCTTCTTTGGCCTCATTTCTCCCAATAACTTAGTTTACCACTAGTTGAGAATCATTATGAGTTTGCAAATGTTGTGCTTTGATTGTGTAAGCCAACTTTATTCCTATAATTAATACCTCATATTCAATTTTTTCGTTAGTGGTTAAGAAATTGTACCTATTGCCATGATTTGTTAGGGTTGGATTTCTTGCGTCTTGATACCATGTATCTTAAGAACTTTCTACTATGTATGTTACAAGCATACTTTGCTAGATTAAGCCATAGTTTGCATCTCCTCAGGATGTTGAAATACTCCACAAGGTCACGAAGATGATCTCTCTGCTCGCAACTATTGACTAGCATGGCGTTGATGTACATCGAACATATGGTTTACCAACCTCTAATATATGGCACTTATATTTTTTAGTCCGAAAGGAATCACGTTGCAGTAGTACACACCATGAGCAATTATGGAGCTCATGTTCTCTTGATCTTCCAGGACATGATCGATTTAATTATACCCCTGATATGCATCAAATAATGTCAACATCTCGCATTTTATGTAAACTCCACCATCATGTTTATTCATGGGAATGGGGATAGGTCTTTCATTTATACCTCAATAAAGTCAATGCACATCCTCTATTAGGTTTGGGCACCAGCGCCATATTAAAAGTCATTTAGGATATTGCACTAATCAAATGTTCTTTACCTCTAGCAGCTTGCCAATCTTTTGCTTGGTTTTTTGGTTTTGCTCCACTCTAAAGTTTCTCTTTTCTATTTCATCGGTCATGCATTTGGTTCCACCATGATGTGGTGCAAAAAAACATCAAGGGAGATTCCTTGAAGGTTCATCATGCTTCCTACAAACACATTGTAATTATCTCTAAGGAAACATATAAGCTCCTTCTCAAAATCTGGATCTCAAAAGGCTCTAATCTTTGTAGTCTTTAGAGGATTGCCTGGGAAGGTCTTCACAATATTGAGCTCCTTTCTGGCTCCAAAATCAATTTCCTCAAGTTTCTGCTTTGACTTTGGGATTTGGATTGAGAGAAGTTTCCAGCATCTACATTCCAATCTATCGTTGGTAGTAGAGACACATCAAGTTGGCCGCCCTTCTCTTTCTCACAATAAGGCATCATGACAACATTGAGAATTTGAGAATTTGAGCTATGGATCTCATCTACATTCTCAATATTACTTCTTTATCATGCAGAGTTCTCATAGACTATGTCAAAATGATACTACATGAAGATAAAGCTATGGTCCTTTCAGTAATCCGTAGAATTTTGAGTTCTTTTTCTCTAGAATACGGTGTAGAGAGTTCTCAATTCTCAAATTTTTGCAAATAATTTTTCGTGCTCAATCTCTCTCTTGGCCGTAGTATTTTTAGTCCTTTTTTTAGTGGTCTCCAGCCTGTTAAGGTTTTGATACCCTTCTTGGTGGGGTTAGTCAATTAGGCTCTCTGACCTTTTTTTCCCCACATAGGCTTAATTTTGTCAAATCAATAGGTGATGGGATATTATTTTAATTAAAAAAAATAATTTTCTTTATTTATATTATTTGCAAAGCTTTTTAAAGAGTTACTATATGGAATTAGACTAAGTATTTATTGAATTTAATTATTATTTTGTTTAAATATTAATAGGATTAACAATTTTAATTATCAAAAGCTATTAATTATTATTTTTTAATAAGCAACCCTAATTTTAGTTTTAATTGAAACTTATCAATGAATTAATAATTCCATAATAAGTATAAATTATAAGAAATAACATGTTAAAGTAAATATATAAAATATATTCATATATTTGTGGTTATTAAAAAGTGATACAATGAAATTAATGAGTATGTCTTAAAATTTTTATTGCAATCCACAAAGATAAATTATTAGCGCTATAAATATTTAAATTTTTTTAAACCATCCTAGTTCTTATTTAATTTTCTTATATAATTTGGATAGTATTTTTTTATGAATCAAGTAACTTAACTATTATAGAATTATTTTATAATTTATATACTCACATGTTCAATATAATTAATAATAAGTATCTATTTGAGCAATCAGTAATGAAATAATTTTGTCGCGTCAATTGAATTATAATTAATATCTACTTGTTTTCTTAATCCAAATATCAAAATATAATATGTTGTTTCATTGTATAGGTAAAATTAAAATCATTATATGAAAGCATGAAACTACTAAATATACAAAAGAAAGCTATCAATAGAAAGTGAGTGTATAATTTTCATAAAATTTAAAAGAAAAATTAACTCTACCGAAATTCAAATTTTAATATATTCGAGAATTTAATTGTGAGGAACAAAGAGAAAGATCATATCTTCTAAATTGTAGCAATTAAAAGAGTTTGTTTGTCTGTTCTTATTTGTTAAATATTGCATGTAGCTCTAACCATCAAATTTTTGCCTCATAATTGTTGTCTGAAAAATGAGGATCACTATATAACAATCATAATCATAAAAGTTTAGAAAGAAAGTAATGTAACTGAATTAATATCTCAAAACTAATTATACAAACTATTCATTTTCTTTTCAATACCGTATAAATTCCTTTACCTTCATAAATGTCGTTACATAAGTATTTTATTAATTCATTTTTTTTCACATTCATCCACATGAAAAATTCTAATGGTTGACTTTAATTAATTATGTTTAAATGGAGTAACAGTTGTTTTACTATTACTACTCTTTTTACTATTTCCTTTTCTGTTTTTTCAATTTGTGATGCATTCCAACAAAATGCAGGATTTTCTTTTATTTTTTAAAAATAGAGAATTAAAAATTAAAAAAATAATAATTATCATAAGATCTTCAAAGTAGAAAAAGAAAAATTTTCAAAATCAACTTGGTAAATTTAGTGTACTAGCTCTTACTCAATTAATACACTTTTGTCATACAACAATTATGAATTATTTAAATGATTTAAATTAGTTTTTTATAAGAAATAGGAGGTGGAATGAATTTGATCATTCATTATTTAAATTATATGGAATTAACATAGAATCATAATTGTTTCAATAAACTCTTTGAATACAATATCTATAGTAGTAAATTAATACAATTAGATAAGTCAAAGTCCACAAAAGTGAAAGATGGTGGCAACAGGAGTCTCGTTGCAAAAGAGCTGCTAGCTACACTGGCCAACAACAACAACCGGTCAGGCGGCCACATTACATGAAGCAAGTGCTCGAGGTAGGCAGCTAAAGCAGGCGCCTTGGGACATATGCTATGCAAGCGGCCGACACATGACAGACATCGCCGATGCGGGGGCTACCTTGGGCAATCATAGATAGTTTAAGTTCATGGGGGTTGTCCTCCTTGCAGTGTCTCCTTATTTTCTAAATTTATGAGCTCTTTTTCAGTGCGTCATTTACTATGATGTTAGTTCATAACATCGCGTGTTAAAAGTTAGATGATCATTCTCCAATTCCTAAGTCATTTTCTACATCAGAGTCTAGTTCTGAGCCCAAAGCGAAAGATTCTTTTGAATAGGTCCAAGGATGCTCCTGTTATTCATAGTAGTTTTGTTAAAGTTGCAAAAATTCTTATTACACTTTTATTCGGAGAGTTAGAAATCCTAAGGCTTAGGATTTATGTTTCTAATAAGTTCGAGTTTCTTCTTCTTTTGTTGAATGAGTGTTACCTCTTTTGAAGTACTTCACTTTATTCAATAATTACTTTAGTTGTTGGGGCCTGATCCTTTATTTTGGACATAGTCAAGAGTTACAAGGTGTGTTTGAGGTAGTTCGTCCCAAATTTCTTTGTGTACTTTACTAGATTTCAGCAACGCTTGATAGACTTTAGTTTTCTCGTCTCCTTAGATAATTTTCACTCTTTGCTTAGGTGGCACAAGGTTCCTAATGAACCTTTCTTTCATGTCTTCACCAAACCAAATAGAAAGTTCTTGAGTGGATTGCCTTTTTCAAAAGAGCCCTCGAAGAATATGTTCTTCTTTGTGGGAGACAAGTGTTAGGGTATTCCCTGTGGGTAGAGTAGTTCACTATCATCTTCATTAGCACATTTGGGTAAGGTTCATGATGACCTTTGTCAGAGTTTTAAGGAGGTGAGTTTATTTGATTCTCTCTTTGACTTACAGGTTTCCTAAGAGTACTTAGTTTATTTTCTTCTTTGGTGACTACTCTTGCATGCTTCTTTCTTAGTGTTCTTTTTTATTCTCCTTAGCACTTATGTTTAATTCCACTTTCTTCATTCCTTGAGTTGATGAGGATCCATGCTAGGAGAGCAAACTGAGGCTCGCATAAGAGACATATAGCAGAGTCACACTGTAATTAGGCATCATCAGTGGGGCTATGCCTAAGTCCTCCTCATTAGCTGTTGAGCAAGGTACATGCTCAATTTGCTTCAATAACAAATTACAGTATTCCTAATGATAGTTCCAAGGCAATGATCTCCGGACTAATTAGGAAAAACATGCAAGGATCAGCTATAAAAGGTACTTGTTCATATCTTTTACCCTATTCATGCTAGTAAGAGCAATTATTTCACTATGGTATACACCAAAGTTGCGATGTTGACTCATATTAGGATGTAGATGAGATTACCTTCAGTATTGATAGCTTGTGAGGCGGAGTAAGTGAGTATGGTCATGAAACGTTAGAAATATTCTCTTATTTCCAATTAACTAAGGTCACTACTAGAGACTTTGCTTGAGTAAGTGCTCATTTGGTAACTTAGTTTATTCTATATATGTGTTTTTCTTATAATTATTTTATTTATTCGCTCATCATGCTTTTTACTCCTCTGGGTGAGGCTTGAAACTTAATCACATAGATATCATGCCATGTGAAGAGGGAAATGACGATGTTATTATATCTTAAGGATAAGGCCATTAGGTTTGCTTAATAACAATCTCAAAAAAAGAGGGGTTTGCAAAGTTACTAAAGAAGCATGAATAGTTTAAAAGGCATTATGTGAAGTAAGTGACAACTGGTACAAAGTTTTTAAAGTTTTCTATTAGGAAAACACTCTTCACTACTACTTATAAGGATGCAATCACGAAACTCATGGGTTTAAAAGAGTGTTTTGAGTCGGTTGAGACAAAGGCTATAGTGATCTATGAGCATACGATCAAAGGTTATCACCATGTCCTACAGAGACTAGGTGATAGCCACTTAAGGACTGATTGATGCTTAAGCACAACATTCCACTTAATCTTTCTATTGGAAAGTCTATTAGGTATCTCGAGGTTGGTGCTAACATCATGGTAAAGGATTCAGTAGACCAGTTTTGCAAGAGTGAACAACGACTTAAAATAGGAGTTATGTTCAATTGTTATCTTTTCTTCTTATGTGAATTAGGCTAGAATCTTCAAGAGATCTTTTAATTCTAGAAGTATTTTATAGCTCATAGACAAATTCCAATAGATAATATGAAAAGATATTCTAGATATAATTTGTCAAATAAAGCACATAATAATTTTTTCATAATCAAAACAATATAAATCATCAAAGGGTTTACAATTTATGACTACTTTATATTTTTACTTCTACATGAGTAGTAGTTTAGCTTGCTTTTAGTAATTTTTCTTTTGCTTCATAAGGCCAAGTATTGACCAAAGGTTTTTCATATATTATGATGACACCGAACTTTACTCCCTTTTTAAGAAAGTTCTTTCCATTAGGTTTTATTTATATATTTAATCATTTAAATGACTCTTGAGTTTTGTTGTGCTCTTAGTGTTGATTATTACATAGTGAGAGCGCATAAGCAGCACATGTTTAAGCCCTTATTTTCAAACTAAGTTATGAGCCCCTCCTCTTACCATAATTTTTAGTTTTGACGATTCCTCTTTAAAGGACTTACTGCAATTGTTTGATGTGATGTACAAACATGATTGTGAGCCTCACTTGGGAAGTCTCACCACAATAGTTTATCATAAAGATTGTACACCACTACAATCTCACTTGGGAGGTCTTACCCCAAATGTTTGATATTGGGATGGTGTTTAACTACAAGCCTCACTAGGAAGGTCTTACAATAGATGTTTGATTCTGGGATAGTGTTTGACTATCAGCCTTGCTAAGGAGGTCTTACCAAGATGTTTAATACTACGATAGCATTTAACTACAAGCCTCGCTTGGGAGGTTTTAGGACAAATGATTGATGTTGGAATGTTGTTTGACTGTAAGCTTCACTTGGGTGATCTTAGTGAACTTAAAGCTATATTCCCTACCTAGGAAGACTTACAGTGAAGTTAATGCCAATTTGATGCTAGACTAATGTTGATTTGATTGTATCATGTGTATTGGCTAAAGTGCCTTATCACATAGATGTTGTTATGCACAAAACATGATTCAAACATAAATATGAGATAACGTAAAAATGCATTTTACTAAAATCATTGAAAGAAAAATTAGAGGTGTCATCCCTAGTATAGGTTAACTTTATTCAACATTAATACATGACGCCTAATTGAATGGAAACAATACTTCAAGAATTGAAAGAAATACTCCTAACTACCATAATAATCTAGTTAAGGAAAAAGAGAAAACTTAGAGCACAATTGATAGTGCGTTTAGTCATGCTAAAGAGTGGCACTCAACATGAGCATCACCATAATGTTAGCATCGTAGACCATGTGTTTACCCTTATCTTTCTATTTATTGTCTTGTCCTTATTTTCCCTGACCTAGCCTCAGGATAGGAAGCTTTATTTTCTTCGATATACTAGTATAACACTCCCTAGCAATACATCAATTGCCAACAGTGTCACCCATTTTGTCCAATGTGGGGAACTTTGACTTTATGTGGTACATTGAAACTACTACTTGGAATAAGTATATTGTTGGCCTTCCAATATGATGTTATATGCTGATAAGGTCTTGACCACTAGAAGTTATCTTCATAACTCATTAAGGATAGGTACTTAGAGAGAATAAGAGGCACTTTTCCTAGTGCCTCCATGGCTTTGCTATTAAACTTTACCAAGGAAATATTGATCTTCTACAGCTAGTTGTTGTCTATACCAAGTATGAAGAATGTACCATGAAAAATTATGTCCATCGACCTACTACTGTCCACTAGTATCTTTTTCACCCAAAAGTTAGCGAGGGAGGCAAAAATGACCAAGGTAATTTCTTCCCATCTGGGTTTCATGTCCTTTTCTCCAAAAGTGATAATAAGTAGGAGGACATAGGGACTCAAATTTATAGTATTTTTCCCCTTAACGGGTTTCAGCCTATTAAGTTTTAGAAGCCCATCTTCGTAAGCTTGATCAATTAGGCTCTCTACCTTTTTAATTTATTTATTATTTAATTAATTAGGCTATATCTTTTTTGGCCCAAGGGACTTAATTTGTCAAATCATTAGCAACTTCTGATATTTTACAATTTATTTAAATGCAAATTAACTTTGAACTTAATATTTTTGGATGAATATTTGTTTCTTTTATTTTAATAATTCTTTTCATTTATAAATATTATTTGTTTAACCACATATAGTAAAATGAATACTATTATTATATATAATATTTCAAATATAAGATTGTTTTGTTACATTGCTAATCTATATGTACCTAATAGTTTTACAGCATTCAATTATCTCAATATGTTAGCTTCTTATTTCTAAATACTGCTTTGAGTACTAGATGATTCTCATCCAACTAACCTTTTGGGCTATTGTCAAGATTCAAATTTTAATTTAACCAAACCATGAATTCATCTCGACCTCACTTTAACTAGGAGACCACTTCAGAAGTCATTTTAAGCCCCAAAAAATGCCTCCAATTTCTAGGGGTGTGCAAAAAATTAAAATCAACAAAACCAACCGAAAACTAAAACAATTGAATAGAACTGAAGTATGTTCCGTTCAATTTTTGATTTTATCCTTTAAAAAATTGTGATTTTCAGTTCGGTTTACTTTTTTTTCACTTAATTAATCAAAACCGAAACGAAAAAAAATGGTTCAGTTCAACTAACCTAACTAAAGATCAATTTGGTCCTTTCATTTTATTTTTTTTAAGTATTATTATTCAAGTGTCTACATCAACTAATATAAGGGCAAAATATCTTTTATTATGTACTAGTAGTTTTAGTAAATTTCATATTTTTTATTAATTTTTTAAGTTTAAGATAAATAAATGTAATTCTTTAAAATAACATAAATGTTAATGAATTTTTAAGTTTTTGGGATAAATAAAAAAGAGAATTTTGATAAGATAAAGTGATTGAGAAAAAAAAATAAAATTGGAGAAGGGAGCAAAGAAAATAAAATTATATTGTCATTATCTTTTAAAATAAATTTAATGTTATCATCTTATTACAAAATATATCAAAATTTATTTTATCAAACATGTCGGTAACTAGCATTTCTTCAATTCAACTTTGTTATAACACAAACTTTTTTATCAAAAACATTTTTTGGTATCAAAAAATAAGTAATCCAATTTAAATTTTCTACCTAAAACCAAATATTTTATATGAAACAAAATTTTTATCACTCTTTTTGGTACCAAAAACATAAGTAATCCAATTCAAATTTTTTATGAGTCCTATAATGGTTTTCAAGGAGTATTTCCTCATATTAGCTCAGATTGATACTACTTTTAGGATGAAAATGGGGGAGTGGGGCAGGCTTGAACCAATTTTGGTTTGGTTTTAACCAAACTAAACCAATCAAAATTAGTTAAAAATAGAACTAAACCGAATATGATTTGGTTCTATTTTCAGTTTCTCACTTTGGAAAACCAAAATTTTCAATAAATCCGACCTTCGATTTTCAATTTTTCACTTTGAAAAATCAAATTTTTTTGTTTTCAATTTAGCTCAATCAATTTTAATCGAATGCACACCCCTATCTATTTCCAAGTGCATAATAATAAACTTGTTTGGCTAACTCATTCAACAGACCAGGAACCTTCAGCACAAGCCTTTTCAAATATGACCATAATAATATAGGAAGTATCTAACTCTTAGCCTTCTATAAGGCTTGTATAAGGCTAGGATAAACAAAGAAAAATGAAAGAAATAAAAAGATACTAACCTTAGGAATCTCAGCACCAGAGGGTTGAAGCTTTAAACAGCTTACAGAAAATTTTATTGATTTACAGAAAATTTAAATACATACGTATTTGCAAATAAAAAAAATCTCTTACTAAAACAGTGTTTCAAGCTCTATGAAACTATACAATTTAGAGCCATTAAAGAGAAAAGGAAAAGAAACTATTATAGATTTCAAAATATAATTCTGAAGTTCAAATAATAAAAAGCAAAGAACTATGTAGATTTCAAAATTTTTGAATTCGTAACAGTAAAAAACAAAATCAAATAGTATCTGTATAATTCAGAGTACTATTTGTCCTATTACAAAATTATTAAAGATCACATCACAGTGGCTTTCTCCACTCACAATGTGATTTGATGTCATCCATGATGTCATTAAGATTGATTTTCTTTTCTCAATGACTCCAACACATCATCAAGAGCCATTTCTAAATATGATGGTATGTCATCATTTGGATCTTGAGATTCTCCAGCAAGACATCCAAATTAATTATCATCAGTCTTTGATTTAGATGAGGTCGCCATAGATACTGTATCTCCGATATCACTGAAAATTTCAATGTCTTCATCAACATTAGCAAACTGATTCTTTAATTCTTCTTAGACCATATTAAGAACCTCCTTTAGCAAATCTGCTTTAGAAAATTTGCCTTTCCACATTTTTATTTTCTCAGAAGCTTTTCCCAAAATTGATGAAGCTTCTTTCTTTTTATCTTTATCAGTAAAATTCATATAAATTTGTGTGACCTTAACAATATTATCTAAGGTTTCTTGGCCTTTAAGTTTTCCAGTAGTCTTATCAATATGTAACATCTTGTTCCACCACTTAATATAAAATGTTCGGTAGAGACAAGAAATATTATCATCTGAAAAACTAACTTTTGGAACCCATTCCTAGATCTAAGGAATTGAAAATTCCATGAAAAAGAAGATTGCAGCTTTGTTTAAAACCATATGGTCTTCAGCTTCAGCCTCCTTAATTTTAGGAGAACAGTTGACCTATTTGTCAAACATATGTCTGAATTATTTTGGAAAGATATGATGAGTCGAGCTATATGACTTCCACCAGTTCAAAAACCAATTTGCAATGTGATCTTGAGAAACTTCAGGACACACTTTTATAAACCATGTGTGCTTTTTCCTGGGATTTTCATATAAAAATACTTTTTGGAATGCTAAGATATAATCCCAAAAGTTGAACTTATAGATAACTCTATTATCTTTTATAAAAAACTCTTTTTCTTTAAGAAAAGATATTCCCCATTCCTCAATTAAAATGAGTTTTTTAATAACAATTTTTGAAAAGTTAAAAACGGATTTGTCTTGTGAGCTTGGATAAAAATGAGAAATATGACAAGAACTAGTAGTTATTAAAATACTTTCATAATAAAACCTAGGTTTATAAAACCCAAAAGCATATGATGCTATATCCAGATACCTTTGGATTATTATCCACAGATCATGTCTCCATTTGAGATCATTATGTTCAAGGATCATTATTATCTCCTTGTAGTCCTTTTGCTCAAATGTTGTGAGAGAATCCTCATCAACAGGGGTAGTTGTATTAGTAGCAACATCAACGTAAAAGGGATTAAAAGATCTATTAGATTCTTCTGGCTTCAAAGGGGCTGATTGGTTAGAACCGGAAGCTCTATCAGAACTTTCCTTAAATTGTTTGAATTGCAGAAATTCTGCAAACAAAGGATCATTTTGGGTAAGGTTTGGGTTAGGACTGGAAGAAGCATATGATGCTTGGGAAATATTTGAAACTATAAGCTTTTGTTTGCCATGATGTATTAATGGCCTTAGAATAGCAGCATTAGAACCTCGTCCTCCTCTCTTAGAGAAGGGATTAGTACCTCTTCCTCTATTATGAGGAATCATTAATCTTGCAAAAATTCTCGAGTCAGCAAATCAGGAGGACTATTGTCTATCCCTTTTTTGTAAATAATTTTAAAATCAAATGGGGCTAAATAAGCTTGCCACCATGCAAACATATGTTTAGAAACATTATGTTTAAAGTATTTATTAAACATAAACTAAACAGCTTGACAATCAGTTTTTATTATGAAAAATTGATTATATAAATCATATTGAAATTTTATGACACATTTAACAATTACAAAAATCTCTTTAGCAACCGTAGCATAATTTTTCTGACTATTATTCCATTTACCAGAACAGAAATGAACAAGAATCTCTTGTTTATTATTAGGGTTAATTTGTTTCAAAATACTTCCATAACCTATATCAGAGAAATCAGTCTCTATTATTTTATCCCAATTAGGATTAGAAAGCATCAAACAAGGCAATTGTTTAACTTTAGTTTTAATTTTAATTATTGCATGGGTGTGAATATCACTCCACGGCTTAGAATTCTTTTTAAGTCTATCATAAAGAATAGCAGTATCATTAGCCAATTTTTTATGATAAGGGAAAATATAATTTAAACTACCTAAAAACCTTTGTAATTGAATTTTATCAGTAATACTATCAGGAAATTTATTAGCAAACTCAATACTTCTATGAATGGGAATTATTTTTCCTTTTTCAATAAAATAACTTAAAAATTTAATTTTAGTTTGAAAAAGTATCATTTTAGATTTAGAAATGACAAGTTTATTATTAATAATAACTTGTTTAAAAATATGAAGATGTTCGAAATGGTTTTCTATAGTATTAGAAAAAACTAAAATATCATCAATATAAACAGTAATAAAATTACTATAAAGCTTGAAAATATCATTCATAATTTTTTGAAACTCTGAAGGGGCATTCTTCAGACCAAAGGGCATAACATTCCATTCATATTGCCCAAATGGAAATTAAAAGCCGTTTTAAACCTATCTTGTTCTATTATTTGAATTTGCCAATATCTTGATTTTAAATCAAATTTGGAAAAGATATTATCATCAAAAGGTCTATCAAGTAACTCTTTTTTATTAGGAATTGGATATTTAATCCACTTTAAAACTTTATTTAATGGTTTATAATTATAACTAATCTAGGGGCACTAGGCTCTTGTTCATTTTGTTTATTAACATAAAAGGCAGTGCAAGACCAAGAAAACTTGGTAGGCCTAATAAGATCTTTCTGCAGTAAGGACTCAATTTCCTTCTTTCAGTAGACCAAATACTCAGAATTCATCTAGCAAGGTCTAGCCTTAATTGAGATATTCCCATCAAAACTATCTTCATAAGGAAGATCAGCAATATACTTTTTTCTATTCCAAAAAGCATTAAGGTGTTCATTACATACAGTTAAAGAAAATTAATTCTCAAGAAAAGAAATTTTTTCTTTTAATTTTGAATTAGCCAACTGATCATCTATATTAAGACTAACAATTTCTTGTTTTAAAGAATTAAGATGAGCAGCTTTAGCTCTAAGCAAATTTTCAATTTTATTTAAAACTTTAGAAAAGGATTCAGCTATAAACTAAAAATATAAATCTTTATTTTCAAAAGTTTCTATAAAACCCTTTTGATCAACATTTTTAAGAGGAAAGATTTTCTTTAAGAAAGGAGTACCAAGTATGATTTGGTTAGAAATATTTTTAACTAATAAAAAGCTTGTAGGAATGTAGGTTTTATTCTTACAAATAAAAACCTTTAACAATTTATAACTAATATCAAGTTTTTCATTATTAGCAATGCGAAGAACATGAGAAGTCTTCTCAAAATATCTAGTGGTTATAAGACCCTCTTGAATACAATTAAGATCGGCACCACTATCAACCAAAGCAATTAACTCTTTTGAAAATTTATTATCAATCAAAAGATTAATTTTAACTAACCATTTCTGTGATGTAACCATTTCTAATTTAGAAAGAAAATCATCACTTTGGAAATTAGTAGGTAAATTATTAGAAAAATGATCAAATAAACTATCAAGATTATCTAACCTAGGTATAAGTTGTTTACCTTGAGAATTTTCCAATTTTCTCATTCTTTCTTCAAGAAATGCATTATTCCTTTTAATTTCTATAATATCTCTTTTCAGACTATCAACTTCTTGTTTTAAATATTAACAGAAGTAGGATTACTATTTTTATTCCTATTATCTAATATCTTATAAACTTTAGACATAGAATATGGTTCATTATCTTTATTATCTAGAGGAAATTCAGGTTTAGAAGATGAAGAAGAAGAGATATTATCAAATTGATCAATTATTTTAGATCTTAAAATTGGATCTTTTATTAGCTTAAGAAACTCTAAAACACCGCTATTATCAATAACATTAACTTCATTAATATTAAACTTGGACATAAGTTTATATAATTATTCATTATCAAATTTATTACTATCACTATTAATACGAGACTCACCATTTTTACAAGGAGTACATTCAGATTCTAAACTATTAATAAAACACTCATTTAAAGAATCATCATCAAATAAAGAAGAATCACTATCATAATCACTATCAGAAGAGTCAAGCATAAGCTTAAAAAGAACATCTTTAATTTTATCATCAATATCAAGATTATTAATCTTAGATCTCATCTTAATGACCAACTTTACCAGATTTGTAGCAAGCATCATATTTTTTAAATTTCTTATAGAGGTTTTTATTAGATTTTTTATTCTCTCATTTTTTTCTCTTTCCTTTTCTATAGCTTTCCTATGCGATTTTTTCCTATATTTTTTCTTATAAAAAACATCTTTGTCTTTTTTATTTTTATTATTATCAACCAGTTTGGGAATGTCCATATCAAATTGTCCACAAAATTGTCCTAACTGTTTTTTCTCAGTTATATTATTACGTTTTATTTGTTGATTCAATTTTATCTCATTGCATAAATTTAAACCCTCTTGGATACAAGTTCCAATTAATTTACCATAAGTAAACTTATCATAATCAATATTAACATCATTTTGCCTAAGTGTTTTTCTAACTCTTTCAGCAAATAAAGAAGATAAACTATCAACAAATTTGGACTTCCAGTGAGTATTATTAGACTTAGGGAGTTCCAAAACTCTAAACAAAAAGTATCTTTGTACAATCTAAATGAGGTAAAACTCTGACACTTTAAGCTATTAAGCAATGTTCTAATATGCTCAAAATTATTAGTCCATCAACCAGTGAAATGTTCTATTATTGTCACAATTAAAGTATAAACAGCATTTTCAGCACTAACACCACCAACACTAGTACCTTCATGCTCCTATTTAACCGTATTAAGAATTTCCTCTTTATTTACTTAGGTCAAATAGTTATCCCACCAACCTTTAAGTTGTCCAGTAAAACTAACAATTATCACTTTGGCAACAGTTTTATCAGATTACCATTATTCTTACAGATAGTATTATACATTAACATATGATACACCAAGTTATAAATATGACGCTCCGTAAAACCATCTAAATTCCACTCATAAATATTTTTACCAAAGTAGGAATTATTAAGAATCAAATCTTATTCCTCATGTAAAACATCTTGAGGTGTGGGGCAAGGATAATAATAAGTTCGCATAGTAGGTCTATCAGCATATTTTTGAAGTTTTTTAACTTCCTCATTAATAGCATGTTGGTAAGATTCATCATCAACATTATTATTAAGAGTAGAAATTCTAAACTCAGCAAATTTTTTAGTTATTAACTTCTCTAACTCAGACATATCTCTAAGCCTAAAATTATCAATTTCAAGGGGAGGTTGGATGTTAGGCATTGCAATAGAATCATGTAAATCAAAAGGAATAAAAGTTCTATTAATCTTTTCTTCTAAATCACCCATAAATTTATTAAGTTTATGAATATTATTAGTAATAGTAGAAAGCTTTTGATCAATAGTATGGATACTTTCTCCTAAAACATTTAAATATAAATTACTATAATTTTTTTGTTTAATTAACTTATTAATTTCTCTAGTAGAAACAACTATATTCTCACTAATCAATAATTTATGAAAAGCAGTAAAATATAAATTATTATTACCTTCAACATAAAAAGTTTCTTGTGGTGGAAATATAGATTTTTGTTTATTACCACTTTCAAAAATCTAAGTTCTTTCTAACACAGAAAGATAAGTTTCAATATAAGTAACCATAAACCAAGGGACAAAAGGAACTAATTGATCCTTTTCAGACACAAATTTATAAAATTCTTTTTGAACATTAGATCGCTATTTTTTATTAAAATTACTAAAAAAATCATTCACGAAAAGATTTCCATCTATCCTTATTAAACTTAGTTTTTATTAAATTCCTATCATAGGAACCTGGGCTAAAATCATGTTTAGTTTTAATCATTAAAAACAACAAGTCCAATGTGAGTATTTCCTACAAAAAAGTCCATTTCAGACTCAGTTGATTCAAAAGAATCATCCATTTTGAAATTTGTAATAATAATAATAATAATAATTATAATAATAATAATAATAATAAGGGGATCTTATTTAAAAATACCTAAACCAACTTTCAATTTAGGAATCAGTCCCCATTTCACTTTTTTGTTTTTAGAGTTTTGACTCCTCAATTCAACTTTGTCATTTGAGTTGACCACCCATACACTTGTTTTGATCAAAAACCTCCCAAAACCTTATTTTCTCTTTTTTTTTTTCTTTTTGTTTATTTGACATCATTTCTTCTCTCTCTTTAGTCTTTTTTCCCTCTCGTGGTCCTCTCCCATGAACAACCGGTAAGATCATTTTTTTTTCTTTTTTGTTTCTTTTTTTAATTTTTTGCCATTCTCAAATTGGTACAATGGGAATATTGTTAGCCCATTTATTGATGTGGCTCTCTCCCATGAACAACAGGTAAGATCATTTTTTCTTTTCTTTTTTTTCTTTTTTGCCATTCTCAAATTGGTTTAGCAAGAAGATCCTTAGCCCATTTATCGCTACTTTATTTTGTGATGGAGTTTATTAATAGCATAATAGTAGGTGGGTAAAGGTAAAACTTCATGAATTTGAGCTTAATAAAAATGCCTTCAAGTGGCCAAGATGTTAAAAACTCAAATATTAGGAAATTGTTTGTACAATGGGGAACTCTATATTTTTTCAATTTATAAAGGTATGAGTTTGATAGAGTTATTATTTCAGATTGAGAAGAAACGGCCTAAAATTAGTTCTGAGCTCAATAAATTACAATATTTCACTCCACATAAGAAGATGTATGTCATTTCAGAAGCTGGTAATGATGTTTTGAATATGACGCAATTACATAGTTTGCTTAAAAGGGGCATTGTTGATATGATGGTCATCCAAAAAAATGAACTAAAAAGATGTGGAAGGAAAATCTATTATATGTATTGGTAAGTTTCTTCATATTATCATATTAGTACTGCATTAATTCTTCATTATACTTCGAATGTGTTTAGATTAGTACCTAATTGTTATATGTTCTTCTTTCTTAATAAGATACTTTATTTATACATTATCATACTTAGTAGTTCACTAATTAATACCAAATTAGTGCAATTTAGTACCTCCACTTCAATACTTCAATACTTCTACTCAATCTGCAAATTAGTAGCTATAGGAGTTTTGAGATGATTGATAATAATAAATTGTGTGTTGTAGATTTATATAGTTGGATTACCATAAATAGTGTGTGTGTAGAACAAGATGATTGAACATATTGCAAAATGATATAATACTTTAGAAGCAAGCTTGTGCTTCTATTAAGTGAAAGTCATTTTTCCTACCATTTACTGCAAATTAATATAACGATGGATTTGTTCACCTTTTTATTGTATATTTGTACTTGTATTACCATTTGTCATTACTTATTAAATAATATCTTGATTGATTTTATTGCTCTTCAATTAGGAAAAGAGGATGCAAAGAAGACAAGGACTTAAAAGAAGATAGATTAGAAATAGTCCGTGTCCACGTGATTATGATAGCTGCTAAAGTCATCCTAGTCTAGAGGACATGTTAAGTTGAAGTATTTATACTATATTATATTTTAACTGGAGATTTTTTATAGAATTATTTATGTTGTATACTTTGTAAAATATGGACATATTGCACTATTGTTTTAGTGTGAAAGAAATCATGAGCGATTATCATTTTTAGCTATTGGGAAAGTTTACGTTGGAGCTATTGTCAGATTTATTTTTCATTTTCATTACGACATATACTTCACTTTTACAACAGAATACTTGATTTTAGAATAACAATACCCCATTTCAACATTTAATAATTCATCAAAGTGATTCTATACTTAAATATTGCATGTCGAATTTACCTCAAATTACTAGTGAATCTATATATAAAACCATACCCAAATCATAAAAATTATAAGTTCTTCATGAAATGGTTCAAATACACACGTGTTGAAATAGTTTGCAATACAAACACCTGCATTGAACCACTTGCGCTCTCATTCATAGTAGCGTGAAACCATTCATACATGGAACCAAAAATCCTTAATATGCTAAGAATTGTATGCCATGGTCTTATGATCTTACAATTACTAGATCAGTCTAAATTGAACTCAATCCCTTATGTACTCCAGTGTTTGCATTAATGTACTCCAAAATTGTGTTTATGTACTTAATTTGCCAAGGTTGTGTACTGATTATATGTGTTTCTGTGCTTACTTTTCCAAATGCCAAGATGAGGCTCAATTTGATGTGTGGAACAACACATAAGACACCCTAATCAACAAAACTGCAGTTTGTGGAGGAAATGGCTTGGATGTGCATGTGTTGAAATGGTTTAGAACACAAACACCCACATCCGACTACTTGCGCTCTTATTCATAGTAGTGCGAAACCATTCATACATGGTACTGAAAATCCTTAATGTGTTGAGAATGGCATACCATGGTCTTATGATCATGCAATTGCCAGATTAGGCTAAATTGAACTCAATCCCTTATGTACTCCAACATTGACATTTATGTACTTTAGTATTGACATTTATGTACTCCAAAACTATGTTTATGTATTTAATTTGCCAAGGTTGTGTACTTACTATGCGTGTTTCTGTAGTTACTTTTCCAAATGCCAAGATAATGCTCAATTCAATGCATGGAACAACACATAAGATACCTTAATGCGATAAAATTGTGGTTTGTGGAAGAAATGATTTAGATGTACATGTGTTGAAATGGTTTGGAACACAAACACTCACACCCAATCACTTGTTCTTTCATTCATAGTAGTGTGAAACCATTCTTGTGTGATATCAAAAATCCCTAATGTGCTAAGAATGTGTAACAATAAATTTTTTGTCTGCAAAAATTAAAATTACAAGACAATAAAATTCGTACAAATAAAATAAAATTAAAATCCATCACCTATGGATTCAATCTCTAATCTATTCCTTTGATTTTTTCCTTCCAAATATAATCTATAATTTGATGAGCTCTATGAAAATGCCTTAAACACCGTGAATCTCTTCAAATTTGATTTGAAGAAAATAACGCTAATTCAAGGGTTTTGCTTCTTAATATTGAATTAAATGCCACAAATATATATAAGTTCCGCGAAGAATGCCTTGAATGTCATGGATCTCCTTGACTTTAATTTGAATAAAATAATGTCAATTCGAGGGCTCTGCACCTTAATCCTGAATCAAATGCCAAAATATAATGCGTTCTACAAAAAATGCCTTAAACGCTGTGAATATCCTTGAATTTGATTGAGAGAATTGCTCAACTCCTTCAAACTTCCTATCACTTGCTGGAATTTGTGCTATGTCAAATAAGTTGGAACCACTCCTTTATATAGGTACTTGATGGGATACTTCTAGATTGACTTGAACTCTTTCGACAGTTATCTCTTTGATAAGACAATATCAAATATAGTTGACTTGATAATATCAAATATCAAAAGATAATATCAATATCAACAGATAATGTCAAAATATCTTTGATTTGATTAGTGCATATATATAGACACTCCATCTTTGACGCTTGTCAATATTTGATTTGAGTATAAATAATACTAAATCATTAATTAAAATTAACAATCTATCATTTTGAATTAAATTTAATAAATCCAAAAATATAAATAGAAAATTTTGAATTAATACCTAGCATATTATTTTACATATGTTACTTCTCAATTGGATTACAATTTATTTATCTTCAAATGCCCCCACTTCAAAGCTTGATGAAAAATAGCTAATCACTTTAAATGAGTCAAGGTTTGAAGTATTTTTTTTTTTTAATTTTTGGATAAGAAGCATTGGCCTATAAGCATTCTTTAGTGGAAAATTCCTCCAATTTCCATCCCATTTTGGCTTCAAATTCTTTCCTCTTTTTTTTATTATTATTATCTTGGACGCACTATAATTCCTTGGCTAAGTTAAAAATCTATACTTCCAATTTGCCTTGCAAAAATCTCTTTCAATGGAGTGGGTGGTTTTGCAACAAAGTTTAAAACCCTTTTAACTAGCACAAGTTGCCCCACGACAAAATCAATTAAAACTCATCCTATGGACATCCAATTAGAGTTTAGCTTCAAACCCGGCAAAGAAAATTTAGTTTCCAAAGTATAAACTAGGCTAAATCAAGTAGAAACTCTGTCACATCCTTATCGCCCATTAACATCAAGAATTTGATTCAAATTAGGATTTAGTCTCCTAATTGTACTCAGACTAGAACACTTCAAGAGAATACTATAAAAAAAAAAAAAAAAAAGCACCCCATGAGATTAATTCCATCAAACTAATTGTTGAAAAAGTTCTGAAAAATTTGGGTTGAGAATTTGTGCATTTATTCACTTCTTCATTAACTATTCATTCATTTCTTTGTCCACACACACCAACTATTTAACGAAAGGAATGTCACAAAATTCACATAATTATCAACTCCATTCATTCAAGGATCAATTGTTGCAATTATAGGAAGATTGATCTACCATTCTTTGGCATTCATTATCAACAAAGCCTAAGTTTCACCAAGGCATCAATTAACGAACATATTTCAAGTAAGTAATCAAACTAAGGGATATTTCCACCATTACTTGATTTCTTTATGAATATCAATCTTTTTAAAACATCCTATTTTCTTCTTCTTTTCTTTCTTAATAATTTAGTTACCCTTTTCTCATATCTTAGCAAGTTGCACCGTGGTTTTCTTTAAAGATATTTTATCTATTGCCGGGTGGAACATTTGATTATTCTTGATGAAAAGAATCAATCTATGGAAAAAACACACACTTTCAACTACTTATACTCCACTTATCGGTACATATGCAACAAAGTGGCCAAGGCTAGCTAATTCACTTCATACCAAGGAGTGGTCCCAAGAGATCAAGACTTCCAAAGTGTGGCCTTTAAGAGCAACTCATCATTGTCTTCCAAATGAATAAATTTGTCATCAACAATCAAATGAACTAATTTTTCTGCCAACATTGGGTCACAACATTATTAGAGGCAAAGCCAAATAGGGAGAAACTCTTCAATTTGATGGTGAATTCCATTACATCAAAGGATACTAGGAGTGAACTAAAGATGTCCTTAGCCAATGCAAGCACAAGTTGATTGCCGCATAAATACATGATTCAGTATATGCTTCATTATTCACATATGATCGAAATTCTGATATTATCAAAGCATTTTGCAAGGCATGGTGTTCACTTACAAATACTCTTTTAACTTCCTTTGGAGAATTGTCCATATCACTATAGGATTTGCACAACCAAGCAGATGCCTCCACGACAAAAATCTTTTATGATGAAGTGGTTCCTAGTGCCAAGGGACTTACCAACGTTGATGAGACAAGAAACAAATTTATTCCTCATTCTTGCAAATACTTATTTCAAGTTTATCGTTCACTTCAAAGGAACACTAATGGAGGTCAACTTTCTCAAGTTATTATATAAAAATGGGTAAAGTCTTGGTCCAAGAAAACCACAAAATACCATCAACCACCACCACACAAGGAGAAAAAGGTAGTCCAGCCCAAATCAACTCACAATCCTCTTGGTGATGTTGGTGTTCGTGGAGAATGCTCCACTATGAAAGAGGCATTATTTTTAAAACTTGGGATTCCTAGGAACTTGAGAGAAGAGACCTATTGGGTAACATATTTGACTTGTTGGCTTTACCCATTCGTTCTTCCTACCAATGATGTTAATTCAATATGCCCTAACACTTTCAAGATAGTATGCATCATGACTATTAGTAGGAATTTAAGTATTGCTATTCCAAGTTTAGCCAACATCTACAATGGTTTAAATAAAATTTCAAGTTCCCAAAGGCCAAGTCATGTCCATTCTTCTTTTCCCATCCACTTTATCTATGCTTGGCTAGCGAACTACTTTAAAATACCTTATCAAGTTTGGCAAGGAATATGTGGCCCAAAAATAGTGATTTATTTCGGCGAAAGAGTCACCAAATACAATGATTCAAAGGAGTCCCGCAAGAGAATTCACAAAGGGGATTTTGTTTCCTGAACTTACACCATGATTACTAAAGATAATGGACTTCCCTATATTGATGATGGCAAGCTAAATAATTGGAGCAAAAATATTTCATTGCTATTCATTCGAGTTATCTTCCTTTACTGCAGGGTGACTACTTTATTATTGAACTTTACAAGCCTCATCGCTTCGGTTATCAATTTGAATATTATCAGCAAATTCCTAGGATTCTTGCCCATGATATTGGTGCAACCACTTTGGATAAAGGACTTCACTATTAGTGCTTATGCACTTTGTATAATTCTATATCTAAAGCATGGTTTTCTTGTATGCCCCCCAAATGCAAAAAAATTCTCTTTGGATACTTATAAAAAGTGATGGACTAATATTCATGGAGATTACTTTAACGAAAATATTGCAAAATTGATCAACTTGAAACCAATCAAAACTTCCCTTAAGAACAAGGATCATGATAAAAGAGATAGACCACTTGCTGAAAATATACAAAATCCTCCCAATCCAAAAAACATTAAACCTCCAAAAGAAAAGAGAATGAATCCTTATCCCTTAAAAATGAGCAATAGTAATAATATAGATCATCATTGAAAAAAGCTTAAAAGGGATCCTAAATCTCCTAAGCCAAGTGATCCTTCGCCAACGAAGAACTTTGCCTGAGAAGTTATTTTCTTTTCTTCATCTTCTTTTTCTTCTTTAAATAAGTGCCCTTTTGGTCATTTGCTAACTCAAATCATGTAACATTTCAATTAGAAAATGAAATTATTAATGTTGATGAAGATGAGACATCCCAAAGTAGCTAATGATCAGTCTTAGGACCTAACTTATTAGCTATGAGCACTCCAATTGATGCAACAATGCAAAATGAGGAACTCCATAGTATGAAAGCTAAACAACCATCTCTTTGTGCTCCGGTTTAAGTATTAAAGGGTGAGAAATTCGTACTTAATCATCAAAAGAGTATCTTCAAATATTATGAGATGGCCTTCGCAAGAGAATAACAAATACTCTACTTGATTCCATCTCATCTATTAAAGATAGTGTTCAATTTGTGCTTGAATCAATGAGGGGTTTCAACAAATTTGACATTTTCAATGTGGAAGAATTATTGCAAGTATTTTTTGACAAGGCTACCACTTATGATAAGGCAAATTCAACATCTTTTGAGAAAGCATTCAATGAACTTCTTGCACAACAACTAGATGAAGTCAAAAGTTGTCTTCAAGATGCACAAACTAAAGAAAGCAAAGAAATGAACCAAATTCAATCAATCCAATAAGAGCTAAAATGTGTTGGGAAGGAGCTTGAAAATTTGAAGGAATGCAAGAAGAACTTGTCTTCATCATTGAAATGCTAACAGCAACTTCTTCAAAGTGCTCGAGCTGAAATTTATGAGATTGAAGAGGAAATTACAGCTATCAAGAGTACTCCTCCATTGAGTAATAAAGTGATTGAAAATTTGTAAACTTCAATAGAACACTTGGAGCCCACCAAAGAAGAATTGAAGAACTTGAGTACTTTTGCTTGAAAGTTGTTTAGAACTTGTTGCTCCTTTTTCATTTTTTATTTTTTTAGTATGAACAATGCTACACATTTACTTATTAAATTTTTTTTAGATTAAATAATAAAAGATTTCTTTCTTTTCTATCTTGCAATCTTTTGTTTTTTTTTTTTATTGACCCAATGAATTAGAAAAACTTAAACTAATAAAAATGACTAAAACTACTTTTTTTTCAACAAACTAATTAACTCAACTAAAAAAAGAACTTTTTTTATTTTTACTCAACAAACTAATTAACTCAAACTAATAAAAACAACTAAACTACTTTTTTTTTTTTTT
>JACGDI010005509.1:136048-170696 GCA_014898725.1 Jacaranda copaia
GCTTTTCTATTTTTTTGACTCAACAAACTAATTAAAAACTCAAACTAATAAAAACAACTAAACTACTTTTTTTTTAATGAAATAAAGAAAAAATATAATTTAAAATAAACTTATGAATAAACTTAGAGAATATCTAAGCTACCTACATACCCAAAAAAATGATCAAGTTATAACATAAATCAAAAAAAGCATTATTTTGTTTTGGGAAAGCGGGGTGCCATTCATAGTTTACACTCATGCGGATCAGGAATGTCCATTTCTTAACCACCTTAGACTAAATGGGATATTTAATATTTTAACCGCATAAAATACCTTTGATGGGGGCAGTTTAACCACATGCACTACCTTTGGTGGAGTAAGTTAGTAGTTTAACCACATGTACTATCTTTGGTGGATACTGTTCATAGTTTATACTCATACAGGTCATGAGTAACATATAGTTTAGGCTTGTGTGTCAAGGAGCAATATGCAGTTTAAGCTCATGTGTCAAGGAGCATCCTTCCAACTTTATGCATAGTAGCACTTCAAAAACTTCATATTTATAGGGCCAACTCTTAATCCATCTTCAACAACCAACTTATATACACCATTTGTATAGACTTCTTTAACAACATAAGGACCATCCCATTTTGATGTGAACTTATTTCCAATTCGATGAATTGTGATTATAGGCCTTATCACGGCAAGCACCAAATCCTTAACATGAAAAGATCATGATTGCACTTCTTGTTAAATACCCTGAAGAGCTGAGCTTGATAACACTCAGTTCTTTATTGTACTACCAACCTTTTCTCATCAAGGGCCTCCAATTCTTCAAAGCATAAGCATGCTTGTTTTTCCTTAGTCAATCTTTCTTGCATAGTTATCCTTAATGATGGAATTTGCAACTCAAGAGGTAAAATGATGTGAACACCATAAATTAATGAATACATAGTTGCTTGTCTAGGTGTTCTATGAGTCATTTGATATGCCAATAAAACTTCTCCAATCCTTTCGAGCCAATTTCTATTTGACTTTGAAACTACTATTTTCAGCAAATTACATAGAGTTTTATTGAATGCCTCAATAAGACTATTAGCATCGGCATAGTACATAGAAGATTTTCTCTAATTAAATTGAATTTTGGACAAAGTTAATCTATCAAACTATTACAAAAGGGCTTTCCATTATCAGTGATTATGTATTGAGAAACCCCATAGCGATATATAATGTTAATATGGATAAAGTCAGCAACATTTTTCTTCTTTATTTCTTTAAGGGGTATTGCTTTAGCCTATTTAGAGAAATAGCTTGTTGCAGCCAATATATACAAGTACCCAGTAAAAGACTTCATCATAGGTCAACCATGTCTAATCCTCAAGCATCAAATGGCCATGAAGCAATAATCGAATGCAATAGCTCGAGTGATTAGTGAATGAAACTTGCATGAAATTGGCAAGCTTCACATCTTTGTGCATAATCCATGCAATCTCTCACTATTGTTGGTCAGTAATAGCCCATTTTTTTTTATTTAAAAATGTAATTTTGGACCTAACTAGTAAGTGTCACAAACTCCATAATAAACTTCTTCTATGATTTAGATAGCTTCCTCATCACCTATCCATTGCAAGAAGATTCCATCAAATGACCACCTATAAAGTACACCTTTATAATAGATGAAGCGAGCTGCTCAATATCGAGTATCAACTCTCTAATGTGGATCATCTGGTAACTTCTCATACTTCAAATAGTCTATAATTGGCTGGCACCATTCTTCTTTCTCTATCTCAAATAGTTAAACAATGTGTCTTTTATCTTATTCACAAACCTCCTCCAAGAAAACTGGTAGTTCAACCCAACTTTCATATATTGGAAAATGCACTTCATTTTAAGGTATAGCAAGTGAAGAGGCCAATTTAGCTAACACATCAGCTTGTTTATTCTCATTCCTTGGCACGTGTTCAATTTCTACATCCCCAACCCATCCAATGAGTCTTTTTGCATAATTAAAGTATATGAGTAATTCAGACTTCTTGACTTCATATGATCCTAGCAACTAATTGACCACCAACTTAGAATCTTCACAAACTTTAAGCTGTAACTACTTTATGTCAACCGCCATCTCTAACCCAAGAATAAGAACTTGATATTCAACAACATTATTGGAACAATTTTCATTTAAAGTGAAGGAATATGGTAATACTTCATCATCAAATATGATGAATACAACTCTAGCACTAGCTCTTTCTCTATGGGATGCTCCATCAAAGTACATCTTCTAAGGAGTTATAATTTCAACTATCAAGACATCTTCATCTGGTAGATCATTAGAAAATTCCCACTCAACCAAGATAGGGTGATCAACCAAGATGTCAACCAAAACTTGTCCTTTTACTACCTTATGCGAAATATAGACAATCTTAAATTGTTCCAACTAAAGGTACCAACTTGCGAGTCTATCAGATAGGATAGGCTTCGACATGACATATTTTAATGGATTTGCTTTTAAGACAAGAGGGGCAGTATGAGCTTGAAAATAATATTTCAACTTTTGAATTACAAAACTTAGAGCCAAACATATTTTCTCAATTAATGAATATTTCAACTCATTTGGCATCATTATTCTGCTCAAATAGGACAAGGCATTTTTCTTTACTTCATCATTCTCTTGTGCCAATAAAGCTCCAATGGAGCATTCTTGAGCAGCAATATAAAGAATTAGTAGCTATCCAGGTACTAATGTGACCAACACAAGAGACTTTATCAAATAAGTTTTTACACTTTTAAAAGCATTACTACAAGCTTCTTCCCAGTCAAATGGAATAATTTTCTTCATGAGACGACTAAATGGTTGACATCCACTAGTTAAATTCAATATGAATCTCCATAAATAAGCTAACTTCCCTTGCAAACTTTTAAGTTCATGGATGTCTCAAGATTCAAGCTTTTTCAAAATTGCATCAATCTTTGCTTACTCGATTTCTATGTCTCGATGATGAACAATGAATCCTAGAAACTTCCTATTTGTAACACCACATGCACACTTTAATGGGTTCATTTTGAGTTGATATTTTCTTAGGTGCTCAAAAACGTCTCTCAAATCTTGGAGATGATTTTCTCACTTTTTAGACTTGACAACCACATCATCAACGTAACATTCAATGTTCTTGTGAAACATATCATCAAATATCTTTTGCATAGCACTTTGATATGTGGCACCAGTATTTTTCAATTCAAATGACATCACTTTATAGCAGTATATTCCCTTGGGAGTATAAAATGCCGTCAACTCCTTATCTTGTGGTGACATGCATATTTGATTATACCCAAATAATCCATCCATAAATGATAGTGCTCCAAGCCCTGTGGTAGCATCAATCATGAGTTCTACAATGGGCAATGGAAAATAATCTTTAGGACATACACCATTTAAGTCTCTAAAGTCAACACAAACTAAAATCTGGCCATTTTTCTTTCTTGTTGGGACAATATGGGAGATCCATGTTAGATACTTAACTTCTCAAATAAACCCAACCTCGATGAGCTTATTTACTTCAGCTTCAATCAAAGGAACTAATTCAAGGCCAAATTAACATTGAGCTTGCTTGACAGTTTTTTTCTTTACTGATA
Source organism: Jacaranda copaia (assembly GCA_014898725.1). Taxonomy (NCBI): domain Eukaryota; kingdom Viridiplantae; phylum Streptophyta; class Magnoliopsida; order Lamiales; family Bignoniaceae; genus Jacaranda; species Jacaranda copaia. The sequence goes on from JACGDI010005509.1 coordinate 139,658, forward strand.
AATGATGGATCACCACGTTTGGATCAAACCCAAGTATCTCTTTGTATGACCCTAGAAACACATATTTGAAGTCATGTAATAACTCAAAATATACTTCTTATTCCTCAGTAGTCAATAAAGCTCTAATGTAGATAGGTCAAGGGTCATTGGCATCACCTAAACTAATCTCCTTCAATTCATCTACAGTAGCCTTAACACCTTCTTCAAACTTAAGAGGAGCATCTTCAGTGTCTTTTTCTTTAACCAAACAAAAGTAATATGGTATGCTGGAGCAATATCCTCTTCCATGGGCTCAATCTTCTTGAATTCCACATATAACCTTATTTGTCCATCCCTCTTCTTATATGGACTATCTGCATGACGCTATCTTTCTCACTAATGTAGCCATTACTAATAAGATTAGAGATTTGCTTGGAAAGATAATCCATAATACTTTGATGAGGTGATTGACTATTACTAACAACAATATGATACGAAGAAGCCACACTTTCTCTATCATCTTCTTTGTCCTTTCAAGCTCATGTGAAGATAATAGTTTGTAGTTTAACCTTTGAGATTTTACCACATGATATGTTTAAAATAGAACACTACTTCATGTGTGAAAAAATTGAACTCCTAAACTTTTTTGACTCACTAACCTACTTTAAGTACTTTGGCATTTTAGATGAATTCAATCTTTAATTACAGGTTCTTTTATGCTGCCACTTTCCAAGTTTATCAAAAATTGAGACTCGCTGGAATTTTTTCCCATTTTCATCAAAAATATCATTTGTTGAGAAAAATTTCTCTCCAACTATATGATTATTGATGGCTCTCTTAATCATAATGCAAATAAGATTTTAAGGAACAAATCCAAGTCCCGTTTGAGAGCTTTGAACACCATGACCTTTTTTCTTCAACATCTTTTAGGTAGTGTTAAGTCCATATATTTACTTGCTAGAAGCTTTGGGGATGGAGTTTTCCTAAGATGGAATGTTCTTGTGGGTTATATTTAGCTTTGACAAAAAGTTTATAGGCTTTTTAATTAAAGTAATTCTTATTTTGAAGCTGTAGAGATTCTCCATGTTTCTTCTCAGCTCCTTAGGTTGCACGAACAAACCCTTTCAGCAGCTGAGAGAATGGCTTCTTCACTTCAAGTTTGGTTAAAGGAAATGTTAATTCTTTTAATGATTCAAATCCTACTAGTGGTAATTACTCTTTAGGTGACCTTTACTGTTGTATGCTAAAGTTAAGTCTTTAACCTTGTTTCCACTATCATGATAATCTTGCTATTTGGATTCCTCTTATTCTTTGACCTTGATAATTTCATACTTTTGATGTAGTATTTGGCATTGACTAAGTTTGATTCAGCTTCAATAAAAGATTTGCTATCTCCAATCATCTTTTTTACCATACCTTCTCGATAATACTTAAAATACTAGTGCTAAGTAGAGAGAACCACACCATTTCATGTAGCCAAGGTCAACCCAAAAGCATATTGCATGATATCTTGGCATCTATGACATGAAATTATGCTATTGATAATATATCATCTATTAATAGCTTTATCCTTATTATTCCAAGAGCCATTTGCCCCTTTGATTGAATCCTTGGATTATTAGATGACTGTTTGTCAATTCATCTCGAAGATCCCTAAATCCTTCATCAGATGCAATGGCAAGACATTGATTACAGAGCCTCCATCAATCAAAATTCTATTTATCTTCTACTCACGAGCATAACGCGTTATAAATAGTAGCCTATTGAAGGGCTTGGAGCTTAGCAACAAATCTTTGTCGATGAAAGTCATTGTCGACATACACCCCTCAATTACATCATGGTTCGCTACATTATGCAGACATATTTCGCTAAAGGAATCTTTTCTTCACTTATCATATTATATGCAATATTATTATCGTGATCACTAGGTACATCCTTTTCAATCTCACTTGTAGCATGATTTAAGACTGTGTTATCCTCCTCAAGTGAGATTTTCCCTCATCGAGCCAACTGCATCACTTTGTCTCTGAATATAGAGCAATCATGAATTGGGCGACTTATCAATCGATGGTACTTGCAATACTTTAGGCCATCAATTTCCCTAGCTTCTTCAAGTCACTTCATTTGAGGTAATTCAATGAGATTTGCATTTAGCAAATCATCAAATATTCCAAAGCCATCAAAATTGAGAATGGGTATGTCTTAGTCTATATCTTCTTTAAAGTTAATTTTATTTGACCTCTTTCTTGGGAAATATCTTTCTTTTCATCTTTTGTGCTTTCTGCCTTTGTACAAAACTTGATGGGTGTTACATTCATTACCATTGCTTCTCTACTTTGCGCCATAGCAAGAGATTTGCCTTCTTTCTTAAATTCTTGCTTTTTCTTAAACTTACGAGGCTCTTAAATTGGTGGCCCTTCTACTCCATTAACAAACATGCTTAACTCCATAACATGGGTTCAAGAAGCTAACTCTTTAAATATTTTCAATTTAATTCCTTATAGAATATATCAAAGTCCCCAATACATCCTTTGAATACATATCTCAATGGCTGATACTTCAGATAATCAATCTTTGCAATTAAGGCTTAAGTTTCTCCAACAATTAATGTAGCCAATGACTAGCTCTTCTTTTTACTGGCGAGACTTAGTAAGTTCAATCATACTAATTATCCTTCAGGTAATGTAGAACCAATTAAGAAATTCTTACTCTAATTGACCCCATCTATCTATCAATTGAGCCTACTTCTAAGTCAGTATACCAATCAAAAGCATTGCCTTCCAAAGTCAAACAAACTACTTAACTAGGTGATCTCTATACATCCTAACATTATAACAAGTTTCAATGAAATGAGCCACATGCTATTTTGGATTGCCCTTGCTATCAAATTATTGAAACTTCAGTAATTGGTAACTAGTTATCTTTAAGTTATCAATCCTTTGAATATATGGCTTGGAATAAGTCATATAAATGACTTAGAGCTTCCTTTAAACTTGCTTTTGATAGTTCTCATGATAAACTCCCTCAGTCGGTCGACAAGAATTAGTCCATCAGTGGAAACTTGTAGTTCCTTTATTGCAGGCTTTTCATTTTTAATTAGTTATCTTTTGTGGCTATTACACCTTCATCTTGCACCTCTATTTGTTTCTTCATCATGCAACTAATCTCAACATTATCCACCTTGTTCATCAACTTGGAGATTTGAGAGTCTTGCTTTTGGACATGCTTTGTCAATCCTTCAATAATCTTCATCAAATTAGTAATTTGTTCCTCCAAAGTTCTAGTGTTTGTTACCATCACTAGCTCTATGCTTGAGAAACTAGAGGTCGAGCTAGAAGTGGATGCTGCTGATTCTTTGTTTGAGTCTCCACCACCTTCATTAGTATCAATAGCATATGGTAATGCCTTTTCTACAACTTCAAGTTAAGGAGCTACCTCTGAAGATGATTGTAAGTTTTTGGACATACTACTTACGTTAACACCGACATTTCTTACTCCAGTATTTGAGGAATTTGAAGTTGTAATTTTCAATGCAAAAATCTTGTTGGCGATCATGATACTTCAATCTTGATGAATGAAAGAGATAAGAGGTAGAGATTGTCCTACTGGGCACGCCAAAATTTGTAACAACAAATTATTTGTCTACAAAAAATAAAATTATAAGATAAAAAATCATACAAATAAAATAAAATTAAAATCTATTAATTGTGGATTCAATCTCTAATCTATTCCTATGATTCTTTCCTTCCAAATATAATATTAAATTTAATGAGCTTCACAAAAAATACCTTAAACATCGTGGATCTCCTTAAATTTGATTCGAAGAAAATAATATCAATTTGAGAACTTCACACCTTAATCTCAAATGCAAAAATTATATGAGCTTCATAAAGAACTCCTTGAACGTCGTGGATCTCCTTGAATTTAATTTGAATAAAATAACATCAATTTGAGGTCTCCACACTTTAATCTCAAATCAAATGCCAAAATATGATGAGTTCCACGAAGAATGCCATGGATCTCCTTGAATTTGATTGAGAGAATTGCTAGACTTCTTCAAAACTTCTCTCACTTGCTCAAATTTGTGTTATCTCAAATGAGTTGAGATCACCCCTTTATAATGGTGCTTGATGAAAGACTTCTAAATTGACTTGAACTCCTATGATAGTTATTTCTTTAATAAGATAATATCAAATATTAAGTGATAATATCAAATATTTTTGACTTAATAATGTTAAATATCAAAAGATAATATCAAATATATTTGATTTGATAATATCAAACATTAAAACATAATATCAGTATCAAGAGATAATATCCAAATATCTTTGATTTGATTGGTCCACAAATATAGACATTCCATCTTTGACACTTGTCAATATTTGATTTGAGTATAAATTAAATAACAAATTATTAATTAAAATTAACTATTTATCCTTTGAAATTAAATTTAATAAATTCCAAAATATAAATAGAAAATTTTAAATTAATACCTAGCATAATATTTTACATGTGTCACTTTTCAATTAGATTAAAATTAATTTATGATCATGCAATGGCCAGATTAAGTGGGAACTCAATCCGTTATGTATTAAGAATGATATTGAAAACTTACAAAATAATACCCAATATTAGCATTTGTGTACTTCAAAACTTCATTAATGTACTTAATTTGCCAAATTTGTGTACTTATTATGCCTATTTCTGCATTTGCTTTTTTAAAGGTTAGGATAAGGCTTAATTTGATGCGTAGAACAACAAATAAGGCACCCTAACTCAACATAATCGTAGTTTGTTGAAAAAATAACTTTGATACGTATATGTTGAAATGGTTGGAACACAAACACTCACATCTAACCACTTACGCTCTTATTCATAGTTGTGTGAAACCATTCATGCATCATACTGGAAATATCTAATGTGCTAAGAATGATATGCCATGATCTTATGATCATACAAAGTCCAGATTAGACCAAATTAAACTCGATCCCTTATGTGCTAAGAATGATACTAAAAATTTGCAAAAAATACCCAATATTGGCATTTATGTACTCCAAAACTACGTTTATGTATTTAATTTGCCAAGGTAGTTTACTTGTTATCCATATTTTTGTACTTACTTTTCCAAGGCCAAGATGAGATTCAATTCGATGCGTGAAACAACATAATAGACACCCTAACAAGACAAAATTGTGGTTTGTTGAAAAATAGTTTGAATACGCACATGGCAAAATGATTTGGAATACATACACCCATATCTAATTGCTTGTGCTCTAATTCATAATAGTGTGAAACCATTTATGCATGGTACCAAAAATCCTTAATATGCTAAGAATGATACACCATGATCTTATGGTCATGCAATGGCCAGATTAGACCAAATTAAACTCAATCCCTTATGTGCTGAGAATGATACTAAAATTCTATGAAAAAGTACCTAGTATTGACATTCATGTATTCCAGAACTACGTTATGTACTTAATTTGTCAATGCTGTTGAAGAAATGTTCATGACAATATGTGTTGAAATGGTTGAGAACTCAAACACCTTTATCCAACCATTTGTGCTCTCATTTATAGCAATATAAATCATTGATGTATGAGCCCAATGAATCCTCCCTACTCTACCAACAAAAATTAATAAACATATCATGACTATATGTGTCCTAAGACTAATACACCATGGTCCTATGATCATGCAATTCCTAGATTAGGCCGAATTGAATTCAATCCCTTATGTGCTAAGAATGATAGTGAAAATTCACAAAAGTATCTAGTATTAGCATTTATGTAATCCAGAACTCATTTGTGTACTTAATTTGCCAATGTTTTGTACTTGTTATGCATATTTCTATATTATTTTTTTCAAAGATCGAGATGAGGCTCAATTTGATATGTAGAACAACACATTAGATAACCTAACATGACAAAACTATGGTTTGTTGAAGAAATGATCATGATAGTGCATGTTGAAATGGTTAGGACCTCAAACACCCACACTTGTGCTCTTATTCATAGTAGTATAAACCATTGATGTATGAGCCAAATGAATCCCCCTACCCCACCATTGAAAATCAGTGAACTTATCATGACTATATAAGTCGTAGGATTAATACGCTATGGTCTTACGATCATATAATGGCTAGATTAGGCTGAATTGAACTCAATCCCTCATGTGCTAAGAATGATATCAAAAATCTACAAAAAAGTACCTAGTATCGGTATTTATATACTCCAGAACTACATTTGTGTACCTAATTTGCCAATGTTGTGTACTTATTATGCATATTTCTATACTTGCTTTTCCAAATGGAGAGATAAGGCTTAATTTGATGCATGGAACAACATATAAGATACCTAATGTGACAAAATAATAGTTTGTTTAAGAAATGATAGTGATAGTACATGTTGAAATAGTTAGGACCTCAAACACCCAAATCCAACCATTTGCGCTCTCATTTATAATAGTATAAACCATTAATGCATAAACCAAATGAATCCTTTCTATATCATCATCAAAAACTAGTAAGCCTATCATGACTATATGAGCCCTAGGACTTGTAATGCCCTCAAAAATTTAATTGGTAAAAATATAAATATCATTATGATAATTTTTTTAAAAAAAATAAATAAAAATATTTAGTGGTCAAAACATAAATAGAAAAAGACTTAATTATAGGACATTTGAAATTTTTGGGGTTAAATTATAATTATTTCTTGTCAAATAAGTTAATCTGATGAACTTATTAAAAGAATGACATAATTGAAAACTAAAAGAAAATGCTAGGGTTAATTTGTAATTAAAAAAAATTATCCTTTAAATATCATTCCCCCCCATCCCTATATTCACTTCAATTTCCACATGCACACCCTATTTCCTCCCCCAGTGATGACTAAATCTAAAAAATAAACTGATCAAAGCTTTCTCACATCATCAAAAGTACAATGGTACCACGTGTAGTCTATTTTGATCGATGATCGATCAAAAAATAGAAGCCTAAAGTTGGGCAGCAGTGATGAGTGGTGGACACAGCAGTTCAGTGGCAAGAGCTTAAGTCTAAGATGTGGGTTTTGTAGAGTTTAGATCAGGGAGTAAGATGGTCTCTTCAATTTCTGGATTTAACTGCCAGCAGCGTCAGAATCAAACAAAAATCACAGCAGTGGATATGGTATAGCAGCACAGTTAAGGTTTCAATTGACAATCAATTCATTAGTGAATTTGGAAATTGATTTGGGCATCCTTCTGTATGCGTCGAGACACATCAATTGGTAGTAGTAGTTAACAACTTCAGTGGCAGCGACATAAGTGATCCTGAGATAGCATTTTTTTCCTCATCATGGTGGTCGCATGTGTGGTATTTGTTTGTAGTAATTGAGCTCTGATAATAAGATCTTGGGTAATATCATATGGAATTAAATTTATTATAAAATACCTTGTATTGTTCTTGTTACCTTACCGATTCTTGTATAATAATATGATATAGAAAGAATATGACTGGAACTAAGACAATGGAATGCATGGATATATATAATGTTGCATGGACCCAAATCTATAAAATATATATAATCTTTAATTAATTAAGTTACAAGAAGTAGTATTAGCAGTTGCCTTAACATTAATTTATATGATCAGCAGAGCAAAAATCTTAGAATGCCATCACTAATTGAGAGAAATAAAAAGAAAGTATTCAGTTTCATCAAGGAGCGCATATGGAAACAATTACAAAGATGGAACAAAAACTTCTTACTAGAGCAAGTAAAGAAGTTCTTCTTAAAAGTATGGCTCAAATGATTCCAAAGTATGTTATGACTGTTTTTCTTCTTCCTAAAGGATTTTGCTATTGAATTGAGAGATTATTGAATGCATTCTGGTGGGGTAACAGTAGAACAGGGGGAAAAGAATTTGGAGGTATTAAATGGATGAGTTGGGATCAACTTTGTTATCCTAAGAGCAAAGGAGAAATTGGATTTAAAAGACTGTATGAATTTAATCTTTCTCTTTTAGAAAGACAAGGATGAAGAATTTTATCTAAACCTGATTTATTAGTTTCTCAGATTTTTAGAGCCAAGTACTATGAAGGAAAGACCTTTCTGGAAGCAAAATTAGGAAAAAATCCCAGTTATATCTGGAGTATTTTGGCTACTCAACAATTCATCAAATGTGACTATTTGCTTAAAATGGGGAACGGAAAGAAATTTTCTATTAGGAGAGACCCATGGCTTCCAGATAATCATAACTACTATGTTTTCTTGGACTTAATTGATATTGATCTCGAAACTACTATTTCTACTCTTGTGATACCAAGTCAGCAAGCATGGCACCTGGAGCTAACTGAGTTGACTTTCAACAAGCAAGATGCTACCTTTATTAGTAGCATACCATTAAGTAATAGAGTAGAAGAAGACAAATGGATATGGAGTGGGGACCCAAAAGAGACGTATTCAGCACGTAGTGGTTACAAGTGGTTAGTAGGCGAGTAGGTTCATAATCAAAACCCATCTACATTGGTTTCATGGAAAACATTTTGTTTTCATAGACTCCTTCAAAGGTTCGTAACATGGTAAAAATTTATGTGAATCCACTTGTTCACTTTGTAATGAGCACCTTGAGATTGTTTTTCACGTCCTGGTAGAATTCCCATTTGCTAAACATTGCTGGAATTAGTCTCAATTAAGGATAAAACAATAGCATGAGTGTTTGCATTTGGGTGAGTAGCTAGGAAAGACTTTAGCAAATCCGAAAATGGAGAATTATGGTAAAGTATTAATGCTTTTGTGGAGTTTGTGGTCTCATCAAAATCAAGTTATTTGGCAAGGCAACATTGGATCAGTGAACTTAGTCATCTTTTGAGCAAAATCTTCTCGCCGATAGTGGTTAGATGCTCAAAAGGACAAACAGCAATCAGTTTCTATGCAGCAATCGGGTGTGATTTCCTAGAGCTATCCCCCACCAAGTTGGTTGAAGTGCAATGTAGATGCTGCAATTTGTTCTTTCAATAATAGATTTGGTTCAGGATGCATCATTAGAAATGAAGATGGGATGGTTAAAGCAGTAATGGAGATGCCACATAGGAGATGCACTTTACCAGCTTTGATCAAGGCTATCTCATTCTGAGAGGCGCTTAGTTGGATAAAGAACAAGTCTCTCTCTAATGTTATTTTTGAGCTTGACGCATTAGTAATGGTTGATGCAGTTCTTAAGAAAAATAATGACATTTTGTATTTTAGTTCCGTTATTAATGATTGTAAAGCTCTATTAAAAGAGCTCACTAATTGTCATGTGTGCTTTATTTGTCATTCAGTGAATCAAGTGGCCCATAGAGTTGCTAAAGCCTCTGTTTCTAGGTCTGAAGTTATTTGGTGGGAAGATCACATCCCTTATTATCTCTTTGATATAATTTCCTCTAATATGTAATGAAATTACTCTTTTTTAGTGTCAAAAAAGAAAAAAAAAGTTAAGTAGATGATTAAAACCCTAATTTTGTATATAGTAATGTTTGGTGCTAAATCATTAAAGATTAAATTCTCATTAATTAAAGTTAATCATTGAAATTTGATATTTGACTTTGTATAACGTTGCAAAGACCAAATGTTGTAAGAATCTAAATTGATCACTATGTTTTGACTAAATTGCTGAGATAGGACTTAAATTGTTAAATTAGGTGACCTAGGAAAATATTATCAACCGAAGCATGAATTTTGTAAATATAGTAGCAATAATAGCATGATTAGCATGTTACCTTACAGTATCTTTAGAATCGAGCCTTAAAATAATGTATTAATTATAAAACAACCAATATTAAGATATAAATGGCATAATTACTATTTAAAGGTCGATATAAGTATTTTGATGTTAAGCACGTTCTTTTGGATAGGTGACAATGAGTCAAGACTAGCAGGACAATACAGTAGGGGTAGTCTTTTCTATAGAATCTAAGGTAAAGATTAGTCTTTCCTTTTCTAGGAAATGAATAGTCCTTAATTCTTGTATTACCTATGTCTATCTGTTGAATTTGACTGCACTCCTTCTAGTACCCAGAATAATTATTGAGATATTTGTTTCTATCTCACATACCTTATAGCCTTACTAATTTTCCCAATATATGTTGTTATTTTGGTCTTTTCGATTGAATCTTACTTTGTACTCCTATTTAATTCATCTTATATACTGTTTATATGGCCTTGTCGGTTAATGTTCACAAAAATGTTTTAATTGTTATTTAAATATGTATTATATGTTGGCATCATGTTAAGTCATCTTGAGGACGCTCTTGAGGGGTTACTACCCGATAGGGTGCCACAGTTCGGGTTGGGCCTGGGACTAGATTCAGAAAGACGATCGGGGGGTATAGGCTAATAGTGCATGGTCTCCCAGCTAGTAACCACCTAAGATCTTGACTTGTAGGTAATTTGAGGTTAGCTATCTATAAGTGATGGGATTTAGCATGCAGCCAGCCATGCCACATTTTTACCGTGCTGAGTACTTAGGAAACAGAGTAACAAGAAAAGTCTGTTATGATTATTGTACTCTATGTACCATTTGTTACCATTTGTTACCGTTTATGTTTTGTTCTGGGAGCAATAAGGATGGAGTTGCCAGTAGCATGTTAAATTTGGTATTACATGAGCTTTGTTACATTACAGCTTCATTTTGCAATAATTTGCTTGTTATTGAATCTATTTATCAATTGTTGTCCTTTTACAAGTTTTTCTTTGATTATTGTCATATTTCCCCCCTCATTAAGTCCTTAGAACTTACCCCCTTTTGGTTATCATTTATTCTCTTTCCAAATATGACTGAATAAAAGATGAGAGCTGAGGAGTGCTTGAGGAAAGACATGGTTGTAATGGATTAGGTGTTATGCTTGTTTATATAGGTTACACTTAATCAAGATGCTAGAACTTATGAATGTTCTATAATGCTTAAGTGTGAAGTTAAGAATTTTGGTATATACATATGGTACTCTATGAAATGATCTTTTAGGTGTTATGTTAAGGGGCCATCTTTTGGGTTTGGTTAAGTTTTGGCCTCCTTGGTTATCTTTCAATTTATAATTTAAGTTTTAATTGGTGACACTTTAGCTTAGGAAACCCCTAACTACGGGCGCCACAAGACTAATCCACAAAAAAGCAACCAATATTGGCATTTATGTACTCCAAAATTGCGCTTATGTACTTAATTTGCCAATGTTGTGTGCTTATTATGCATGTTTCTATACTTGTTTTTCCAAGGGCCAAGATGAGGCTTAATTCTATATGTAGAACAACACATTAAAAAACCATAGTTTGTTGAAAAAATTGTCATGATAGTATGTGTGTAAATGGTTGGGAACACAAATATTTCTATCGAATCACTTGTATTCCGATTCATACTAGTATAAACCACTAATGAATGAGGTAAATGTATCTTTTCATGTTTATATTACTCCTAAAGCATAGTTTGGTAATCATGCAATGGCTGGATTACTATAAATTCAAATAATCTATTATGCATTAAGAATGTACTGCAAATCAAGAAAACAAATACCAATATTTGGAATTTTTATACTTCATCTCTGTAGTCTTGTACTAAATTTACCCTTGTACTGCACTTATTTTGCGTGTTTTATACTTGTTTTTTCATTGATTGATTTTACCTTAATTTGATGGGTGAAACAACACGTAAGACTCTATAATTCAATAAAATCATGTTTTTCTTCAAATAATAGTCATGATATTACGTGTGCAAATAGTTGGGAACACAAATATTCATATCCAACCACTTGTGTTCCTATTCATACTAGTGTAAACCATTGGTGTATGAGGTAAATGTATCTTTTCAGCACTATTATCAAAAACCAATGAATCCCTTATAACTATATCAGTCCTAGAAATAATAAATCATGGTTTGATAATTATGCAATTGCTTATCTAGTTAAATTCAACTTAGTTTCTTATGTACTAAGAATGATACTACAAATCGATAAAAAGTATTAATTTTTGAAATTTTTATACTGGATCTTTGCATTTTATACTAAATTTGCCTTATTCTACTTATCTAACATGCTTTTATACTTGCTTTTTCTCTGACCAAGTTTACCCCAATTCTACACATGAAACAACACAAAAGACCCTTTAATACAATAAATCATATTTTCATCAAGTTATGGTCATGATAGTACATGTGCAAATAGTTGAGAATGCAAATACCTCCATCCAACTACTTGTGTCCTCGTTCATATTAGTGTGAAACATTAATCTATGTGGTAAATACATCATTTCAATATCACTATCAAAAAGCTAACAATGTTTCATGACTATATCAATCCTAAGATTAAGAAATCATAGTTTGATAATCATATGATAATTTAAATAATTAAATTTAACTTAATTTCTTATATATAAGAATGACACCGTCTACTAAGAAAATAATACTATCTTTTACAATTCCAGTACTTCATTTTGGATATATTATACTAAAGTTCCCTAGTCTAGTATGTTTTTAGAGTGCTTTTATACTCACTTATCCTTTAATCGAATTTACCTCAATTTGATGGGTGAAAGAACATACAAAACCATCTAATACAATAAAATCAAGTTTTCTTCAAGTAATGGTCATAATAGCACGTGTTCAAATGGTTGAGAAGATACTTATCCACATCCAACCACTTATGTTCTCATTTGTACTAATATAAGGCATTAACAGATGTGGTGAAAGTATTTTTTCGACATCACCATAGAAAGGCGATCAATATCTCATGGCTGTATCAGTTGTAGGACTAAGAAATTATGATTTAATAATCATATAATGACTTAAATAATGGAATTCAACTTAATTCTTGTGTATTAAGAATAATACCATTTGCTAAAAAAAGAAAACCATTTTTTATGATTTCAATACTTGATTATGGATATATTATATTGGACATTTTTTGGTTTAGATGTCATATATATCTTAAAATGTACTTCAACAACTTTTAACATATATATCTAATGAGGTTGAAAGTCGTATTTAGTAAAAAAGAGTGTGTTTAGGCTAATTTGACCAGGAAGGTAGAATGATCCAACAACAATATTTCTCGAGGTCTAAGATCTACAACAATAATAAATATCAAACTAGTCGAGGTGCCCTTGGTGAAAACACTCCGACGCTCAAGTTAGCTCTAGTTGAAAGAAGGTAATTGAACAGGAGATTAGAAGCGTATAGTGTATTGAGCATTACCTGGAGTGTGGTTGGCAGCAAAGTATTTATAGCCTTCTCATAGTGTGTAATATGTCTAAGATGCCCCTATCAAATATAGAGGGCTTTTGTCCTTGCCTAGGGGCTTATTGGTTATCCAATCCTGGTACTATTCCAGATGGCATCATCTCCCACTTTTTAGGGTGAACAGTAGTCTAAGTAGGCGCTTCCATGTCAAAATTGGTGGTAGGGTTAGAGGTAGAGTTGGTGGCAAAAACTGTACCAACTAGCACACACCATTAATGCAGAGGCATGCTGCTTGTCAGAACATTAAATACAGTAAGAATATAAGTCAACATCGGAGTGGACACTCTGGTCGATACGTCATCAAATAGATAAGGCAGTCAACCAGAAAGATGGTTGAACAAATAAAGTGGCTTGAAGCCTCTAGTTAGGTGTGGCTAAGTAACACCCACTCAACCAGATGACGGTTGTCGAATGATCTGGCCTAGCTAAGTCCAAAAGTGACATTGGGCCATACATATTAAGTGGGCCGAAAGCTTTCTCTGAGGTCGATAATCTGTTGGGTTAGGCTACTTGAGGTTATGCATATTTAACCAAGGTTTTGTCCTCTTGATTGAGGTTTTTGAATATTCAACCAAGGTTTTTGAATTTTTGACCAGGTTTCTGATGATTTTTGCCCATCTAATGTGCCGATTATTTCACAAAACATGAAGCACTAAAGGGCAGCAACATAATTATTACTGTCACTTGAGTTCATGTGTCCAGATGCCTATAAATATGGGGGATGAAAACATCCATTTACACTTTTTCTAACATTATTTTTAGTCGAGTTCTTAACTTCCAAGCTTTTAACATCCTTTCTATGCTTAGAGTTTTTAGGATATCCACTGTAAGCTCTTTTGTCCGTTTGTGTTTTCTTTCATTTTTCTATGTGACAATATCTAGTACCTTAGATAGTGAAAATACTAGGTCCGAGAATGTAGCATTTCAGAGAAAAATTGGGGTTGAAAGTGTGTCTGAAACAACCTATGAAAGTAGTTCTGATAGTTCATTGAGCGATAGCTCAAGCTCGAGCAGCTCAAGTACCAAGAGGGCTGCTCTTAGGGATGAGGTTGGCCCGAGTAAGGCATCTACATCATGCAGTTGACTATTCACACCAAGCTACTATACTGAAATAGTTTCTAAAATATCCCCAGCTAACCTAAGACTAACTAGGGAGATGTACCATATCCCTGAAGAATATGAGTTTTTGGTGTTTGGGGCTTGGGGTAATATGCATCGCCTTCCTAGGGGATGCATAATGGCATTTGAGGAAGGATTAAAGTGTGACCTTAGGTTTTCTTTAGTCCAAGTAATAGTCAACCTCTTGGTAGGCCTCGAGGTTTGCATAACCCAACTTATTCCCAATTATTTCACCGCCATTTATAATTTTGCTGTGCTAATGCAAATGTTCAACCAGCTTACCTCCTTCACCAACTTTTCAAACTTATTTCATTTACCGATGCATCAGAAGTTAGATAGTTCAAAAGAGTTCAACTTCTATTATTTAACGGTGCGCCCATGTCAAAAGTTCTTAGTAACCCTTTTCTCCTCATATGGCCAATAGTGGAAAAAATTCTTTTTCTACGTCCGAGGACCTAGAGGTTTTAACATTCCAAGAGGGTGGTGGAAGAGGCAGTTAGAAATGCCAAGAAACCAAACACCTAGTTAGCCAAACACCTTTATCAGGGATCTAGTCAAATTTGGGCACATAGGGGCCTCAATTTTAATCAAAGAGAGGTGTCTTATGTTGGCTAGCCTATCACCAATCGAGCTCAACCTACTCATGGGCAATCGGCTAGGTAGAGATCTTCGTCGATTATGTTAACTGTGAAATATTTTCTTTCCATTCAATATTTTTGATCAATTCTAATTAACTTATTTTATCTTTGTTGGTAGATCGAGAAGAGGTTATGGCCTAAAGTCAAGTAGAGGCTCAAGCTAAAGCACTAAGGAATAAGAAGTGCCATTGAGCGGCTGCTCGATGAGAGGCCTATGTAGTAAAGCTAGCCTCCTCAACCTAATTGATTGCAGCTCCTATTGCCTCCCCAAATCAAACAGACACCAGAGCCCTGACCCATTCAACCAAAAGAGCATGTTTGAAGCAGCACCATAGGTTAGGGCAAAAGAAAGATAATTTAGCAGGGAGGCTTAGCGACCAAGAGGACAATGAGCGATAAAGGGAAATAAAAAGTGGTAACAAGTTACGACCTATTTGGTAAGCGCGGTGATGAGGTACTATTTTAAATTCCTCAATTGTAATCACCCTATTTTAAACCTAATCCCACTATAGAGGTAATCGATTCAACCTCTATCCTTTAAGGGGAGATGACGGGCAGTAACACCCAATGATAACTACGTTGTTCTCCTCGAATCAAGGCTTGAGTCGGGTTGGGGCACTCAGGGCTCTAGCTTATCATTGTAATCTGGTAAGTGAGAGGTTGGCTATTTCTCATCAAATTCCTTTTTGAAGAAATGGTACTATTTACTAACGTTCTATGTTTCATATAGGCTAACTATGATACAACCTCCACCATCGATCGAAATTGGCCTTAGCTGATTGAGAGAAGCTACAAGAAGGAGAGGATCCTAAAACCCTCAAAGTTTAGCTCAAGTCTTCTCAACTTCGGCTCAACCAGCATACAAAAGAGGTCACGGACCTCAAAGAGCAATTGAGTTCTAAAGATCACAGCTCATACAAATGATCGAGGAGAGGAGTCAAACGGACTCCATATTGAAAAAGGTTTACTTAAACCTATAGGTGAGCTACTCCTTAGGTTGAGTAACGAGTCACGCAGATGTAATCGAGGAGTCACAGAAGGCCTTCACTCGACAGCTCCCAATAATGCAGGGGGATGCAGTAGTGCAGTTTATCTTGAGCCTGGCTTTCCAAGATGTAAGCATAATTATGTCAATTGATGATGCTCAAAATGCATTCCATAAGGCCATCAAGCAACTCGAGTACTTGGGTTACGCTTTTTGAGCCAATGACAAGAATAAAATAAGCCCTACTTAGAATGAGAATTTGCAACCTTACCCTAAATCCAAAGAGGGTAGGGTCAACGGGGCTAAGGAGAAAGACACCACAACAAATATCCCCACTGAGCTAATAAATAAAGCACAAAAGAAACAAGCTAAGGTTGAGGCCAAGCTGAATGAGCTAGCAAGCAAATTCACCTTCATCGAGGACCTTGCCATCCAACTGAGGGAAGAGCAGGTTGACGTCTCGCAATATGTACTACACTAAACTAACTTCATGAGCAAAATTATGGGGCCTTCTTGACCTCCTCAAGCAATTCAGTCATTTGCATCTGCACTGTCGGAGCTCGATTCAGACTAGTTGGAAGGTAACCAGGTCAGGTCTAGCCAAAGTTGATCTTGGAGCTTGTTACTGCTGTCTACTTTTTTCTTTTTTTTATTTTTTTTTTTTGTAATAGAATTGTAATAACTCTTCCATTAATGAAAGATCTTTTTTCCTCATTTATGTTATCGAATGGAGTGATTTTTATGTTTCTTTTTGAATGCAACTTTATTGTCGCAATAGTATGGGTGAATAGTTGACAACCTAGTTAGTTATCAAGATGATTACAAAGAAAAAATCTAATGACATTGTCTTTGATTTCGCTTAATGTTGAGAAACGCATGGTTTCACCAAAATGTGAGAATTATTAAAGTCAATTTCCATTATTTTATGGTTGACTTGTTCATTGACTACTGGGTTGATTATTTAGTTTTGGCTGAAAAGCCTTGAGTTTGCAGCATACAACTATTTTAAGTTGGCAGCGTGATCGATTTTAGATTTTAGTTTGGCAGTATGAACCTACTTTTACGTCAATAGTGGGGTTGACACAAAATTTAACTAGGCAGCGTGAAGCTATTTCTTTGTTGACTATTAGGTTGACGCAAAACTATTGAGTGGCAGTATAAAGCTATTTGTTCATCGACTATAGGGTCAACTTAAATCTTAGGTGACAACATGAAGCTACTTATTTGTTGACTATGGGGTTGACTTAAATCTTAAGTGGCAGGTGAAGCTGCTTATTCGTTGACTATAGAGTCACTTAAATCTTGAGTGGCAATGTGAAAGTGCTTATTCATTGACTATGGGGTCAACTTAAATCTTGAGTGGCAGTGTGAAGCTACTTATTCATTGACTATAGGGTTAACTTATATCTTGGAATGATGCAAGGTACATGCGGCTGTGACAATGCCAATAAATGGTCGTAGTATTGGTGGAACTTTATTCATATCAAAGAATATGAGGACGATTACAGTACACTTTCAGATATAGAATTTTCTCAAGTTGATGGCATTCCATGGGTGGGGGAGTTCATCCCCATCTATATTAGCAAGTCTGTATACATTATGCTTTGACATTTTTACAATGGTATAAGATCCTTCCAATTTCAAATCGAGCTTACCAACATTCTTAGAGATATCCACCTTTTTGAGAATGAGATTTTTGACCTTAAAACGGTGCAGCCTGACCCCTTTATTATAGTTCTTGGCCATCCTCGACCTGTAGTGCTACATAATATTGTAAGCTTCTTATCTGCGCTCATCAATAGTCTCAAGGTTGAGCTTTTTTTTTGATGTGTTTTTGAGTGGGTAGAAGTGAATGACTCGAGTCGTGTGTTAAATGAGTTTTGAGGAAATGACTGCTTCAAACCCGTAGACCAAACTATAAAAGTTGTGACCTGTGGCTATTCAAGAAGTTGTCTTGTATGCCTGTAGCACTCCTGGGAGGCCATCTGCCCAATTCAAGCCATTTTCATGTATCTTAGCTTTCAAATGATCGAGAATCGTTCTATTTGTTATTTTCATCTAGCCATTCGATTGAGGATTGCCTATTGAAGTAAAGTGTTGGGTGATCCCCAAAGTTTCGTACCAACCTCTGGTACTCCTGCTTTGGAATTGAACCCCATTATCTAAAATAAGGACCTTAGGAAGGCCAAAATAATAGATGATGTTCTTCCATATAAAACTCTTGATGGCTACATCTGTTATCTTTAGAGCAGCCTTAGACTACACCCATTTGATAAAATATTTGACCACCACAATTATAAATTTTTGCTGACCTGTTGACTTTGGCAGTGATCTCAAAATATAGATCCCCCACTGGTCGAACAGCCAAGACACTTGGACATGGACCATAAGCACAATGGGTGATGCAACATGCTTGAACGGACTTAGCACGATGTATATTTCCAAGCGAAATCTACTGAGTCCTTCAATAAAGTTAGCCAAAAGTATCTATACCTAATTACTTTGTGTGTGAGGGATCTTCCCCTAGAATGGTTGCCACACAAGCCTGTGGGGATATCCTATAATACTTTAGAGCCTAATCGGGGTCTAGGCACCTTAGAGGGGTCCAGAGACTAACCTCTTATACAATTGGCCCTGCTTATCGAGCGTGAACTTGGCAACTTGTCTTCCAAGACATCGAGCCTTATTCCTATCTTCGAGAACTATACCATGACTTAAGTAATTGTCCCCTCAATGCTTTCTACCAGGTTCTCCTCGAATGGGCTAATCGATGGCTTATCGGCAACCAAAAATGTTATCTTTCAGTCTCTTGTGCCCCTAGTTAAGCTAGCAAATTTTGACAAGGCGTCTGCACGCTCATTCTCCAATCGAGGTACCTAATTTAGGGTGAACATTTTGAATGACTACTATAATTTTCTAACCTCTGCCAGGTACCATCTCATCATGGAATCTTTAGATTCAAAATTTTCTTCAACCTATTCTGCCACCAACTAAGAGTCTGTAATCGTAATCAAGTGATCGATACCCCAATCGAGTGCCATCCTCATTCTAGTGAGAAGAGCCTTATATTCTACCTCATTATTTATGATTACATAGTCTAATTTTATTGTAAAATCATATTCCTTTGCTACTAGGGATCAGAGAGCCACTCCAACTCCCTTTCCAAATTTGGTCGATGATCCATCAACGTGCAAAGTCCAAACAAGAGGGGCTTCGCAATTCTTCTCTGGCAAGTCAACTTGCTCAACGATAACGTTCACCAAAACTTGTGCTTTGATGGCCATTCTTGGCTTTAAGGTAATGTTGAATTCTCCTAATTCGATGGTCTATTTGGTTAGCCTCCCAAATGTGTCTGGCTTCGACAACACTTGCTTTAGTGGCTGATTGGTCAGCAATATAATAGCATAGGACTAATAGTATGGACACAACTTTTGAACCTCGATGATCAGTGCCAAGGTAAATTTCTCGATCTCCAAATAATTATGATTCGGTCCTTAGAGTAACTTACTGCAATAATAGACTAGTTGATAGTCACCATCTCTGGTCGAGACTAAGACCAAGCTGATCGATGCTTAGAAGACCACCAAGTATATCTAAAGTACCTTACCCAATTCAGGTTTTGCAAACATAAGAGCAAGGACAAGTACTACTTCAACTCGACCAGTACCTGATCACATTGTTCAGTTCACTGGAAATCCAACTTTTTGGCATTTTTGAGAATCTTGAAGAAAGGTAAGCTTTATCTGCTAATCTTGCAATAAATCTGCCTGAGGAAATGATCCTTCCAACCAACCTCCGCATGTCTCTGACTATTTGAGAATGAGCAACATCAAGAACGGCTTGAATGTTTTGTGGATTGGCCTCAATGCCTCATTGACTGACCATATAGCCCAAAACTTTACCTCTGCTGACCAAATATATACTTGTTTGGATTCAACTTTAAATAAAATGCTCTCAAAATTAAAAAGGTATGATTGAGGTCGAGCAAATGATCCTAGACCTTTTTCGTCTTTAAAATCATGTCATCGATATACACCTCAATTGACTTGCCAATTTTCATTTTTAAACATAAACTTGACCGATGTTTGGTAAGTTGCTCCAATATTTTCAGTCTAAAAGGCATGACCAAAAAGTAATTTACCCCATTGAGAACAACAAAAAAGGTTTTATCCCTATCCTCAAGAGCCATAAATATTTAATGGTAGTGTTGAAACATATCCATCATGCTCAACAACTCACAACCAGTAGCAGAGTTTACTAATAAATCTATTTAAGGTAGAGGGTAAGGATCTTTAGGACATGCTTTATTTAAATCTATAAAATCGTTACATATATGCCATTGTCCGTCATTTTTTGGGATGAGTACAACATTACAAAGCGAAGAATGATATTGAATTTCTATAATATAACCTGCAACTAAGAGTTTCCTGACTTTTTTCTCGATGATTTGGGTCCTCTCGGCATTGAATGTTCTCATTTTCTATCTAATCGACTTGTATAAAGGATTGATATTAAAATAGTGCACAATCATGCTAGGGTCAATTCCCTAGAGGTCAAATGTTTTCTATGCAAAAATGTTAATATTTCTTCTCAAGAAATCGATCATAAGGCACTTCAGGTGGGAACTCATATCTTTCCTAATGCGAGTAGTCTTGTTGGGGTTTCCTTATTCTAGCTCAGTAGTTTTAAATTCCCCGATAGGCTCCACCCAAGTATCCTCCAACTTTCTCTTCTTATTGGCTTTAGTCTCCTCAGGTTCTACTATAGAGGTGTCCTCCAAGCTCTTTAATTGTGGTCGAGTTTTATGCTTGCTTGACTCAATCAAAATGCTATAATACCTCCAAGCCTCCTTAATGTTACACAATAATTCACCTGTCCCTACTGAGATTGAGAATTTGATCTTCATGTGGCAGGTCGACACAATGGCATAAAAATCATTTAGGGCTGGTTGACCAATGATAATATTATAAGCAAATGGCTCATCGACCACCAGATAGTTGACCATTAAAGTCCTTCTTTGGGGCACCTCCCCAAATGATGTTGATAGGTTGATGGATCTTTTTGAAATGATTTCTAACCCCCTAAACCTAATTAGAGAAGTTTGTACATGTTTAAACTTCAGCTGGCCCATATTCATTCTTTTGAGGATGAAGAGGAAGATGATGTTAGTCGAGCTGCCATTATCAACCAAGACCTTCCATACTTCAAAATTGGCAATCTCAATGGAGACTACCATAGGACAATCAGATTTGTGGTTGATATTCTTTCCCTTGAGGTGGGCTAAGTCGCTATCCGTGAAAGAAATGGGCTATGTGCTTGTCGATAAATGGAATGTTAATTCAATGGGTGAGGCTTTAGATGACTCCAGCCTCCTCTGAGTTTGCCTTCTGGCTGATTTTGAGTATTCTCTAGTGGGACCTCCTACAATCATATCAATCACTTCTCGAATGGGCGGGCGATCTTCATGGGTGGGTTTCTTTCCTTTATCCTCCCTCCTTAAGCTAACTGGCCTTTTTCTATGGGGAGTTCGATCGATTTTGCCCCCTTTAACCTATGCATCCATAACTACATAATTCTTAAGATGGCCCTATTTGATAAGCCTCTCAATTTTATCCTGAAGGTTGAAGCATTCATCAGTGTCATGCCCCTTCTATTTGTAGAAGTAGCAGTACTTCTTCAATTTTTTCATTATTTCAGTCTCCATTAGCTTTCTTAATTTTTTGAAGAGATTGTCATGTTGAATGGAAAATAAGACCTCTCTCCTTGAAATGTTCAATAGGTTGTAGTCGTGGAAGCATTTTATTAGAGATTGACCTCTTTATCTATTTTTTTGGTCATCTCTCTCTTTTTTCTTTTTGTCAACCTCAAAGGATTCAAACTTAAGCTTGTTCATCTCCTCCTAGGTCATGTACTCTCCACTAGGTTGAGCAGTTCCTCGATCAACCTTGGGCACTCACGCACTAATGCATTGACGCATTCCTTATGTCTAAGTCCCAAGAATAGCACATCGATCAGGAACTCAATCCTGGGGTTGTATATTTTGATGACCTTTATGTTGAACCTCCTGAAGAAGTCACAGAGGGACTCTCTCATGTTCTGCTTAACAGTATGAAAGTGGGTGTGAGGAGTTTCACCTTTCTCTAGCTGACAAACTGGTGCAAAAATTTATCACAAAGCTGATCACCAGCATCTTGGCATGGAAATATGTATTGTGCCCATATAGCTATATCATATGTTTGAATTGCATCAAGTGCTCATTGAGGTCTATTGAGTTGTCATATCTTGGCAGTTCAGTTGGGACTTTTACGGTGATAACAATACAATCATCGATGATCTCTTGGATAAATTGGGAGCCTCTCTCTCAATGAGATCTCTAAGGGCTCTCTAGGTTGAGCACTTTCTCTGTGTTTCTCCTCAAGATCTCGTTAAGGCATCTGTTTAATTATTGAACTTGATATGAAAATTTTTCCCACTCCTTTCAATCAACTTGATTGGTGTTTTGATCAAAATAAGGCCTCGCACACTCAACCCTATCGTGATGTGGGACTTGAATAGACCGGGCTATGAGGTCTGTGGATTCCTCCATTTCTTCATGGTGGTTACATCTAGAACGTTCAACCCTATCATGCTATATTGCTCGATTGGGTCGAACGTGATGATCAACAGAGTCAACAATTTTTTCCTTAGCTTTGATCGTCCCCTCTCTCCTTAAGGGCATTTGCGACTGACTTCATATCTAGTCGGTGGCTGCCTGGACTCCTGGCAACCATGGTTGTCCCTGGGGGACCTTTCTTCTAGTGGAGGCAATTGCGAGGTAGTACTGCCAACTGGGGCCAGCATGGTGGTGTGCCTATTTAATGCGGCAAAAAGTTGGGCAAAAATTTGAGCAGAAATTTGCTTGCTTATCAACTGCATCAACTAAGGCATAGTCAATGTCACAACTTGCTCTTAGGGTGTGCTGGAGCTTAGAGCATGTGAACCTTGTTAGGGTAGAGGGAAAGGTGGAGATGTGGACCTCTTGTTATCCTTGCTCTCAAATGTGGCTCTTCGTGTGTTCACCATCTTTCAGTTGCAATTCAAGGTTTCCCATAGATGGCGCCAAAATGATGACATTGAAAGTCATATTTAGTAAAAAGGGGTGTGTTTAGGCTAATTTGACTAAGGAGGTCAAATGATCCAATAGCAATATTTCTCGAGGTCTAAGATCTACAACAACAGCAAACACCAAACTAGCCAAAGTACCCTCGACAAAGGCACTCCGAAGCTCAAGTTAGCTCTGGTCAAAAGAAGATAATCGAACAGGAGATTATGAGAGTATAGTGTATTAAGCATTACCTAGAGTGTGGTTGGCAGTGAGGTATTTATAGCCTTCTCTTGATGTGTAATATATCTAAGATGTTCTTATCAAGTGTAGAGAGCTCTTGTCCTTATCTGGGGGTTATTGGCCATTTTTAATCCCAATACTATTCTAGGTAGCACTATCTCCTATCTTTTAGGGTGAACAATACTCTGGGTAGGGGCCTCCCTACCAAAGTTGATGGCAGGGTTGGTGGCAGAAACTGTACTAGCTGACACGCATTATTAATGTGGAGACATGCTGCTTGTCAAAATATTAAATGCAACAAGGATATGAGTCAACATCAGAGTGGGCACTTTGATCGACAAGTCATCAAACAGACAAGGTGGTCGATCAGAATGTTGGTTGAATGGATAAAGTTGCTTGAAGCCTCTATTTAAGTGTGGTCAAGTGACACCCGCTCGACCAGGCAACTACTGTCGAATGATCTGGCCTGGCTAGGTCCAAAAGTGACGTTGGGCCATGTATGCTAAGTGGACGTGGGGGCTTTCTCTAAGATCAATAATCAGTATCTACATTAAAATAATAAGAAAGATACTGTATATTAAAAAAACTACTATTTTTTTATGATTCCAGTACTTCATTCTAGATAAATCATACTAAATTTTCCTAGTTTGAATACCATATATATCTTAAAATATACTACATTTTCAACTACCTATAACATATATATCAATAGCCAATATCTAAATAATTAAATTTTTAGACTGCATCATAAATTACAAACATCTTCCATTATGATTATCCAAATACTCAAATAATAAATCGTATCCATATAATACTCAAATATTGAAACATCCTTCTCAACATCCATATATAAATACTAAAATCATCCAAGAATAACCATCCAAACATATCATTTATCAATGTTGAAACATAGTAAACCATACTCATCCTTTTTCTTTTGCTTTACCCCTTACTATCACCATCATTGAATGGATCTCAACCTCAACAGTAACACCTTTAGGCAAATGATCTACTAGAGGACTATCTCTGTACTTGAAACTCTCTTAAATATTGCTTTAACTCAGTTGAGTCTAATGTTCAATTTTGGTATATGATAATATAAATGAAATTGAGTTCTCTTCATTGGTTGGAGATGTTGGAACCTAATTGTGGATTTCAACTCTTATGTTACCATATGAAAGTATTGAGGGAAGCAACGAGCATATAATTCCAACTTTCTTCTTGTCATTTCTACAAACAAGGAAATAACACAAATAAGTTTTAGAAATATTTCAATATGCATATAAAATTAAGATTCTGATACTACAAACACTAGTATGAATAATGAACTAAAGTATTTTTATACTAAAAATACTTAACAATAGAAAATAATTAGATATGCTTTACACCCTTCAAACAGACTATAATTTGAATAGAATTTCTAAAATTTAGTTGAAAATAGATCCATGATTAATTATACTTTAAATTAAGTCTACCATTGCAAAAGCTAAGTACTAACAACTAAATAAAGTATATATTAATAATAATAAGGATTAAAACCCCAGAGAAAAAAAATCATTGAAGAAGAAATTACCTTTATTATGAAATAACTTACAATTAGAGTTCTAAATCTAGTTCCAATAGAGTAAATAATAACTAAGAAATAAATAGATGTATAGAGTCAGGATAACCAAATTGCCTCTCATATGCCTCATATGAAAATACACTCTCTATTATTCTCTTATCACATCATCTCATCTTTCTATTCATCACATTTCTAACTTTACCCAAATATACATTCAGAAAAAGAGTCATCAAGCAAAAATAGTAATAGAAATGGTCTTGGGACCTACCACGTTCCATGGAGCCAAGTCCATTGCACCACCACTTCTACCAAAAAACACAACCTTGCATCTACCTTTCTACCAATTTGCTCTCAAATCGTCATTCTTTTCTCCAAATTAATGGATGAGGATGAACATTGAAAAAACATCGGCATATGGGAAACAACATAAATGCAAACATTACTTCAAGCATCCAACACAAACCACTCACAATAAGAAGAAAAAAAATGACACAAAAGGAGCCTAATAGTTACAATGCATTTCTAGATGAAGAGGAAAATGGAGAGAGAGCCGTAGACGAAAGAACAGAAAGAAAAAAATGTGGTTGCGCCTTCTCTACCATTTTGAGGAATGTGAAGAAAGTTTGAGTCATTTTGTAGTTTAAATTCCAAATGAGGGAAATTTCAGTACTTGTATAATTAGTAAGGAGTGATCCCAAAAAAATAAAGTTTAGATGGAAAGTGAAGACCAAGAAAAAACAAATGGGAACTAAACCATAAAATGAAAATAGCATTAACTACTTATTTCTAATTAACCTTAACAACAAGAAGAAGAAGAAATTTGGCCCCTTTGTTATGGCCTCCAATTTAGACCTTGTAAGGTTGTCAACGGGTCAATTACGAATCAAATAAGTGCTATTTGAATTTGAATCTAATTATCACTATGTATATTAGAATCCAACTCAATATTCTATAGGATATGTATTTATTAATACCATATTTGAATTTGATGGATATCTAAAATTCGACCAAAAAAATTTGATCGTATTAATTATATATTTTTGTCTTTTGATTGTGTGTAATATATAACATTCACAAACTAATTTGCATCAAATTTGAATTTTGATATTCTTTAATCATATATTCACCTAAAAGATAATTATTTGGAGGCATAAGTTCTAGTACCATAAGTGTTTCCTCACAGGAACTTTCGCCAATTTTGTCAATAAGGAGATCTAACCAAGCATGCAAAATGCTTCTAGCATGCCAAACAAGGTAAGCATTCTAAAAATGAATTGTTAGTTTTTCCACCTATCTGAAGATAAACTATCCTAGGAAAGGAATCTTTTATTCTAATTGGACATCTACCCATTGTGATTAAATGAAATGTGAATAACCCGTCCATCTCTTTTTGAAAGAAGGGGTGCTTTTGACTTTGTCAGTGTTCGATACAATTTTATCTTCTTTATATTACTTTATCTATAGATAGTTAATAATTTTATATGAGGAACTACTAAACTCAATCACTTGTCGTTATTCTTCAGTTTTTGTGGAAGTCTATCCTATAGAGGCACTCAAATTGGATCAGTGGTAAATTTCTAGGTTTCATCGTAAACCTAAGTAGTTACTTCTAATTATATAAAACAATAGTTCAAACCGCACTCAAAGGTAACGGCATTTCCCATTATTATAGAAAATTCTGTACCAAAAACAATGGTATCTCCAATTATAACTCATTTGGATATAAAATATGTCTCTTCTCACCATTCTCATAGTGTATGAGACAAATATTGCAAAGGTTCTTTTTCATCTTGATTTAGATGCTTTTCATTGATCTTTTTAATTTCACTACTACTTATAACTCTATTCAAATTTAAAAAAAGTGATTTGGTTGGTATAAACTAAGGTTTCCTTTTATATGCATTATAGAGTAACACAAATTTAGGGAAGAACCAAAATTTCCAATTCGATAAACACTTCTTTCACATTATATAAGTCCATCAGTAAATCAATTATATATTATTATGCCTAACATTCGTTATTTTTCTCTTTTTAGTACCCCTTTTATATTTGGGCAAATATTTATAAGGCTAAGGACCAATATCAATAATAAAAGTACAGATATTAGTTATTAGGCCACCATAAGATATTACATTTTATTTAAGAGTCTTTATTAATCCTATATAATAAAGAATAGTATTAAAATTTGATTCGCGTATTTAATGGATCAATCAAATTATTCAATTTTATATCTGATTCATTTATTTAAGATTATAAATATTTATAATTAAATATAATCCGTCATATATTTTAATCAATTAAAAATTCTTAACTTTAGATTCTATTTATGTTGATTTCTTTATTAAAATCAAAGAGCATGTTCGTTTACATTTTCAAGTTCATTTTCATTCATTTTTACTATTTAAAAATAAATTATTAACAATTTATCATAATTTTCATCAAAATTTTAACTCATTTTTATCTCTAAACACACTCCCCAATAATTTATATATTTTCTTCCAATAACTTATATATTTTTTCGTTTTATTTCATTGTTATTAGTATCCCACATAATCATTATTTTTTGAACATCCAAACACAAATTTATTTTCAACTCATTTTTTTTAATTAAATTTTTAAAATTTTAAAATTTTAAAAAGGAAAAATGCGATCGAAAACGTAACCAAACAAGCTGTCCTATTAACGTACCTATCCACAGTTTGGAAATTATTTTGTCTACCCGTGACCAGAAATGTACGGACGTACTGTACACACAGGCCCATTGTGGATAGCAACGCAGCGCATTCAATGTCTTCAAAAATTGGTTTTATGAAGTTGGATTGGACAAAACTATGATAAATCATGTAAGCGAGTTTCATAAATAAATAATGAGAAACGTTTTGCCTAGTAGTTTACTTCTAGATATTATAATGTACTTAATTTTTCAAAATTAATTTTAATTAAATGAAAAATTAAAATCAAAAATAAATCATTTAAATTAGTGTTTATTGTTGGAAATTGATGGGATGATACAAAATTTATTGCTAATATCTGCAAAATTTATTCATTTAACATTTCATACAGTTTTAATTCCAATATTTTGATTAGTGCAATTAAATTTACTGGGGGTTTTCTTGTGTTTTCATTTTTAATTTTTCTTTTCAATTATTTTAAAATTTAAAAAGTTATTTAGAGTAAGGGTCCATTTGAATTTGTTTTCTAGAGGCATTTTTTATTTTCTAATAAAAATAAATAGTAAAAAATTAGTTATAAATGTGTTTTTAAAAATAAAATGTTATTTGAAAGTTTTTATTAAAATGAAATGATTATGCATGATTAAAAATGAGTTGTATTTGAAAAATATAGTATTTTTGTATTAAAAGTCATATAAATGTGAATAGAAGAAAATAGAAAATGATAAACAGTGAAAATAGAGTGAAAGTGTAATAGTGTGTTTTGAATAATATTTTGAGAATGAAACTATTTGTGAAAATAAGGGAGAAATTGATAGTTTTTTGTTTTCATTTTCAGCAAAAAATGAAAAGGGTATTTGAAAATAAAGCCAAACAAGCACTTAATAAATTAAAAATAAATTTGTATTCGGATATTATGTTGGGAAAATAATAATTATATAGAATTTAATAGGTTGTAGGTAAAAACAAATAGTAATAATGAAGAAAATGGAGAAGATATGTTGGTTATTAAGAGAAGATATATAAGTTATTGAAAAATATATTTTGAGATGAAAATGAGTAGAGATATTGATAAAAATGATAATAAGTTGTTGATAATTTATTTTCAAATAGTAAAAATAATTAAAAATGAAAATAAAACATGACTGGTGATATGGGATGTAGGGTGATAGAATGAAATGAGAGATGAATAATAGGATTAGGATAATTTTGTATTTTTTAAATTGTATTTACTTAGTAGGATAATATGAATGATAAAGGTAGATAATTATATTAAATATTTATTTTTATGAACAATAAAATTAGGATAAACTTTAATAGACAAAAATATCCTTAGGTATAAAATTATTTATTATTCCTCTCCAGCACAATTTATTATAAAATTATTTATTAATATAAATAATTTATTTTTCCTCTACAACACAATATCAAACAATTTGATCTTCTCCCAAAAGTTCCCACAATGATTATTTCTTCTTCATCCAACTATTTGACATAAAATGTTGTGTATATTTATTTTGTTTTACAATTTCTTATTTTTATTTTTCAAATAAAATAAAATATTTCATTTAGAATTAATTTCTTTTCAAAATATTATAAAATTTTTCACTAATATCATTACCTCAATTACTATTATATATATTTATCTTTCAATTATTTTAAATATAAATATATTTTCTTTAAGTAATAAGATGATGATGATGATGATGATATTATTATTAATGAAATAATAATAATAATAATAATAATAATAATAGTGTCCGGAGAAGGGCCCAAATAGAGAAGTGGCCGGGGCATAAGGGTAATTTAGAAAACCTGCTATGAGGGCATAGGGGTCATTTAAGCTTTAATCCCTCCGCACGAAGTCATTGATGTAGGATTTTTTTATCCCTTCGAATGGGCTGGACTACTTATCATGCCCATATATCCTGTACAGTTCCGAGCCAAGCCTCATCTTCCGGGCTTTCATCGATTTAAATACGCGTTGAGTTATTTTGGATGTAGGCTTTCATCCCCTCTTATCCATTAAAGTAAACTGGGCAGTGTTTCAATTCTCTGTAACAAGAGGATTCTAATATCTTTGATTCGTTGATTTTGAAACTTATTGTGCCATTATTTTAAAAAGTAGCCATTTTAATTTAGGAAATAATTCTCAAAATTCAAAAACATGTAAGAATTATTTGATCTCGGACCCGTTTGGTTTTATTTTTATTTTCATTTTTCATTTCCATCATTTCTAAAATTTGAAAAGTCAGTCAGTAAAAACAAATTAAAAATGAGTTTATGTTTGGATGAATTATTGAAAAAATAATGATTATATTGGTTTTAATGCGTTGCAGGTAGAGAGAGATAAAAATAATGGAATAGAAAGAGAGAGAGAGAGAGGTTATTAGAGAATGTCTTTTGAAAACGAAAATAAAAATAATGTGGGGTAAAAATGTATAAAAATCGATACGATTTATTTCTAAAATAGTAGAAAATATGAAAATAGAATGTGAAAACAAAATCAAATGAGCTCTAAACTTTTCTGAAAAGGTTCATCATTTCAGAATAAATAATTCCTCTGAAAAATAAATTTATTTGATACAACTACATCTTTTTTTATAATATGGGATAGATTCATTATACTTATTATAACATTCTTATTAATTATTTGTCATTTTAAATTTAATTTTCTTATTCAATTATTCATTTTGCATATAAATATTCCACGAGCATCTCCTTGCGACATCAATTATTCATTATAAGTTTCACTATAATTTGATCTAAAGATGATTTTTTTTAATTCTTTTATAACTTGCGGATTTTTTTTTGGTTAAGATTGATTCAATTCCACCTGGATTTCATCCATCACATGAAAAAATATTTAAATTGTCCAAATTAGACAACATCCGCCGTGGGCACCTCATGAAATGATAGAAACATTTTGACACTTTTAGATACATTTTACCATATTCAATTCCCCAATTTTTTACTTTATAATTTTTAAATGCTCAATTAAGTATTAGAAAATTCTTATCAAAGTCATCCTTTTTATAGTATCAAGATTCAAGTTTTAATTTAATAATGCCCGTAAACTCATCTCGGCCTAAGACTTTAGCCAGGGGACCGCTTTCCGAGTACTTCTTTAACCCCCAACGCTTTTAGGGATCCAGAATTTTTTGAGCAAACTTTAAGCACCGTCCCATTCATTAATTAGAGCGACAAACTGCGTTCAATGCCTCGAAAAAAGGGTCAAATTGTCAAAATACAGTAAATTGAAAAAAAATTTAAAACTACCGTAATTTGAAAATTATTGTAAAACTATTGTTTACTCATGACTTAAACAAAGCTATAGTGTAAGAGGCGTAGCTCACAACCACACCTCTTGCATGCTAAAATCTTTATTTTTATTTCAGCCACACCTCTTGCATGAGTTTTATTTTTTATTTTTAAATTCCAAGAGGCGTGGCTTTTGTGCCATGTCTTTTGGCATTTTTATTTTTATTTTTTATTTTTTAAATCTCATCTAAT
>JACGDI010005509.1:170796-185392 GCA_014898725.1 Jacaranda copaia
CATGTCCAAGTTGTCAAACTTAGGAGACGTGAGTGCTCATGTGGAAAATGAGCTGAACTTGATATTCTATGCTCCCATGTGATGAGTGCATGTCGACATTTTGGGTTAAATGCTACAGCATTTGTTAAGCCATATTACAATATTGAATATTACTTGGCAACATATCAAAGGGGCTTTGAGCCAATATGGGGCCAAGATTATTGAGATGAGCCTAATTTTGAGTTAGTCCATAATCCAACCTGTAGAGAAAGATGTGTTGCAGAAAGGGATCGCACTACTCGTATCCAAAATGAAATGGATTGATTACAAGCACGTACGAGATAACAAGCTCGCCGTCAAGCCCAAGCCGAAGCTGAAGCCCAAGCCTAACATCTTTAATTCTTTTAACTTTGTAATTATATTTTATGTTCTATGTTGTTCCTTTGTTTGTATCAAACTTTATCAATAATAAATTTGATTGAAAATCTCTAGAATTTTAGACAATTTTAATTTATGTTACATTTCACTAATATACTTGAAAAGTAAAATCCATACATAGTTCTTCAAGAATGTATAATAATTCTTCAGATTACAATCATCATTTATGATTAGAATGTATGATAATTTTTCAAGAATGTATTAATATATAAAATCATCTACTATGATTTTACATGTCAATTTTAGCCAACATACTAACATTACAAGTATCCCTTCATGAGTTAATACATCACATCAATTGAAACATTTGCATTTTATAAAATGATATATTTCTACAAAAAAATTCAAAATTTATACTTATTTTTTGACTCATTTTAAATAATTAAAAAAATTAATTACTTTAAATTTTAAATATAAAAATAATTACTAAATAAAGAAATTAGAGCTAATGTCAGTTATAATGCTACAAGCATCTTTCTCTTGCATTAGCAATGCCCGAGCCCGACCACGATGTGTAGGAGGGCGCTCAGGTAGGTCGATCGGAAGGTACTAGGTCAAGCCAGAATTGAAACTCTTACTGTACAAGATTGTGGTTGCCCAGTGTGGGCATGTTGCGCCATTGTAATCTTTGTTTTTTAATGAAGGGTATCCTTCCTTTGTTTTAAGGTGGCACGTGCTATTAATGCGGAGGCATGCTGACTGTTAGAGCATTAAATGTGACAAAGATATGATTTAGCACTAGAGTGAGCATTCTGGTCAACAATGATCAACCAAATAAGGTGGTTGACCAAAGAGGTGACTGAATGGATTAGACAGCTTGAAGCCTTCCGTTGGGTAAGGTCGAGAACTATACACTCGACTGGGTGGTTGTGGTCGAGTGACTCGGCCCAACTAGGTCTGAAAGCGTAGTTGGGCTTCAGATGCTAGGTAGGCCTGAAAACCTTTTCTGGAGTTGATAACTTATTGAATTTGGTCTATTCGGGCTATCCCATGTCAATTACAAATATATACACACACATCATCCAACTATAAATATACATATATAATACATAGAAAAATCATTTTTACCCTACAAACCCAACAAAAAATAATTGATTTGACATTTACCTTAAAAAATAAAGAAACAAACAACTCATTTTCAAATCATTTTTCATATTTTTCCAAAATAAAAAGAAATACTTGGCAAATTTCCTAATTTTTTTCCAAAAACCCATTTCCCAAATTTTTTTTCTACAAAATGGTCAAAATATAAAAGAATATAGCATTGGTCTTTAGGTCCAAAAAATTTATTTACACTTTTTTTAATCCAATTTCTCCAACATTTTCGGCTACAGAACCCCAGTTATCCTCAGTCACAGCCTCAGAAGTATTCAGTGGACGAGGAAACTTTTATTGGCACCCGTACAAACTTTTGTCCGCGACAAATGATCGATCAACTTTTTTCATTTGCCCGGTCAATTTAAAACTGTTTTGAGTTGTTTTGTTTTCCGGCCAATAACTTTACTTTGGACGGATATGTCACTTGGGGAATAAAGCCTGTGATTGCTTGTGGGCCATTTCTCACACCAGGAACACATAAAGGTGCGTTTATTTGTAAGAGTGACCCTTTGTGTTTGGAGATAAAAGGCCAAACGTTTTCTGAGGCTAAAGCTCATGTCACTATTCACCAAATATCTCCCTCTCATATTTGCATTGTGTTTCACTTTACCATCTCTCCTCATTTTTCTGCTTTTTTTTCTCCATGCCTTTTTTTTAACAATTTATATAAGAATAATGACAATTTTCTTATTGATATTTTTGAAAATTTTATTCTCAAAATGTAAACACGCCATATATTTTGTTTTCCTTCAATTTATTCTAAACCAATCGGTGCAAATAAAATTTGACAGAAAAAATTCATTTTAGTGGGATAATTAAAAATTTTGGTAGAACATATTTGCCCAAACTTATCTAAATGGAAAAAATTGAGGTTCTCATAATAATACAATTTTTTATTTTAATTTATTTTTGTTAAACATAATTTTCGAAAACAAATTTGCATAATGAAAACACCCACCCACCCACACACACAAAATGTCAAAATTTTGTATGACACATAACATTTCGAAACAATCTCAAAATTACTAAAAAAATAAAAATAAAATCCAACCATACTTGATTAGTTAAAATATTGTAGAAATATTGCTGGGAAAAAAATCATTTTTCCCCATACCAACTTGGAATTTACCAAGTTAATTCATGGTATATTGTTTAAAAACATTAAGTTATATTCAACTTATTATATTTATAAATTAATTTAATTTTTTAAAAAAATATATTATAAATCCCAAACAAACCCCACAAACTAAAAACTCATAAAATAATCACATTCTTTCAAACATATCTCACAATCATTTACAACTTTACATCACATCAATCTATCAAATCACTACAATTGTTATACTTTATCTCACAAAAATTCACAATCTCATTTCTCATATCTTTTAAATACCAAAAGAACCCCAAAATCCCAAGAACATAGAAAATGAGACGTGATCTCACAGGCAATCGTAGTCTGGTTCACCTTTTCAACCGTCTTTGGTGAATTACATTTTCAAAAGCGGAGGAGATATTTTTGTATAAACATTTTTTGGTTAATAAGGTAAAAAGTTTGTTCAATTATTTGTGTTGAATATTTTTCTTTTTAAAGAAAAAAAGAACATAGAGTTTTAAAAATATAATTGAGTAGTGTCTCTTTTGAAATTATATAAAAAGGAACATATGCTTTGAAATTTTGAAAACAAAACTGATGGCATTTTTATATATTCACAAAGGACCAACTATTTTAGAGGGTGTTAGGTGAGTTTATAAACTTTTCAAAATATCTTATAAAATGCTTAAAAATTTATAAAATGTTATAATGTGTTTGGTAAATTTTTTTTTGGAATAAGCTTATAAGATACTAAAATAGAATGTTAGAATTTCATAAATTACTTTAAAAAAAAGAGAGATTTTAACTTATTTTTAATATATAAACAAGTTCTTTAATTTTAACTACTTTAATTACAAAATTACTATTACTAACATCTTATAAACTCCAAAAACATCTTATAAAATATAAGAGTTCATAAGATCTTTTAAATAAGCTTAACTAAACATACTCTTAGTCTTCTCAATATTTATTATTTTTGTGTATATTGTATAATATGACCTGTTTTATCACTTATAAATGAAACACATTCTGCAATTTTTACTTCTTTCATATGAAGCCGATAAATTTCTTGTTTCTTCAAAATACCCACAGTTGATATATTTCTTATATATTTATCTAAAAATTACTTAATTGTTTAAAAAAACATATTTATATTAACATATATATGAAATGTTTTTATCTG
Source organism: Jacaranda copaia (assembly GCA_014898725.1). Classification (NCBI taxonomy): domain Eukaryota; kingdom Viridiplantae; phylum Streptophyta; class Magnoliopsida; order Lamiales; family Bignoniaceae; genus Jacaranda; species Jacaranda copaia. The sequence continues at coordinate 174,588 of JACGDI010005509.1, forward strand.
CACCATGTGTAATTTAAATTATTAGTATTCATAAAATATTCGAATTAAACATATACTATTTTAATTTTTTGATGTAATAATTCCTTAATTTAAACTAATTTATTTTTATAAATATTTTTCTAATTTTGCTCGCAGACACATGTCTAGTTTATAATTCCAAAATATCGTACTTTATAGCGTTAGAGAAATTTTGTAGCCACCGTATGCGCATTAAATCGTCATTTTTCAATATAACTTCAAAATAAAATTGTAATTTCTTCTTGATATAACATTATTTGATATAGCTTAATTTGAAAATCATTACGTAATTGATTTTAAAAAATTTATTTACTTCCATCATATGTAAATTAAATTATCAATTTTCATATAGTTTTAGCTAAAATTTGTGTTATAATGCAATAATTCTTTTAGTTGAATTAATTTATTATTATTTATCAAACTATACATACTTACAACCCAAGAAAAGGGTTGACTCTGTGGTTTGTCTACATGAAAGCTACAGAATGTGCATTTTATAATTTAAATAATATTCTATAATGTTAGAAATTCTTTTTAAGTCTATTATGCATAGGTTAAACAATTAATTTTTATAAAAGCATTTGAGTGGTGAATTAACTAAGGGGCGTCGCGCTCACACTTATATATATGAGTTTCAAATTTGAATCATTACATATCTTTAACGTATCTTAGATGAATAGCTAGACTAGATGAGGACAATTGGAAGCTATTGGTCTACTTTACTGGATTGAAAGACTGGCTCCATGTACATAGTGAATATAGGTGACCTTCTCTCAGCTTGATTGGGTCTTTCTCGCCTCATACCAAAATAGCTTTGAACGTTCACCTAAATGAAGTAATTGAAGGAATTTAATTGATTTATCTTAATCAAACGATATAGCAGCTTAAAGTGAAGCCTATCATGAGAATCAAAATCCTTAATCGATGGGGAGAACATCTCAAAGTATGAGATAGAGGGTCAAGCATTTATTATTAGTCCTTAATGCATGCACATATGCATATATAAATAAATAAAATGAAGCTAAAAACTGTGCTAATTGCTTTAAATGTTATATAATAAGGGGTGTTTCATTCAAATTCATTTATGCACTCGAAATATGATTGATGAATGATGTTGAGGAAAATTAAAAACACATCAACGATTTTACAATTTAGTTGGCAATTAGGGATTATAACTTCTAATATTAACAATCAATCAATTGAAATTCAATAATTTATTTACATATGCTTAATTCATTGTTTCGTGATTGGAAATAAAAACTTGGAATGGATACTCCAGTTTGCTTGGACGTTTAAAACATCCTTTTATCTATGTTTGGCAACTTCCGCAGAGATAATATTTAAATTGCCTAATTGCAATAAAAAATATTCAACCTTTCAAGTTTACAAAAATGGAGCCTTTGCAAAGTTAATTTAATAATAATAATTTATCTCATTTATTTATGAAATTTTTTGATTAATTCCCTAGATTAAACGGCCATTCTTTGCAATTCAAGCTAAAATCGTGCTGTTTTATTTTTTTCATATAATTAATAATCCTTAAATTATACTAACTTGTTTCATGATCATTTATCTAATTTTTTAAATTTTTTTATTTTAAAAAATTTATCAATTTTCCTCAGATCAGTTACTTGCTACTGCTAGGACAATACTTGAAAATGACATACACAAAATAATTCTCACTCTATAATTAATTAAGTACATAAAATAAGAAAAATTTGGATATTGTGTTCAATTAAATCAATAACGTGTTACAAGTCAATGAAATTAAACATTATTGTGCAATTAAATTAAAGTCAAAAGTGTATATCTAATTGTTGCAAGTCAACATAAAATTCAAAATCTTTGAGTCACATACTGAAGTTTTTTATAGAAGCTGTCAACAACGATAAAATATATTAGTAGAATTAGTGTTCTAGTAAATAATGCAAATTAGATAGTTAACTTTAAAGTAATAAGACTTTTAATTGTACAATTAAGTATTTATTCATAAAAAAATGTGCATAAATTGATATAGAAACATGGAAAGAATAATGTAGTTTTGTTCCATAAATTTCTTAGAAAGTGTAATGCTAAAGGATGACAGGGGGCGTCATAAGTCATAACTAGATGATTATTATTTCCTTTTCTTAAAAAAGAAGTTCAATCAAAATTTGCGGTGGTCGAGGCAAATTAAAAGATGACGTGGATGCGAGGAATCTTGCGGTAAATGTACAGATGAGCAATCGTGTGGTCTAAATTCATCTATCTATCCTCCAAATCCAAATCATTACAGAATTTCTAAAATGTTATCAGTACAATAAATTCACCTGCCTCACTGGTTTGGTTACACTTCTTCCTAGCATCAAGGAGCACAATTCAATAAATAAATAGAAACAAAGGTGAAAAGATTAAATAAGATATTTTACTTTGTCCGGCGTTCCATGACGTCCGCTTCACGGGAATTAATCATGGATTAAATATTAAAAAAATGAATTTTTACATAAATTTTAGTTAAATGTTTTTGTTGAATATTGTTTGCACAAAATTAATTGCTCTTTAATTTCAAGATGTGCACTCAGAGGATTTTGATCAGGAAACTCTCACTTCTAACAAGCTTGAGATGTGGAGCGTCACAAAATGGTATCACAATCGTAACCAATCGAAATATGGAGAACTAAATGCTGTAAGCAAAGTAATATGTATATTTCTTGAGCTTGCAGAACAAAATACTACATATGCACGAGCCATATCTAGATTATTGATACTTGGTGACTGATTTTGAACTGTATCATGCCGTTATAGGTGACATTGTCTTTTGAAGAAGGGTTGATTTTGATACCCCCGCCTACATTGATAAAATATGCAAGAATTGGGTGGGAATGAAATGACTACTTCCAAGTTTATTCTTATTTCCATGCTCAGTATAATTTAAAATTGGAAATCCTCATTCCCATAGAAATTTCCATTCCTAAAAGTACAAGCGTAGCCATTCCTTTCCTCTTTTAGGATAATTTGGTCATTCCACAATCTTCAAACTCTAATAAAAGAAAAATCAATCAAGTATCGCATCTCTTTTATTTTAACATATTTTTATGAAATAGAAAATTAAAGATTGTATGATAAAGACATGGAATTATAAGATATAAACAATTTATCAATAAAATATTTTATTATAATAATTTTATACAAAAGGATAATTTGGCTATTTAAAATGCTTTCATTCCATCTTACCTGTCATTGCCAAATACCAATTATGATATTGGAATTAAATAACATGTGGTGATTTTATTCTTCATCGTACCAAGTATAGGATAACTTATATTATTATTATTATTCCTTTTCCATGTTTATTCTATTCCCACTTGATTCTATTCCTACGTACCAATCGCTACCTAAAAGAGTGAAATTTTATAAGTTTTGACTAGCATCCAATGGATATCTCTTTTGGCAAGTCAGTCATAACCTAATTTTAAGATACATCGGTGGATTTGGAGGTAATTTTCACATCCAAAAAGCTTGTTTGCTTGGAAGTTAGGGGCATAATAAAATAATATCGAAGAGAATCACCAGCTGAAATATTGAAAGATAAATCTTATTCAAGAAAAAAATGTTATATGGGTGAGAGCCACATTCTGAACTAGTAGTACAAAAGTACTATATATGTGAGGGAGCCATTTCTTGAGCTTGGCCATCTTTAAATTTCTAATACCTACTCACTGTGATTGATCTTTTACTGTATTATGCTAGAGCAAAAACGACAAGTTTCAAAGGATGGGTGATGCGATGCTCCATCTCACATTCATGTAAAATGTATATCTGTAATTTGCACAAGTGTGAAAATAACAGTCACATACACTATGGAGATATTGAGCTTACTTTGAAATAAAAGAAGTTTTTAAATAAATAATGGTTATTTGGACGTATAAATTTTATTAAATATTTAGAAAAATAAAAAAGTAAATTTGGTGTATTTCAAAGTTGGTATTGTAATTTTTATTTTAGACACACAAAAAAAAAATTTCTTTTATATTAATACAAATATATTTTACACTCACATATGCTAATATTTTGTTAGAATTTAAACTTTAAAATTGACACGAATAAGTATAAGAGCAAAACAATTAAATCAATGGACCATTCGATTGGATTGAGTCAACCATATAAAACATTAGCTATGAACCATTATTAATTCTTAAAAATAATAATATATAGAAGTACGAAAAAATTGTTTTTGGTTTACATTAGAACTTCAAAATGAAGAGAAGACATGCCTTGAGATAGATTGAATAATTAATTATAGAAAAAAAAAGGAATTCAACAAATCTTTTCCATTCGGGAAAAGAAATCAACCAACCAGTCAATCTCCACTCCAAATCAATCACCCGTTTGGTTCTGAATTACAGATATTTCTGCCGGTCAATCTTTGACAAGAAAACCATGTAAAAAAAATCTTAGGATTTGTTAGGTTATATTTCTTCATAATATTATTATTTTAAAAAAATATAATTAAATATATTTCTATTTTTTTTAAAATACACATTATTCAATATATACATATATATATTATATTAATATATTTTATTATTATTTTAATATTAAAAAAATTTCTTCATTTTATTTTCACCCAAAAAATCTAACAAAATAATATTAATTTGACTGTTACAGTAAAACATATCTCCTTCAAAATATAAATAAATATATCAAAAAATAACTTTCATATTTTTTAATAATTTATTATTCTAAAATACATAATAAATATATAATAAAATCAAACAATACCTTAGCATAATGTTCAAATATAGGACATTCTGGCCGCCCCACCCCCCGGCCAAATGAAAAGTATTGGACATTCTAGGGCCCCCAAAAAGGACATTCCAGCACGGCTAGAGTCAGGCGAATTTAAGTCAATTGTGCAATGACTTGCCAAATGTTTGGTTTTATTTTTTTAAAATAATATTGTTTAAAAAAATTATTATCTAATATATTTTTATTTTTTTAATATATTATATATATATTTATTATTTTAATATTAAAAAATTACTTAATTCTATTTTTATTTAAAAAATCTAACAAAAACAATATTAATTTAACTTTTACAATAAAAAAATATCTCATTAAAAATAAAAATAAAAATATCAAAAAATAATTTTTAGATTTTTCAATAATCTATTCTCCCCAAATACACAAACATATAATAAAATTACACAAAAAAATACCCAAACATTCCCTTACACGTGTTTTTTTTTTGATGAAAACGTAATGAATTACTATGTAGTTTGAGAAATGGGTGGCGAAATGTGAGTAAGACTTTTCCGCCTAAGTAAATTTCTTTAATCATTTGGTTGAACTGTCTGAAAAGGTTGATCCATTTGAAAAGGTTGTTTTTGGGTTTTTATTCATATTTTACATGATTGAAGCTGCAGGGTCCCGCTAAGGGGACACCTGTTCTCACTGGGCTACCGCAAAATCTTCGTCCATCTTTTTTTCGTCTTTTGTCCAAAAGTGAGAGGTCAATGTCCCAGGATTATGTATACCAATACAACACGATTCTGCAACGCCTGTTTGTTTTCATTTTCAAACCTAATTTTTTTTTCTTAAAATAAAAATAAAAAATTATTTATTTTTACACAATTTTCTCATATATTTTTATTCTCAAATTATTACCCTTACATTCTCTCTTCAATTTCATACTTTTTCAATTCCAGTTATTATCTATGCTTATTTTTTACATTCCTAATACTTTTCAAGCAACATTCATTATAAAAATATTATAAATTTAAATTATAATATTATAAACAACAATACATCACATCATCAATCATATTAAAAAATTACATAACTTTTAATACAAAAAACACTCAATATCTAAATACATCTCATTTTCATAATTGTATAAATCAATATTTTTAAACAGCACATTTAAATATAATTTATTTTTAAAATTATTTTTTTAACTAATTTTTTTATTGTATATTTTCACTAAAAAAATGAAAATGACCCCCAAACCAAACGGGCCGTACCGTATAATTCTATTTTTAATACCCCGAATATTCTTCGTTTCATGTTCGTCCGTCGGTTTTTTTCTTCCTTGCTCGCAGGTTTTTCCTTTCTGTTTTCATTTTTTTTTTGGGTTTGGCAGTCATGGACGGCGACGCGACGACAGGCCTTCTCGAAAAGCCTCACGGCCAACGAGGGAGTTTCATCAAAGAGTTTGGTGCGGAATCGAAGACGCTATGGAAACTTTCGGGGCCGGCGATATTCACATATATCTGTCAGTATTCTTTGGGCGCACTCACTCAAACGTTTACTGGTCAGGTGGGCGAACTCGAGCTGGCTGCTGTCTCTGTGGAGAACTCCGTCATTGCTGGCCTTGTTTTTGGGGCCATGGTAAAAAATGCAATCTTTTCTTCTTATCCTTTTTCTCAAGTATTCTTCATGAATTGGCATGGACCATGCTATGCTCTTGTGGTTTTAAATTTGCAGCGGGAGCCTGTTTGGCTTCAGTCTTTTGGGCTCATTTTGGTACAACTTTTGATAAACTATGTTTTAGGCTGAGTCTGATTCAGAAATGCTGTATCGGCAGTCCTGCAGAAAATTTCATTTTCTTTGGACATGAGTCATGAGCTAATATGTATGGAGTTTGACTTGTGGTAAAACGAGGATTCATGCGGAATTTTTAGTGAAACAGTAAACTGAAACAATTAATAAATTATGTCCTCTAGTTTATGTACCATCAAAAACTGGACAAATAACTTTGATCTAGTGAATGTAAGGTTTTGAAAATCAAGATCGGTGGCTAGGCTGTCATTCTTGCCAAAGCCAATTAATCATATAAGAAATGCAATAATATTTGCCTTGTGGTTTGTTAGTTTACATTTTTCGCTTGCCATGTTATTGGAATTGTGTGGCATGAGGCGTGAACACACTTTCCTTAAAGTGATTATTGCCCCATTATGTGTTTGCTACTGGGTTAAAATGTCAATTCACTTTTAAGATACAACAAAACCACCCGAAATCTGCGAATAGCAACTTCGAAGATTTCCCTTAAGATCTTTTAGAAAGCCTTTGAGTATACGAAAAAATTTTAATAGAGAATAAATGAAGACTTATTTTCTGAGAAAAAAGAATATATCTTTTGGCACTTCTCTTAAGTTATATTTATATTAGTAGAAGACATCCTTTCTGAAGTATCATAATAATTCCCAATAGTTGTATCATATGAATTTTAACTATTTCTTGAAATGATACAACTTTTTAACATGAGCTTTGAAACATTACAATTCTTCAAAAGGATACGTAGACATCCTTTATGAAGTATCATAATAATTTCAATAGTTATATCATATGAATCTTAGCTATTTTTTGAAATGATACAATCTTTTAATATAAGCTTTGAAACATTGCAATTCTTTAGAAGGATACGTCTCCAGAAGAGGATAAAATTATTTTTCTTACTAGAAATAAATATTTTGCAAAAGAAAATAATATTTTCTTAAACACACTTCGCACATGCCATGTGTCCAAGTGCCAAGTGCCAAGTGCATTAATTTAAATATATAATAATATGCTTTTGGCTTCCCTTTATATTTTCCCTTTAAGTCTTAATTCAAACTATTAAGTGTGTTATTTTTTGATATAATAGATGAGATCTTTTTATTTCTTCAATCTGGGACAAACACACTTATACTCAAACTCAAATTTCAAGCCACAATATATATATATATATATTATATTATAACAGAAATTGTTCAAACAAGCTAGATTCGGGCTAGAATTTCCTCAAAGGCTACTACTGATTGAATTTGAAATACATGCAGCTGGGGATGGGAAGTGCGTTGGAGACGTTATGTGGACAAGCATATGGTGCAGGACAAACTAGAATGCTGGGTATATACATGCAAAGATCATGGGTGATCTTGCTGGCCACGGCCTGCGTGATGCTTCCAATTTACATCTTTGCTCCTCCAATCCTAACGTTCTTTGGGGAGTCTGCTGAGATTTCTAGAGCTGCAGGTACGTATTTAGTCCAGTATTAATGCTTTTTCTTTGCTCATATTTGAATATTTTAGTAATAGTAAAATGCTAGGAATTTGAGTTAGCAAGACTTTCTCTTGCAGGTAAATTTGCTCTTTGGATGATACCGCAGATGTTTGCATATGCTGTCAATTTTCCCATACAGAAGTTCTTGCAATCGCAAAGGAAGCTCATGGCAATGGCTTGGATTTCTGCAGCTGTGCTGGTTCTCCATATATTCTTCAGCTGGTTTCTAATTTTGAAACTGGGTTGGGGCTTGGTTGGAGCAGCCGTTACTCTTAATGGCTCATGGTGGCTCATTGTCATTTTGCAATTGATCTACATATTTTATACCAAATCTGATGGTGCATGGAGTGGATTCTCGTGGCTGGCATTTCAAGACTTGTTTGGCTTTGTCAAACTTTCTTTAGCATCAGCTATAATGTTATGGTAAGAGCTTGCATCCTGCATCTCCATGGTTATACTTACGTCATTCTTGATTCTTGTGCTATAACATGGATTGGATTGCAGCTTGGAGTTCTGGTACTTAATGATAATAGTGGTAATAGCAGGTCATTTGGATAACCCTGTGGTGCCAGTTGATGCCATTTCTATCTGGTATGTCACTCTTTTGATTTTATTGTTTTCTGTTTCTCGTTTAGTTAAAGAAACCAAATTCTTCATATGTTTGGAGATGAAATTTATAAAGTAAAGGAGAGATGTCTTTATATCCTCAAATGTTGTCTTTGTGCTATGCTTTGGGTAATAAAAGTATAAAGCAGAGGAGAGTTTGGATTAACTTGTTCTGCAACATCTTTTGCAGCATGAATATTCAAGGATGGGATGCAATGATTTCAATTGGATTTAATGCTGCCATAAGGTAATATTTCCAGCATCATGCATGTGTGTAGTTTGAAGTTTCCAATGTATTTTGGATACATTAACAAGAAACCATGATATTGTCTCCAGTGTGAGAGTCTCCAATGAACTGGGAGCCAGCAATGCAAGAGCAGCAAAGTTCTCTGTGGTAGTGGTGTCCATCACAACTGTGTTCATTGGACTGGTTTGTATGTCAATCGTTTTGGTTACAAGAAATATTTTCCCATACCTTTTCACCAACAGTGAAGCAGTAGCTAAGGAGACTACTAGATTATCAACTCTGCTTGCACTTACTGTCCTAATAAATGGCCTTCAACCTGTTTTATCTGGTAAGAATAACACAAATAACCTTGACAGAAAGCCTGTTTATGTTCCCATTCTAACATTTGTATATGTTTTGTTAGGGGTTGCTGTTGGAGCTGGATGGCAATCTATTGTGGCATACATCAACATAGGCTGCTATTACATTGTGGGACTACCGCTCGGCATACTCTTGGGCTTTGTATTTGACTTTGGCGCAATGGTAAATCTGTTTTGATATAAGATCATCTCTGAATATATGCAATGCTACCTGGTTTTCTCCTACATTGAAGAGTTGATGGTGTTGAAACTATTTATAAATTGCACTCGTCCCTCACCCTTTATCGTTCAAGGTGCTTTTGAGGAAGAATATTTTGACGCTGGCCCTTCATGTTTGTGGCCGGATCTAGTTATCACATCAGCATCATTTGTGGAAAAGATAGTCATGTATCTCTTTCCAAACCTCTAAATTGTGGGTCTATAATGATACTTGGTCTTGTCCCATATAAGAGGAATCAAGTGCTTTCGAACAGTTTATAAATTGGTGTTATTTCACATCAATATGCACTTTTCTTATGAAGGAAGTCTGGAGGGATTAAAAAGTAGATTATTTATATAGCTCATGAACTTTTTTGTGGCTTCTTTCTCTTATATTAGTCTTTTATCTTTTGTGCAGGGAATTTGGGGTGGGATGATTGGAGGAATTGGTTTGCAGACCCTTATCTTGATTGGGATCACTTCAACTAGAAACTGGGAGAAAGAAGTCAGTTTATTACCATTCTTGTTGCCTCCTCAAATCTATGATGTAAGTGATGTTCATTTGTATAAATATTAGTTAACATTTTGTCCATTTTCAGGCCAATGAAGCCAAAAGCCGTGTCAGAAGATGGGGTGGAGCAATTGCGTAGCATTGATTGCAACGCTGGTAAAGAATCGAATACATGAAAACCGTAGCTGCTGTGTGTGGTAGCAGAGATATACTGCTATCATGAGAATAAGCGCGACGTTTGTTGTTTCTTTTCATCGTTGGCTTAATGTTATTTTCATCCATTTGTGGCATTCTTTGGGAGGGAGGATTCACTATGAACAACTGGTGGAAAATTGGAAGGAGTAACAATTATGCATATTGATACAAGTTTGTTGAGTTCAGAGTTCTCAATCTCTGCTTGCAGTCTCATGCTATTCCAGTGTCCTTTGTTAGATGGAAAAGTTTTTTAAGTTATTATGAAATTAGCAATCTTTGCAATCTGATTCTCCCTGTGTCCCACAAAAGGATTTTATGTGGCAATAGTGCGCCCTGGGTCTGGCCGATTAGGACTGTCAATGGATCTAATTTTAATATTAATTCAATTTGAATTTGATCTAAAATTTAAAATTTTTATTCAATTAAAATATCTTATAGATTATATACGATTATAAATATTCATAACTTAAAATAAGTGGATTGAGAATGGAATTAAGCGATTTGATTAGCTAAAGATTTGAATTCGAATTTTAATAATTTTTTATTAAATTAATAGTCTTACAAATAATATACCATTTGGGGGCAGGATCTTATGAGGGAGGACAGAACTTTAAACAGATTCACAAAATTCATCAAATAGATGAAACAC
>JACGDI010005509.1:187461-281985 GCA_014898725.1 Jacaranda copaia
TTTACTATTCGGACTTCAAATAATACTTTGGTGTCCACAATAGTCTTTTGTTTATAAAAGGAGCCTCAAATTGTATAGAAAGGAAGAGGCTTTTAGACGAAGCAAAAAAAACTTTATATTATGCTGTTTTGTAATCCCCACTGTAATTTGTAAATTTGAATATTATTCTGTAAATTAATCAAAGGGTGTTCGAAGTTTCTACTTCAGCTTGGTGGTTCTTACATGTATTTTCTTTTCTTTTATTTAATATTTGTATAAAACCCAAGCCTAATGGAAGGCTAAAAATTTTAAAATAAAATTTATATATTATATTGATCTAATATTTATATTGAGGTATTGAATCTTTAGTTTAAAAAATGAGAGGGATGTTAATAAAATGTTAAATATATTAATATATAATAATTTATTTATGTATTAATATAATATAAAATATGTGTTTAGTATTCAAATATTTTAATTTTTGGATTAATATATAATAAAAAATTGTTAAAAATTCAAATAATAATTAAATTTGTTTTATAAATATAATATTTTTATATAATCCAAAAGGGGAAAAAAGAAAAAAAATGTTATGTCGGGTTGGATTTTTTTTTGTCAAATTTTAAATATTTATCGGATTTGAATATAGTATTAATTAACAAAGATCATATTAAATATCGAATCAGATTCAAATATGAATTTTGACAAATGAATTCAAATTCAAATGTGGCAAATTTAATTTAAATTTGATTCGTTGACAGTTCTAAAGCCCAATTTAGCAAATGTTATTATACTTATATTGTAATTAGTCACTTTCCTATTGTGCATCAATTATATAGTAAGTGCAATTTATTTGTTACGTGAGTTAATTGATTTCGATCAAATGCAATGCGAACTAAATTTTTCATTTTTTGATGAAAAATAATTAAATCGCATTGCTACACAAAAAGTGTAAATTGTCATGATAAATTATTTCAAGTTTTGATTGATACTTACTTTTAACATTATATTGATATAATCAACTCTTATTCCACATTAGAGAAATTAAGATCTTTAATATAATTTATAAATTATTTTCCTTTCTTATTTATCTATTTTTTTCATAAAGACAAAAGTCCTTGTCTCGAGTTTAATCTGACAAAATTTCATTGTGAAGTTGGAGTTTTCATATCTTGTAGGAGTGTTCAAATCTAATTCAATAAAAAAAAATAATGAATCGATCCACAAAATCGAAAATTGATTAAAATCAATTTTTTTTGTTTAAATTGGATTTATTTTTTAATAACCGATAAATTCGGTTTGATTTTCGGTTTGAGCCTGAAAAACCGATTCAATCCAAACCGAACCAATTTTATATATTAATAATAAAAAAATATATTTTTTAATTATAAATATACATAAATATATTTAAATAAAACTAAACTTGTAAGTGTAAATATATAGGTTGTCTTCCGCATTAAAGGAGTCAATGACGTTAAACAGTTTATAAATTGCACGATTTCTTATATTAGAAGAGTTGATGATAAACAATTTATAGGTTGTTTTTGTGAGTTGGGAATTTCGAACAGTTTGTAAGCTGTTTAGATGTCATTTTATAAAAATAAAATTCCATTTAAAATGTCACCTACTGGAAAGTTGTTTTTTCTTCTTACCAATTAAGGCATATGTTGTATAAGTACAACACTCTTCACTCGAAGACGACATTACGAATAGTTAATATAATTTAATTATAAAATTAAGAAGATTAATTTTAAAATAAGTCAATAAAATTATCAAATCAATTAAATGGAAGTACAAACTTCACAATCAAATGCACATATAATGTATACAATAAATCATTATAATTCAATTATTAAATCAATCAAATGGAAGTATAAGCTCTACAATCAAATGCACAACTCAAACATGAAACTTTTCACATAATAGGGAAAACCGATGACACTGGGCTATGGCTGCAAATAAGTTGAGCTGAGCTTGGGAAAATTTTCCTGGCTCGAGCTCGATGAGCTTTATTTTATGAGCTCAAGCTTGGCTTGATGAAAACTCGAGTTCGAATTTGTAAATAAACTATGAAATATTGTAAGCTTAAACTAGAGCTCGAGCTTGAATTTTTTTTAATAGAATGATAAATATTTAATGATTAAAGTTTATAAATTCGAATTTAGATTAGCAATATATTATAATTCTTTTTGATATATATATATATATTGTATTCATATATAAGATATATTTTTAATAATATATTATATACTAATATTATTAAAAAATATTAAAAATATAAATAAGCTCGAGAGCTTTGAGTTTATAGAAAAATGACTGGAGATTGACTCAAGGTAAAGCTCGAGTTCGATTGAGCTTGAATCACAAAGCTTGTGAGCCGGCTCAATTCATTTGTAGTCTTAGACTGACCTACAAGTCACTTAGTCTCGACAAAATAATAATTATCAAAATTTGACTTCACATATCTTACCAAATAAGAGCATTATAATATCAATAAAATAAAGGAATTATTAACAGTCAATAGCAGTGTGGCCATTAATTAAGTAATGCATTGAGACATTTAAAAATTTGTACAAGACTAGAAGTAATTTTGACATCTACATTTGTTCACGTGCGTGCCTTCCAATTCACATAAAACTTACACTGTTCTATTATGGTATTTTTAGGGGAAAAAATTACAGCCTTTGTCCCAAATTTGTTACCTCAGCTAAAATAACAATTTTTTTCAAATGTAATATTATATAAAATTTAATTTGCAAAAACTATTTATATATCAAATGACGCAATAAATTGCAATGGTTAAAATTTTATTGACATCTAAACTGTCGAAGTCTCAAAGAAATTGTTTTAAATGGTTCAAATATGGAGGGCATCTTGGTCAATTCTGTCACATTATCCGTTAATACTACGGACTCCGAGCTCCTACTCTCCCTTTTCCTTACCCAAAACTCCATCAATAGCGATGGCCGCCTCTATCTCAGTTCTCACCTCATCCTTATCTTCCCTCTCGTTCTCCCCCCAAATTTCCCAGAAGCCCATTCAATCTATCTCCTTTGCTCCACCAAAGCCACTCTCTTTGAAATCCTCTGCCCCCAAATTCCCCGCCCTCATTTTCGCCTCCTCTTCCGCCGTCGTCGACCCAGACGTCGGAACAGCGGACTTGAATAAGTTGGTAAAGTCTAGGCTTCCCGGGGGATTCGCAGCGCAGAATATAATTGGCACGGGCCGCAGGAAATGCGCCATTGCTAGGGTTGTTCTTCAGGAAGGCACAGGAAAAATTATCATTAACTATCGGGACGCTAAGGTACTTCTATGCGCCAGCGTTCAACTATTAATTTTTTTCATTTTGTGAATTGTGTGATTTTTATTGAGAATTAGCTTCGTGAAAATAAAGTTCACTTGTTGAACATAAGCCAGCGAATATAATAGAGAAGAAATCAGTTTTAAAAAAATTAATGGAAAATGTGTTAAGTGATGAAAGAGGAAGGAAAGCGTTTATTTAGTGGAAAAAAGGGACTCCATAAAAAGTACCATTCGTTCTCTGTGTTGCATTGAGTTAAGTGAATTTGGGGAATTGTAATTTATGATTATCATCATAACCAGTGGGCTGTTTGTTCACATCACTAGCCATCATGTTTAAAAAATCGTGTAGAAGTTATGTATTTTTGCCTTAAGAAGACATCTTTATGGTCAACTGTAAATATTTCTCTTTATGGGAACGGATCCTCTCCAATGGAGAGGTCCAGTGCTGCTTTGGATTGTTGCCACGATATATAGCAAATAATAATTCAAAGGGTCCAGTTTGATTTGGATTATTTTAACTCGACTATGATAGTGTTAAATAAGTTTGTTTAATTGGAATTGCTTTCACAAAACTTAAAAGGAGAACAAAAACATGGGGAGTAATATTTTAGTAGATCTTTTGTTTTTTCTTGCCACTGAATAAAGATTAGGAATGCACTCCAAAAATTTGAGCTAATTATTATTTTAGCTGAAACTTCACAAAAACCAATGAATGTACTGAGCAAGAATACATAACATCATAGGTTACGTTTCTTCCAAGAAAGATTATGCTTATAAATTAAGTAATACAAGCTTGAAACATCGTGGCAACACTCCCATGGGGATGAAAAGTTGTGCATTAGTTATTCTTGACAGACTCTAGTTTAAATGAAATCCTCTAGATCTCTTGAAATATTTATGCTCTCGAGTTTGCATATATACATATATACATTTAGAAAAGGAATTTCAACCTTATGATACTAGTTTATATAGGCATCTAACATGCTGAGTCTTGCAAGGTGGAGGTTCTTCTTCTGACATTTTTATTTGCTTATTACATTACATTGAAAAATCTCATATTTAGGCATTTAATTATTGATTATCTATAGTTAGTGGAGTTTCTATAAGTCTGGCAAAATAGAAGCCTTGACCTTTTTTTTCGGGTTTGCTGGCAAGAATTGGGAGAGCATCAATCTGGGTCATCATTTGCTGTCATGGCAACAGTTAAAAGCAGCACTGGACCCCTCTCTAGTGGAAAGGCATCACCGGAGAGGAGCCATGCTCTATCTTGATAACTCTGTAATATAAAATGAAATGTATAATAATATGGAAATTATGCTGAAGCATGTTAGCTAGTGTACTTTGAGATGTTTTTTTTGGGGGGCCAAATCCTGTTCCAGATGAAGGCAGCAGTAGTCACGGCATTTCATTTTCTTTTCTTAAATTTATTCCACAACCCTACTAAGTGCAAGTACCTGTGAATACCAGCACAAGTGGATGATTTCTTTTGTCTGTCCATTTAGTTAGGAACAAATGCATGTGGTTAGAAAATACGGGCACAATTAGGGAAGTGGGTTAAGATGGGTAACAAATGCTTTAACGTGGAGATGAAGATCAGAATTTCTATCCTTATTATGTTCTACACTGGAGGCAAAACTTCTATAAAGCCAGTAATGATGTTAACAGAACTATTTTTCAATGGTTAGCTTTGAGGACTAGTCGGTAACCTTTAAATGGAGATTGCATTGGAGAGGTCAATTCTAAGTCCAAAATGGTTTTGGGTTTCTTAAGAGAACAAATTATAAAAACCGTTGTTTCTTCCTGAATCATGGAAGGACTTTACATATTGTTCTGGTGATCAGCATGCCTAGTTCTTAACTGGTATATGTGATTTAATGCAGGAGATAGAGTTGAATATGATAAAATAAACTTTTGTGGTTTAGTAGGAAGAGTTTTCTTTGTAATTCTGGAGCGTGCTGAAGGACTTGCAGCTTCCATATCAACATCCCGATGTCTGAATTTGTTCCGCTTGTTTTTATCCAGTTACATATATACTTATTGATGATTCCTGCAGGAGTACCTTCAAGGCAATCCATTGTGGCTGCAGTATGTTAAGACTCCCCTTGTGACTTTAGGCTATGAGAGCAGCTATGATGTATTTGTTAAGGCACATGGGGGTGGTCTTTCTGGGCAAGCGCAAGCAATTTCACTGGGCATTGCTCGGGCCTTGCTGAAGGTGAGTGACAGCCACAGATCACCTTTGAAGCAGGAAGGTCTTCTAACCAGGGACTCTAGAGTAGTTGAGAGGAAGAAGGCTGGGTTAAGGAAAGCTAGAAAACGCCCTCAGTACTCAAAACGTTGAGGTTAGAAATTTACCATACCAGATATCATAACTGTTTGTGATTTTATAAAACTTTGAGCCGGGGACATCATCACATATGACTTTCTGGCTTTGGTTTCTCAGGATTCGATGTGAAAGCATCCTCAGTCTGGATAGCTATTTGTTCATATGCGGATCCACAGCAAGACTATAGCAAGTTTCTACTTTCCAATTACTAGTGTAAATTTTTTATTTAGGCGCCAGTTTTCATTAGTGATTGCTGCCTGAATTGTATGTGTTTCAGCTGTATCAGTTGGAAGCTATTCAAATTTAACTTCTGATTAGTCACCCAACAGTTTTTATGACCTTTCCATCTTCAATGCATGTTATTTGTCCAAGCTCTATAAAAATCTTCAGTTCATTAATTAGTTTATATTATTGTGATTTGATGTTACCTTTCTCCACATTCTAAAGGTAATTATTGGATATATGAACATAACCACAGTGCTGTATTAGAGCACTTAAGATCTTCTATTTCATTTTTTATTTCATCTTCTATTCCAATTTGATATGTATATATTGAACCGGCAGTTCCCACTATTGCTTTTCTCCTTTGTCCTAACCTGCTTTCTTCAACCGCCTTAATCTATTTCTTAGTGTGGTTGGCTTACAAAAAAGTGATCGCTGTTTTGGCTGGGGAGTTCTGGGTTTCTCCTTTTGTGCTCGTAAATGCCTTCATTTGTTGTAATGAGTGGGATACAATCTTATACATCTATCAGTTAAATAAGATATGATTGCTTTCAATAATTTCTTTACTCATAAAGACATTAGGGCTGCATTCGGCTGCAATAATGAAATTGGATGTGATAAGATTAAAATGGATATGTTAGCCGTATAATATGTGAATACCAATTAATAGTTTGTTAGGTTGTTTGTTTTGGAACTATGGATATATCAAATAAAATACACTTTAATTATTTGGTTGGTAAATATTGATACCGTCTTATATGTTTGAATTTACTGAACTATCCTTATATTCTATTATGATGACTAAATTGGCCTATCTACAATTTTAAAAACATAAAATTATGATGACTAAATTACCCTATCTACAATTTTAAAAACATAAAATGCATTTTGTGTACAACACAAGCAACCTTCGTTCGTCGTAGAATTAAGCAGACAAACTCACATTTGAAGAACGTAAAAAAGTGCTTTAAATAATTTTTTGGACGCCGTATTTGACCTCTCGCATGCGGGATGCAGCAGCATTCAAAATAGCATCCTCCATTCGGAGTTCACTGTGCTTCACATGGGCCCAAACAAATTCAAGCTAGGAATTTATTTTTTAATATCTAGAAAACCCAAATTTTAACTCCGAAACAAAAAATAATGCAATTAAATTAAATAAATGCAACCTGAAAAAAAAAATCTCACTCAATGCTGCCCATACCTTACACAAAATTATGAATTTTAGAATATCCGGTTGGTTGAAGGATTTGTTTAATAAAGAACCTGAAACAATAAAAAAAAATAGTCCTAGAAAATCAATTTGTAGGAACAAACATTATTAGAAGAAGTGTTTGAAAAATCGGGTCATTCATTGAATCAAAAAATTCACCAGTTCACGGTTCACTAGTTCAACCATTGGTTGGACCGTAATTGAACCACAATTAAATCATGACGTTATAATTACGCAATATATATTTATATTATATATATTACTTAAAAATTAATAAAATACTAAAATATAAAATATAAAAAGCTTAAATAATGTTGTTTAACTTCACAATCCAAATTTCACAATTCATATTGTAAATGATCACTACAATTTAAATATTTTAAGTCTAAAGTTTAAACACATACATAATTTAGCGATATAGGAGCCACTGCTCATCGTTTTCTTCATCCTCATCAAGGATTTCATGTACTTGATTGCTATTTCCAGCACTAATACCAAGACCAACAGCAATATCATGCAAGTTTGTCTCACCAACTATCATGCTCTCAAAGGAAGTTAAATCTAAATCTTCTTCAAAAACACCACATGGTAATTGCTCTTCTTCCTCAACTACACAAAAATAAAAGAAAAAAATTAACTTACTAAATTTACATTCAAACCATACAATTATAATATGTATACTATATAGCTTATTTTGTACTCACTGTCTAGAGGATGTCGCTGTTGCCGATTGACTGTTGGAGTTTCTAACTTCTCATAAAGTGCTTTTTCCAACTCTTCACAACTAAGAAAAGGTTCTTCTTCTTCTTCCTCCACAACCCAAAAATTAGTTTTGTCTATGCTTTCATAATCAATTGGGTCATAGTCCTTTTTCTTTGATGCAATTATGAAGATATACACATAAAAAATAGATTTAAATGCATTTTAAAATCATAATGCTTATATATATATATATATTCAAATAAGTAGCTTACTTTTGCTTGAGCTTCATGTTGTAGTGAACATATACAAGATCATTCAATCTTTGATATTCAAGTCAATTCCTTTTCTTGGATTGTATCCACTCAAAAACACTCCAATTCTATTCACATCCAGAAGAGCTATTGTTTGTCCAAGAATTCTAATTTCTAGCCTTTGCAAATTTGGTGCACTATGGCCAAGTAGTCTCCACCATTCATCTTGACAATCAAAGAAAGAAGAAAAAATATGTTCATAAGATTTTTAGTAAAAAAAAAAACACATTAAATTATATAATTAGATATGAATTGAAAAATAAAAACATACCAGGTTGAGTGGTCTTGCATGAGTTAAAGGTATGTTCTTGTCCAAAGCACTCTAAACGATCTTGAAACAACCTTATTTCCTCAATGTATTTTTTTTTTCCTATGCCTTTTTTCTCAATCATATCATACACTCTATTCATGATTTTAGGCTTTTGGCAAAAGGATCACTGATCATACTGAAACTAGGATTTAACTAATATGCAGCAGCATGGATACTCTTTTTCAAATGCTTATCCCATTTCAGATTCACAAGCTTTGTCTATTCACCATCCAACTCTTTTCTATTCCTAAAAACAACTTTGATTCCTTTTCTAACACGAAGCATGCCTTCATAAACATATCCCATAGAGGGTTTTCTATCCCCATCAACAATATGCAAAAGATGCATCATAGGCTCTACAATCTTCACAATAACATTACAATCATTCCAAAATTGTCTATCTAAAATTGTAGCAACTACTTGCTTTGTTTTCTTTTCTCTAAAAAGTCTTGAATCATTGAATTGTTTGCAAGTCACCAAAGCTTTTAAATCATGCATGTGTTGACTTATATTTTGCAAAAGAAAGTAGTTGCAAACCTTGTTTGTCCTGGACGCATAATCTTTGTCCAATAAAGTCTTTTTCTCAACCAACTTAACTAAAAAGTATGATTGTACACAAACTTCGATATCTTTGAGGCTTTTTTGGTAAGCTTAGACACATCTTCTCTTTCAACTACATCTCTCATCATGTTGCACAAGGAGACCAATTTATACTAGGGTACTCATCATTAATCAATCTTCCCACAGCCTACAGTTGGATCTATTGTCAGTCACCATGTGAACAATATTTTTCACACTAACCCATTCAATAACTTCTCAAAACAAGCTAAATAATATTTGTGCATCCTTAACAACATCAGATGCATCAATAGATTTAAAAAACACAGTTCCACGTGGGTAGTAAACAAGAAAATTGATTGTTGATCTATGTTTACCATTAGACCAACCATCTCTTTAATTGTGCAACTAGTTTCCTCCCAAACATTTTTAAGACTATCAATAAATAATTGATCCTTTTTCTTTTCATCTCGTAATAGTGGAATGTGAAGATAATAGTAGGATAGAACCTTGAATTTCAGTTTAATTGCAATTGCTGCATCAAATATAGCATGAAACTAGATGGAATTTGCAGCATTTATTGGAATGCAAGTGTCATAAAATAATTTAGCTATAGTCATGTGAGCTCTATGCATAGCCTTTTTCGATGCCAATACACTTTTCAAGGTTGGTTCGGAGCCTAGAGTTGTCCTTGGAGCAAAAATATTAGGAATTGTTGCAACTTCTTTACCTTTTGATTTTGCATAAATGTAGCTCCACCTTGAAGTGTTTTCCTCTACCATTTTTTGTTTGATCAAGGTCAACACATTCAAGGGGCACAACTCCTTCATTTTGTGAAGTGTAAGAACCATATGGATTTTTACTTTCAAATGTTTCTTGTGTTTGTTTTTTCTTTCCAGTGACACCTTTAAGTGATTCTTCCATTTGATATCTAACATTTGGTGGAATAAATTTACAAGGTTTGATGTCATCTTTCTTTCCAGCAAGATGTTGTTCTATTCTTTGTTTGCCACATCTTTTAGTTACCAACCTACAATAAGAGCAACTGAAACTTTTTGAACCATCACTAGCAACTTGTAGTGAAACATGGCTCCAAGCAATGTCATTTTTTCTACATACTGAAGAAATTGAATTATTGGAAGCAATAGTAGAATCTTGCCCAGAACTAAAATCTATGATCCTATTAAAAGTATAAAATAATATACAATCATATTCTAGTTCAAGCATTTATAAAAAAAAATTCAATTTATATGAAATCTAGTAAGAAGATTAATAAGAAAACTGAACTCAAACTTAACTAAGTTCAATTAATCAGCAAGCATAAAATTTTCCCATAACACTATCCTTTTTGACATATTATCAAACACATGGCATGTATAGACCAAAGCTCTTCTCAAATTTGCTTATCTTTTAAATCAAGAACCCATGTTACCATACTAGTTCTCAAAATCAATAAGAATGAATATTTATTCAAGAATGAATTGTAAAAAGCCAAAAATTGAATAATAATTTTCTAATAGATTTGAATAGAAGTGAAGAAACGGTAGCTTTCATTGGCTGGGAGAGCAACTGTGGGCTTGCGATAGGGAGAGGTGGCTGATGTGTGCATAGATAGCTTTTACCAAACCATGGCATTGGATTTTGAAGCCACAAAGGTGAAGCTATGGTGAAGCTTATTTGTGTTTCCAATAGCAGAGCAGTGAACGGGAGTGAGAGTGTGTGAGTCAATTAATTCTACAGTCTAAAGACTAAAGCAAGGCTTTTTTTGACTTTTATATAGCTTATGGAGGTGTACTTAGCCTTCAAACTTTGTACTTAGACAAAACAAATTAAAAACATTAATTTCATTAAAAATTAAATATAAAAAACTGCTTTGGTTCAATTGAAGCGTGAGCGGTTCACTAATTCGAATGATCCAACCGTCAATTTGTATAGTTTTAACAAAATTAGGTCATTCTTTTATTTTTTGATTTTATGAGAAAATCTAATCAATTTGCTTGTTGGTTGATGGTCTGACTAGTTTGATATGATTTTTTAAACCATGATTAGAAGTTGAGGCTATCAAGGAAATTGCGCACATTGGAGTGGTTGGCCGTGCGATGGTAGATGGGAAGGTGCTTGCCAAAGTGAGAGGAGGAGAGCCACTTCTAAAGTTTCTTTCATTTTCACAATTGAAGAGTGATGTGACTAAAATTGAACTTAAGAACATTTTGGTAATTTAACTAAAATAATGTATTGATCCTAAAATTAACTAATTAAGTAAATGATCTAGAAAGCCTAAAGGACAAGCTAAACCCATAAAGGGGGTAGAAAAACCCTAATAGACCTAAGTTCACCTAAAAAAGTTTACTATTGGCTCCCTTCTGGAGTATGTGGCATTCTTTGAAAAAATCCACCATTAGCTTCCGTTGAGAATACATTATAATCACTTTGAATACATTCACTAAGGAACACCTTGAAAGATGCCTATGTTATCAAGTAAAGGAAGTCCACATCGAAGGTGGGGATGCCTGAATACTTAAAAAATATTCCAACAAAATCTCTATGTTTGGTGACTCTGTATGTTATCATAAACTTACTGTAAACTTTAATAGAAAATTCATAAGTACGATCATTCTCACCTTAACACCTAATCTGTGCACAACTTGAGTACGAAAATAATGATCTTTTTCCTTCAAAAAACTCTACTTCATGTAAGGTGAACTAGTGAAGATGCTAAAGAGGTGCTCCATACCACTCTAAGTTAATCTTGTTACACATTATGCTTACAATCACACCAACTTTATGAACATGCTGAGCCACTTATCATGTTTTGTTACATAAAATTATCTAAGTCCTAGGAGAATTATTAAAGGCATTGCCCTACCACAAACTCAACAACAATTATACAAATAATAGTAACTCAAAAAAGAAAAAGCTACTACCTTAACATTAGGCACCTAGGAGGTCTAGTAGTAGGGCACTCTATGGTATCGAGATCTTTTGGATAGGGGCACCCAATGTGTGCCCCAACATTGGTTGCCTAATGAGCACCATGGTTTTCCCATAGGTGGGCACCCATGGCACCTAAGCACTTTAATAGTGGGTGCTCTATAGGCATTCGAGCCAAATACCTAGCAAGCATCCTAGCTGAGCACCTAATGAGCACCTCAGTATAATGCCCATGCCTTAATGCTGGCACCCAACCTTGGCACTTTGTGTGCATGCCTATATTCAACATTTCATGTGAACGCTCGCAATGCATTTTTTTTCTAACACTTATGATGATGAGTTCATATTTCTCATTCTTAAATTCTTTAAGTATGAGTATGTAATATCTTTAAGTCATATGATTAACTATGTACTTAGTTGAACATAAAATAAACATAAATAAAAAATATTTATTACAATCAAATGAGGAAAGCATCAAAATGTTTGGCTAATACTTGGTGTCCAAAGGAGAATCAATATAAAAGAAAAATATTAAATAACTTCCTAGAGATGAATCCTACTTACTACTGCTATCCTAACTGTATGTTTGTATTCATGTGGAGTCATTTTTGCCAGCTTCGTTGCTGTAACCTCCACTCTATTGTTAGGGTTATTCTTAGACTCTTTAGAAGCAATGTTGATTGGGATTGTATGATCTAACATTAACAAATTCTCTTCAAGGTACCACCTGATCTCACATAGAATACAATGACAACTCTAAATAGTTTGCTCATAAACCAGAATTACTTTAACTTCTACTACTTTAAAAAATTCATTAAAACCTTTAAATTCATTGACAGCTTCTTTGCAAGTGGCATTGATGAAGACCTTCTCGGCATGAGAACTTTCAAATTTCTCTCCATTCTTTAACTCCTTCATATACTTTGACTTCAAGTGGTCATACTCTTTAAGTAACTAAGCCAACTTTTCTTTTTTCTAACTATGCTGCTTGACTGCTTTGGCAACCTCTTCCTTGATGTGTTTCATAATAAATGAGGCCCCTTTTACACGACAGGGACATTTGCTCAACCAAGTCCCACTCTTGCATTGAAAGATAAAAAAATGCTCCAAATTAAAAAATCACAACAAAGCAATTAAAAGGAGAAAGAATTAAAATAGAGAAGGTGAATTTGTACCTGAGCAAGATTGCTAATAGCTATCTTAGTTAATTAGGAAGAATAAAATAACTCCAACTTCCCTTGATCATATTCCCATACCACACCCACATGTAATCGGCACTAAATGCAGTCTTGTTAATGTCCCAATGGAAATCCACCTTATAACGCCATTGCAGACCATAGCGAAAGAGTTCTTTCTCCTTTTCAATATGAAAAATGGCAAGTCGACTATGGACAAGTAGTAGATCCATGAGTGTGTTTCCCCACAAGATTGGAAAGTAATTCCTTAATGTCATTATATACATCAGAAGTGCCTAGTGCTGGAGTTGGTAGAGCATGCACCTTACTCCATTACTAGCTTAAGGGGCTAGGGCGGTGCCCACTTGGTGGTGTCACTTTATGATAATGCTCTAAGATATATTTTTTAGCTATCCCTCTTTATATGCTCTGAGTGAGAATTTTAGAAAAGTCAATCTTCTTTCCTAACTAGAAGAGAAAGAAGAATCAAGTCAATATATAACAATACATAAGAAGACACAAAATTGTGTATACAAGTAAAACCATAAGTCAAAAACTAAAATAAGATTAGTACCAATTGGAAAAAATCAAGTAACATAAAAGGAAAATCAAATAATCCTACTTGAGCCAAATTTATGTGAAGATTGCGATGAACTTGACTAAGACGAATCAAAGATAGGGAACTACTTCATTGGTGGGGAACATTTTAACCTTTGTCTCTAACAAAAAAGAATCTATCTTTCCAAGGATCTATGGACAAAGGTAACAAACATAAAAACTTGTTGTTTAGCTTAGAAAATAAGTGGAAAAAAGATTCTTTTTGCACCTTATGTGCCCCAAACAAGGTGTGGTAGCTATTTAAAGATATTAGCAAACCCAACTCACCAAAATATTGTCTAAACCCCACTAAAGACACAAAGAAGTTAGCCATAAACTTGCTTAGACACACACACCATAACTATATGCTATATCTAACAAAAAAAGTTTAGGAGAAAGTGAAAACTCACAATTGAAGTAGTTCTTGAAAATTGTGAAGTACTCTCTAGGAGGTAACACCATGTTGTCTTAAGAAGAAAGATGGATAAATTTGAATTCATCAGAAATGCAAATCCTACATCTTAGAATATCTAACTTTTTCAAGTCAAGTAAATATTTAACTCCTACTAGCTTTGAGAAATTATCATCCCTAGCAAGAACATCTTCAAACTCCTCATTAGAGAAACCCTCATATTTGCATTTAGAACTAAATTATAAAGAAAATCTTTTACTTTTACTCTTATCAAGAAACCTCAAAATTTACTAAAGCTTGAATAGATTACACCCTAAGAAGAGAATCGGGATACGCTACCATGTGGAAGACAACCTTTGCGAGCATGAACTAGCCTATGAGCACTAAAGGTGCCTGAAAATGATCTTGGAGCTTGAGGCTAGTGCCCCACAGGTGATAGCCCTAGTCTTTGCATGAGCGCCCTAGGCATGTCCTATGTAACTTGCTAGTTGGGCGCTCGGTACTGCCACTGTGGTTTAGTGTGTTGGTTTTTTCTCTACATTCAGTGGATTGATGTGTTGAAGACACCTTTTTTGAACTCAATTGAAAGATAGACTTAGACATTCTTTGACTCGACTAAGGACCTTAAAGTGCTCGCTAACTCTAAAGGAGCTATGATCAAATGTGCAAATAAACGAACCAAGAAGAAAGAAATAAGTAAAAGAGTTCAGAGCATGAAGAAAGTTTTGCCTTAAGGACTTATATTAGCAATACTAATAGAGTTGCCTTCTCTTCCGCTCCCCCTAGCCAAGGTAGAATTCCTCTCTTTTTTCCTAACTTCCTAGGTACCAACAAGAGCCACCATTACGAAGTACTTTTTAGAAAACTCAAGGACTTTGAGTTCTACTCAAACTCAACTTGGATGGAAGTTGAGAAATCACAAACATTTAAGTTAAGAATAATTACTTGAATTAACTTAAGATAAATTTAATAAATTAAATTTAAATTATATTTTTAATATAAAATTAATAATTTCACATTGAAAATAGGGGGCTTAATGTTGTGGCTAAAATTTGATCGAAGGATATTTTGGTAATTTGACTAAAATAATCATTCAATCCTAAAATTAATTAAGTAAATGGGCCAGATAGGCCGAAGGACAAGCTAAGCCTATAAGAAGGATAGAAAGACCCTAATGGGTCTAAGCTTATCAAAACTAAAATCTATAAAAATCAAGTCTAAGAGAGAAAGGGGACACAAGAAATTATTTGCAAAATTCCTAAGAGTAGAAGAACTTTTGAAAAGAGTAGATCTCTCTTTGCGCATTTCTGAGAAGATGAGTCGATACTTTGCTATTTTCCAAAATGACCTCACTCTATTTTCTAGCAGCATCAAAGGGCAAAATAGTCTTTTCATACTTTGATAAGCATGAAAAATTTGTGCTGAATATAAAATCCCATCTTTTAGGTAAGATTTATAATCCCTTACTTTGTTGGATTAAAAACCGTGCCAGAAAAATATAAAGAGCCCAACACGTTTAACCAAACAGTGAATTAGGTTGGATAAACATTACTCCAACCCAATCATAGCTACCCAACATGACCTAAATATGAAATAAATTGGATATTTTTTTATAAATATTTTTCTCGTCCATTGTGAATTTTACTATATTAACAAATTTTTATAATCTTTTTCCCAAATGTTCTAAATAATGTTGAGTTATGAATTTTAAAATCTAAAGTCATGTTTGTTTTTATTTTTGGAGAATGTTTTTATTCTTCCAAAATACAAACCAACATTTTCACCAAGTTTCACTTTTTCTATTAAAATATTATTAGAAAATTGTAATTATTTCAAATCATTACAAACTATATATATTTATATCTTTCTATAAATATTTTAGCATAAAATATATAATTTAAAATATTATACCAATATAAGAATAACGTATAATAATATAAAAATTTGGTGTGACACCACTAATTAACAAAAATTTACATGAAAAATATTTATATAAAATCTTTCTTTTCTCCAAAAAAATAAAGCTAAATATAATTTCATTCTCAACATAGTTTTTAATACTACTACCAAAATATATTATCCCAAAACATGCTCTAGAAAATTCTTCAAAAAAAGAAAAAAAAACATTACCTAAAAAATTATACTTCCAATTCTGTTACTATAGTCAAATTCCTTTATCATATTCCTCTATCTTGATTATTAATGAAACATAAGAAGCATCATTTGCTTTGGAAAGCAATCAAAGAATATTTTGAGAATCTAATGTGAAGAAATATCTTCTCTCACAAAATAAAATGTTAATGAATTTAAAGATTGAATAATGGCATGTCAAAACTATCTTGAGTGTCATAATTACTTAGTGAATTAGTAGTTAACTTAGACATTTTTATCTTAAAGAATATTTTTTGCTAGTATATACTTTTTAAAACACATTTTTGGAGTTTAGCAGACTATACCAAAAATTTTAATTTTTCAGTTAGATATCTTTCTGTTGGAAACCTTATGATTAGTTAAATATAGATAGGGCAAAGAAATGAGCATCAAAAGTATAATTAAATACAAGCTAGTTGAGAAAAATAATAATTAAATAAATTAAAAGATTTAGATAATAAAAAACAGCCTTTAGAATTTATACAAATATTTTTATAACACAAATCCCCCAAGAAAAAAAGAGATAAGCTAGCATCCTTACTATAACCTACTACCCACGACCTTAAAATTCTTCCTTAAAGCTTGCAAATGCTCTATTTAGTCAATGCTCCTTGGGTCCTTTTCCTTTTCTTTAATCCATATTTCCAAATTTCAACTCAAGCCCATTAAATGTACTACCATAAAATTAGGTACATGTTACAAAAACGTTGTTACAAATTAATTCTAGTGCTATAACTACAAATTACAACTATAAATTTTTGTCGTAAATATAATTTTTTAAAATAACAAGTAATAAAAATTATTAGCTATTAGTCCATAGCTAGCCTTGTAAATTTAAAGTGAAACATATTAGTCATGCATCATCTATAGCAAAAGATATGGGTGACATTTTATAGGATGGATTAAATTGTAGTTGTAATCTTTGATAGTAAAAGTTACAATGAGATTATGGTGATTAATATTGTGTTTAATATTGAAGATTGAAATGCATATTGCTTGCCACGAGAATCTTATGTGGTTGTTTGATATGTGCCATTAAGTACAAAATTTACTAAAATGCCCCCAACCCTTGATAGTTGAAAACGCTCCAATGGTAACTAAACTTTTCCTAATGCTAGCA
Organism: Jacaranda copaia; assembly: GCA_014898725.1. Classification (NCBI taxonomy): domain Eukaryota; kingdom Viridiplantae; phylum Streptophyta; class Magnoliopsida; order Lamiales; family Bignoniaceae; genus Jacaranda; species Jacaranda copaia. The sequence goes on from JACGDI010005509.1 coordinate 204,772, forward strand.
AATGGGCCCGACCTTTGGTGCTATGTCACAAACTCTACTAAATAGGAAGGATAATGGGATTTATTCTGCGTGCAACTCACACAACCACCCTTCAATCCTTGGGGAGAAATATATTCGCTTCACTTACTCAGCTATCTTTCCAAGTATCATCCCATTGACATCCCCATTTTCTGGTATTGCAAAATTGAATTTTTTTTGACATTTTGCTAAATTAGAAATTGAAATATTAATATCCTTATTTTTCTTCCAAGTGGGCATTGTTGAAAGAGCACCTTTCGGAGGCATAACTTGCGGGTTTTAGGAAACGTATATTATTTGGACAGGTAATCAATTGTTTGAGGCATTATTTGACACTTTGTTTTATGTTATACATTATAAATGGAACTTAAGTAAAAAAGTGCAATATTTTTTCCGGGACATTATTTGTTATATGAATATGATGTTCTGTGTTGAAATAAATGGGTTTCAAATATTTGTGATTTTCTCATATGTTAGAGTTACTAGTGTTAATGATTTCTATTAAAAAAAATGACTCCATTTTTGCAAATGTTGTTGGCACTGATGTTTGTTTAATGGTAGAACTTGATTTTGGTAGGTTCTTGTTTGTTGTTTATGTTTTTCATTTATGTAATCCATCAAATGTTGCTCCATTGCACAATTTAGTAAAGTTTTCTTTTGTATAATTGTGAAATGTACGAAAAAACGTTCCTTTTCCTATTTGATCACTTTGAATTAGATAGGTTTTAGGATTGTTTGTTTGAAAATCAAATGTATTGGAATACTAAAGTATGCATTTTGATATGGTTTTATGTATTTATGCTTTGGAAAATTATTTTCATGTGTTTTCTTTATCATGTTTACTACTTACAAAATGGGAGATAGGGTTTTAGATGAAGTCTATTTCCTAGAAGAAGGAGTGTCATGTTTAAAATAACCGATCAATTAAAATACTTGATAGAGATTGTGGAATTAAATGATCAATTTTATTTGGATAATCTACAGATAATAGAAATTTATTTTGGAGACTTTTCTATTTATTAGAACACATAGAAGGACAGCATAGTGAAAATTTTAGAAGCATTTTAAAAAAGGTGACCATTTTTCTATCAATTTTTGTCTATCACAAGAAAAATATGATTGTGAAGTATGGTTTTAAGAGATTTGGTTAGACTATTAGTAAATAGTTCAAATAATCCCTAAAAGCACTTCTAAAGATTAGTCCTTTGCTACTTGTGGAGCGTCAGCTTGTGGTGATGATTACACGAATGAAACTTGCAGTTGCTTTAAGGTAATTTTAGAAAAATAATGAGTTATATGAATTCATTTGCTTCTATTAATGTTATATGAACTATAATATAATGATTACAACATATTTATGTTGTAAGGTTGTCTTGGGACTCTTGATAGTACTTATATTTTGGTTTGTATACAACAAGTGAACAAACTCACCATAGCTCTAAGAAGGGAAGTATCAGGAATTTTTTTGGCATTTGCAACTTTTAGATAAGTTTCATATATGTACTTACTGGATGAGAGGGTTCTACTGGAGGTAGTAAGGTGTTACGTGATGCAATAAACAAGCCATGTGGCCTAAAACTACTGATTGGCATGTAGTATTTTCTCACACAAATTGTTGTACTTTGTTTGTGTTGTACATGAACAACGAACTAAACAAACGTCATTATTTTTTTGTTTGTAGGAAAATACTATCTTTGTGATGCTAGATATACCAATTGTAAATGTTTTTTGACTCAATGTCGAGGCACTAGGTACTAAGTGGATGATTGGCATGATAGAACTTTGGCACCTAAAAAATGCCTGTGAATATTTCAACATGAAGCATGCTTGGGAACGCAACATTATTGAGAGGGCTTTCAGGATTTTGAAGAGTCAATTGGCTATTCTAAAAAGTACTACCTACTATTCTATTAAGACATAGAATATGATAATCTTAGCATGTACACTTTTGCACAATTATATTCGTACACAAATGCTAGTAGATCATTTGAGAAGGATGTATTGGATGGTCATCATGGTCATAATGACCTTGACCAGATGGATGCTGATTATACTGACATGATTAAGAGCCTAACAAAGTAGAAAAATTAGCGAGATAATTTTCCTGCCTACATGTTGCAAGCATGGAGACTCTCCCCTAAGAGGTATAATACATATAATTGATAAGAAAATCTTAGTATGAATGTGCTGTAAAATTTTTTTTGGGACTTAATTGTGTTTCATATATTTTGTTGCTTATATTTCACAACCTGAGACACGTTTTGTCTTTCAAATAATGAATTGATATTTGAAATCTAGTAATTACTTTATGATTGGTATTGAAATGGTAACTGAATTACTTGGATTGTATGTTTGAAATTAGTTCTTGTGCAAATTTTATAGATTTTTGTACAAAGATGTTTTATGTGCTTGAGGGGAATATTATATATACTTGAATTGAAAATTTTGGATATGCTTGATGATGATTAAATTTGTCTAATACGTTTTATGTAATACTATTTTTTATGTTTGTGTGAAAAATATTTTATATACTTGTACAGATATCATTGATTTAAGGTGTTAAAATCAAACCCAATTCGATGACTTGACAATGATCCACATGAAAAAAATCAAGTTCAGGCTTGATGTTTTTAGGTTTGCGTCAAATTGGGTCAAACCCCAAAGACCCAAAAATGACTCGAGAAAAAAAAAGGTTGGTTTGATTTTGGGTTAACCCACCTAACCTAAAAAGACAAGCGGATGACCTAATAACCTAATAAACTTGACTTAACTCAACCCAACCCAATCCTACCCACTTGAAAAAAATTGACTAATTAAAATAAAATTTAAACATTATATATATATATATATATATATCCAAAAATCAAAATTTTAAAATTCAATTACTAAATAACACATTCAATTCAAAGACCGATAGACCAAACATAACCCCCTTCTCAAAAAATAAAAAAAGACCAAACAAATATACCAATTATAAAATTAGCAAACCCTAGCTTATCTTCCATTACCATTGTGGCACATAGGTCACACCAAACTTTTGAAAAGTTTTCTAATTTTTAGCCATCTGATTATTTAGTTAGTTACTAATTTATTTTCTTTCTTAATTCTGTTTTAAGGTTTCTTTTGTGGAGTTTTGGGATATGAATTATGGAGGAAACTAGCTACGATTGCATAGAAGACTTTAGATTTTCAAGAAGAATTTGATATGTTTTTGTCTTTTGACTTTAATTTTTACTATTTTGTAGTTAATTATGTATTTTGATCATTTGTGGTTGTCATTAAAATTGTTAATTGAACAATAGTTTGTTATTTGTTTGTTTTTGTAGTACTCATGGACATGATAAGTTTTAAAGTTATTATGTTTCTCAGACCTTAATAATTATGCCAAATTTTAGATTTTATTGTAGATTAAACTTCTAGTCAATTATAATGCTATAATTTATAAATATAAAAAATAAAACAAACAGATCAAGTTGGGTTAGGTTTATCAGGTTTTTTAGTGACCTGACTAAAAATCAAGTTAACCCGAACTTGACACGATCTTTTGTGGGTCAGGTTAGGGTTGGGCCTTTTGGGTTTAATATTAGGTTGGGTTGGGTTTAGGTTTGGTATTTTTATGTTATGCTCATACCTCAACCCAACCTGAACCTACCCAACCTACCTGAATTAACATCCAAAAATGATTGAGTTCTATATGTTTCTTTATAGAGGTGTGTTAGGAACAACTACTGTTTATGTATTGTATTACTTAACTTTAAGGCTATGATTTACACTATACTACTTTAATTTTTAATTTAGATTATAAATAATGCAGGTTATGGCGCAATTTGGGTGTTTATCTCACATCATAGATACATTAAGCAAAGTAACCTGTGTCCTCTGTTGTTTTTGGACCCCCTATGAGGAAGAGAGTTTAATGATTGCATTGAAGGACTTACAAGCTAGAGGATGGAGTTGTGATGGATCGTTTAAGGGTGGCTACATGGTTAGACTTGAGTCTATGATAAGAGAGAAGTTCTCAAGTAGTGTCTTTCTCATGAAACATTTAAAATCAAAGTTGCAAGTATGGAAAAAGACATATGATCATCTGCATGGCATACTTAGTTCTAGTGTAGGCAATGGAGCTATAATGGACTCAACAACTAATGTGACAATTGCAGAGTTGGAATTAGAGTAGGTTAGATATGTTAAGGTAAATATCTCACCTTTTCTTTTCATAAAGGTATTAATTCATTTTCAATTTTTTTTGTTAGGGATGCTTGATTTGGATCTTCATGTATGTGTTGGCTAGATCCACCCTAAAGTTGCCAAGCTTAGAGGAATACCATAACATTGGTACAAAAGTTGGGTTGAGACTTTTGGAAATGATAGGGCAACCAGTGGACAATCAATAGATGTGGGAGATATTGTTCAAGAGTTATTACATGGATCTTGTGCCCAGGATATAGGGAAAGTAGAGATGTTAGGCCTGTTGTAGAATTTACTACAGGAACTAGTGTTGAAAATAATGCTATGTTCATTACTCTATGTCCCCCTCTAATTCGAAGAAGAAGACATCCTCCTCTAGCAAGCAAAAGAGGATATTACTAGAAGACATAAAAATAACCCTTGAAACAATTGTTGAAAATTGAATCAACCACTTATACTACAGCATGATTTGGAATGCTCTATGAGAATCGCTTTATTTGAAGCACTTGTTGACATTCCAGATCTTTCATTAGATAATTAGATTACTACTACTCATAATCTAGCACATAACAAAATGGACATGGACATATTCTGGGGGATGCACAAAGAGATGAAGGTTCAAGTTTTACATTTATATCTAGCATAATTAACTCATTTTGCGCTATAGCTTGGCATATTATGGTTAATCTTTAGTTAACTATTTTTGGTTATTATGGAATATGAACATCAAATTGTGATCAATCATATCTACATATGATTTCATTATACTTTTGTCTAAGGATTATGTTGATTTAATAGAACAATTGGTATAATATAGTTGGAAACCAATTCTTGCACTTCTTATTTTATTTAGACGCTTGTATTGAGATACCTTAGATAATATATATTCAAACATATGCCCCAGATAATATGGGAGTGATAGTATCCTTCTTTCAATTGTTGATACAAGTGAAGTTCTACAGTAAGTAATCATATGTTTCTTTTTCTCAAGTGATGCAAGTTTTAGGAGAATAATCAAATGCAGAATAACAAATTGTGGAATTAGTAAAAGAAATAGTTGATGTTCCTAGGCCAATTTTATCATAATAGAAATTTTTTCACGTTTCAAAACCACAAGTACCTTGAGCATAACATTGCTTGCTAGAGGCACAACACCATGTTACACCATTTTCTTTTTTTTAATAAAAAACCTAAGAAGCAGGTCCTTTATACTCATCATCTTCTTTTTTCTAATTAGAAACCTAAGAAGCACTATCTATAGTTAGAAAGCTGAGATACGTTTCTGCATTATGTTATGCCATAATGCTGTGCTTGGGCTCATATTTAGGCATGTCCTCTCATTTAATGTGCTGCAATGTGTGGCTGTGAAGCCCAGTGCTACACTAGAGCATCCATTTGGCTATACCCTCATGCATAGAAAATTGCTAAATCATTTGGGCATAGATTTTAGTTATTTTCAGCCTAACTACAACCCTGCTACACTCTACATCCTGTACGCTATAATTCATATCATAGTTGCTAAAACATGTAACATACTCCCACAAACCATCTCTTAAACAAACATACGGGCTTAAAGGCAACCCAACAAACTAGTTGCATAAAGTTTGACTAAATAGGTAGCTTCTTAGCTACTTAATGGGTTTTATTTTATTTCTTAAGGTCTTCAATTAGTCAATCAAATGAACTATAATTGGAAATTGTCTATCTCTTGCTAAAATAAATTTGTATTTCTAATTTTTAAAACAAATTAATAAATATAGCAACAAAAGAATTATGTAAATGCAAATAAATTGGACAACCCCTAATTTTAGCATAACATTCAACAACATAAGAGACATGCCCTAGACTATTTATTTTTGCAACAATGAGCCAAAACAAATAAAGTAAAAAAAATACCTACCACAATGCCCAATGGCATTCATACTGACTAAAACGCAACTAACCATCCAGTGACCATCAAGCTATATATGTGAAAGTGGTTGCCAATGATATATTTAGACATATGATAGAAACAATAGCAACTAAAGAAAAATAACCATTGCAAAAATACGCATTTGGTGCATAGCATCTTGAACACACAACATCCATCAACTTAAACATTAATTTTTGCCACAGCATTTTGATGTGCTAAAGGATGACACATGGGAACTTGCTGGACTGGCACTTGGAGAAGAGTTAATATTTCCAAAAATTTCCTTATCATATTCTTCTTCTATCCAGAGGCTATCATACAACTTAGGAAATCTGTCAGCAGATGGAACTTTACTTGGTGGAGAAGTGTTGAACTTAATGGAGTCTTGGCTAGCATAATCATGCCCATCACTACAAGAAAATTTGGATTTTTTGACCAAATTTTAGTGAGAATGGAAAATGGTTGCTAAATGTATACATTTTAGCTGCCAAAAATTATTTGGTTGTTAAAGTCAAATTACATACATCTTTTTGCAACCAATTAATATTCAGTAGCTATAAATGGTTGCTATAATTTGACAAGCTTAGAGCAATATATAGTGACTAAAATTGAAATTTTTAGCAAATATTTTAATGGTCGCTATAGCTAAATATCAATTGTGACCAATTTAAAAATAGAATTTTAAATGTTTGCTACAAATCTTGTAAGTTTGTCATCAACAACCAACAAATATACTTGCAAAGCATATACTAACAAACCAACTCAACTTTGCATGAGTACTAAAAAATACTAAGTGTTCAATGAACTTTGTCTCTAACTATTTTTTAAAATGTATCAAGAAACTCTTTAAATATTTTTTCAAATAAATATTAAAAAACTCTTTAAATTTAGTTTGAAGTGCTAAAGTAATTTTGAGATAAATTTGTTAAAAAATAGTAAATTCAAATATATAATAAACTAAACTATTGATAATTCTAAGTTTTATTATTTAATTTATTGTTTTACTTAGTTTAGTACACAATCATTCTTAGAAATTCCAAAGTCCCACCAATATGCACAGTTCAATAGTCAGCAACATCTCATGATCAAATTCACCATGTCTAGCATTCTTACCATCTCTCCAAGTCACTCACCGCACATAACAACCATCTACAACAGAGTTTAAAAATAGCAGTAGGAAGTCCCAAATAGATATATACAATTTTCACTTGATCTCAAGCCCAAAAAGAAAGTACAATTCACACTCTAACAAACTAGGAAACCGATTCTTAGAATAATAGCAATTAGCAAATACCATTTCTCCAACAATTATACCTACAACATTCCAATCAAAATCAAGTAAAATCATGGATTTTAGCAAATAGAATTCAAACAGCAGTCCAGGATAAATTTTCAAGTAAATAAAATGAATCCAAATAGTTAGTTTCAATATTTATAGCAGCCAAGAGTATGCTTCAGTTTACTAAACTTTCTTCTTATTGGTTGAATTTTTATATTTTTCTATTACAAACATGGGGATTAGTGGATAAAAATCTTCTATGGTTCTAACCTTCTTGGGCATCCAAGAAGATTTCCTACCATGTCATCAATATCAAGTAAAATCATGGATTTTAGCAAATAGAATTCAGACAATAGTCCAGGATAAATTTTCAAGGAAATAAAATGAATCCAAATGGTTAGGTTTAATATTTATAGCAGCTAAGAGTATGCTTCGGCCTACTAAACTTTCTTCTTATTGGTTGAATTTTTATATTTTGCTATTACAAACTTGGGGATTAGTGGGTAAAAATATTCTATGGTTCTGACCTTCTTGGGCATCCAAGAATATTTCCTATCTTGTCATCGTAACAAAATCTTGTTCTAAGTCTTGAACAGAAAGGGCCAACATGACATTCAAAACTAGATTTTGAAGTTTGGTCTTCCTAAAAAATGTAGAACTGAACTCAATTCTACTTAGCAAAAATGAATTTGTTTAGCATAAAAAAAAATCCCAATATTCTAGATGTCAAAAGTTCTTCAATTGTAAAAGTTTTTTAGAACTTCTCCAAAACAACAAAATAAAGAAAAACTAAAAGTTCTAAAAAAGAAAAAAGTTGAATCATTAACCAAATTTTCAGGGACATAAAGGACATAAGAAGCAAATATCAGCATTTAGCTACTTACATATCACAAAATATTAACTTTCAAAGAAACCAACCTTTAATGACAAAGTCATAGCCCCTTCTTTGCATTCTCAAGAATCCTATTTGGAATTGAACTAGATAATCAACTCTATCAAGTTTCTACAATCAACAACACTAAAATATTCATACCAGTCCAATTGAACTTAGTATCCAGCATGCTCTAAAGGTTAGCTGCTTATACGACCTTCAAGGATTGTAGAATAGCTAGAAAATTATGCAAATATCTTGTTAAGCTATTTTTCGATACATTCTTGAAATGATGTAAAGTAACGTGTTTGCTTGAAATAGTACAAGTTCACTGCTTTTATATTATTATATGCTATGAGAGATATAAATCAAATATACTCACAAAACATTTGGCAACAAAATATTAGCAACATAGTGATTGTTATTGATGGCATTCGATAGAACACTTTTAAAGCTAGTAGGCTATAGATGGAGGGAGAACAAAAAGACAATAAATTCATTACATGGATTAATGCCTATAGTGGAAAAAACACAATTTATTCTTATTGAGAGGTCTCTGAGAAAAAAGTTTAACCAAATTATTCTTGAGAAGTCACTGATGCCAAGATAGTTAGTTTATAGAGAGGGGAGCAAGATAGTATGAAGAGAACCAAATGCCAATTTCCAGTACAGGAGTGAAGTCAATACTGAAATAATGAAGGTCATCTCATTACATTGCAATGAGTTTTAACGATGAAAGAACAAAGTTAACTATACTAAAACATATCCATTACTATCCTTGAAATAAACTTAATAAGCTACAAATTTGAAGAAAGAATAATTTTCAAGTTCATCAATTTGCTTGAAGATCAATTATTTGCATCATCTGCTATTTTACCAGTGCTTAAGTTATCACATGGTCTTAAATATTTTTCTTAAGGTGATTCCCCACACCATCACTTAGTTTATATGGAGTATAATAACACGTTGTCTATATACTAAATATGAAGAGTCAAGATATCCTATCTATAATGTACAAACAAGATGGTGTGAAGACTAAGAGGACAAAGAAACTATTTACATGGGCATACATTTTGCCCATTTGAGGCAATCAATAACATTAGGAATATTTATGCAGATTCCATATCTTTTTTGAAAAAAAATATTCAAATGTCTATTAACTAGTAAGAAAGTTTGGTGCAAGCTAAATCTAATGAATAAGTGCATGACGCTGTAATCCTACTAGTAGCAGATCTAGCTAAAGATTCACAATAACCCATTCCAAAAGCATAGTAGTATCCAAAATCTATAAATGATATTACTCATATATCATGCAATTAATGTTGCGTAAAGAACAATCTAAAGGATGGTAGCTTCATTCCTTCTAGATCATCAAAATAGTTAATAATCGATATCAATATTATAGAATTTCTAAATGAACAAGTTCTGAAAAATGATAGTTCAAAGCTCATAAAATCATACAACCCCTTAATGCTTCAGTATTTTCTTCAATGAATAATATAGAGAGTGGAAGGCTTGTGTTCTAGTCAAGAGAACAAATAATAAATCCATAGCTTTATTAGTAACCAATCTCCAGGTTTAAATTCACATGTTTAGGGATGGAAATAGAGTGAGTCAAAACACAAACTCGAGCTCAACCCATCTCAAATAGGACAGGTTTGGGGTGGCTTAATGAGGTATGGGGTGCGATTTTCATAACTCGAATTATTTGGGACGGGCTATGGGGTTTACCTAACCCGCCCCAAACCCACCTCGCCACCTTACCCCATACAAATATAATAATAATAATAATAATAATATATAATTTATTTTATATTTTTATAATTAAAAATAATGTCCAAATAGTTTAGGGTTCCCATTTCCCACTAGAATAGAAGAAACAAATGATAAAGCAGAACTCTTTTATGCGTGAACCTTGACTTGAAGTTTTATATCTTGTGAATGGTGATGAAAATTGAACAAATTGGATCAAAACAACTAGAATGAAATGGAAGAAAAAAATAGATTATACTTCAAATGTTCTATATGGCAAAGAGAAATAAGAATCAAGCTTTTATAGTTAAAATTATGGTGGAAGTTTCTCCTAAGCTGATTCTTAGCTATCCTAAGAATACTACATACTTTAATATAGTTGGCGGACTTAGCAATGGACATGGAGTGGAAAAACACATTAACTTGCTGGATTATTCTATCCTACATTACCATATATTTGTTAACGTCTATATATACTGTAATGCGAAAGTTGTTATAAAATGTATGTGAATGTCAATAAGTCATTGTATATCACCCTAGCCACCTATCCTCATAATTAATTTCAAACAGAGATGCATAAAGTTGGCACCAGGGAACACTATATGCATGCTTGTGCTATGCACTATAAAACGTCCTTTGATTTTTTTTTTTATCTACAATGTGTAATTTATTTTACTTTTACATCTCTTTTCTAGCTAACTCTCTTTCTTGTTGGTGCCTTTTTCGCCAACTTCCTGATTTTATACCTATAGTTCACTTAATTAGAGTGGAAGTATCAACTAAATGCTTGCTACAACCATCAGTCAAGGTAACAAGAGCAATCAAATTGATTCATTAAAGTCCATAGTTAAGTTTTTCTCCATAGTGAAACACTCGACAGAATGAGGCTTAGGTGAATGTATATAATCCTATAAGTTGGTATTTTTCTGTTTCTGGATTTTTATGTATTCATTTAGCCATTTGAGTTGTGTATCTTTGACTTAAACAAATTAATGAGAATAATTTCATCAACAATAGCATTTGAAGCTCCTTCAGTGAAGTATAAGGTTTTCTCCTCAACCAACATACCATGAACAACTTAACTTTTACTTTGCTTGAACTTTTACTTAAATCATTATTTCAATATATAGCTTAGTTTGTAAGTAGTATGTTAAGTTTTGCACTTCATTAGTAGTCATCTCAATATATTTACATAAAAAGAAAATCTTATTTTTAAATATGGAAAATTAAAAATTTAATTAGAGATGTTTAGAGATAGAGTTTTCAAATGGAAATAAAGACCATTTTTGAGATGTAATGAGAAATAGAATTTTTAGGAACAATAGCTGCGTTTGGAGATAGAATGTGAGATTGATCATTGATAAATGAGAGAGAGAATTAACTAAAGATGCTTTATTTTGTAATATTTACGAAATTAGAGATGACTTTTGGTAAAGTAGTCATAAATTAGAGATGAATTTGGAGATAACAATTGTTTCATCTTTGAATCATAGACAAAAATTTTCAGTTTCTAAATTCGAGATGAGGCTTTCAACCAAAAATTTGGAGACGTAAATCCCTCTCTATTTTTTTAGAGACGAAGAAAAGAATCTTAGATACCAAAACAATCTCTTTCTAAAGCATAATTTGTACACAAATGTACTCTATATTAAATATTTATAAATGTATAATTTGTATTCAAGTATGTACATATCTGCGTATATTTTTTATGGTATTTATATGAATTAGTTACCAAAAAATACGTTTTCATTTTTAAGTGTTATAAGTTTGTATGCATATATATATTTGAAATAGACGTAGATAAACCTGAACACACTTGTAAGCATATAATATTAATTGATATCATATTAGTTATACCTGTATGCTAAATATATATGATCATGAGTTAGTTGTGCTATAAATTTATAATATATTAAACAATCGATCCTTTAGTTCATTGCACCCCTCAAAGACTTAAAATCCTAGACATTGTTATTTCTATAAGGAAAGATTTCCCTATTCAAAGAAAAAGTTTCTGTTAGATGATTTACTAAGTAATATCATTTAGTTTGGTGTGAGATGTAACAAGGTGAAGATTGCTCTTTTATTCTATTCATCTATATTTAAGTTGACTCTCTGTGTTTATCAAGGAAAGAATTTTGATAATCCTTGGTGAGATTGACTTTGGGCCTTTATATGAGTTATCATGATTCTCCTTCCATTAGTTCTTACTTTGATTTCCTATTAATAATGTCCTTTTTAGATTAGTGTCTTCATGCATATTGCAACAATTTATCTTAATCATGAATGGGTTTAAGTTGAGAACAAAAAAGAAGGCCAAGAAAAATCAAACATGGTGAAACTACAATAGGGAATAAAGGAAAGAAAAGATATGACGTTCAATCTCAAGCAACAAAATGTAAAGGTTTGAATACCCAAAAGTTTGTGCAGTTTGTGGGACATTTTAGGAGGCAAGATGTTCCTAAAATGCAGGAATACCATAGGTCCACTCCTGGTAATTATGTGTTATCCTTACCAATAGATGGTTTTGTACTTGGCAGTTCTTTTTCACTTCTAGTGAAATATAATCATATTGTTCTAATATTATCTTCATCTCTTTGTGCACAATTCATTCACCCTATGATTGTGAGAAAGAATTTTGCTAGTGGTGGAATAAAAGGAACCTGAAAGAGGAATATGATTAGTTTTGTCTTGCATGATAACATGGATCAAATTGAATTATGGATTTCTGTTTAGAGACTAATAGATTCGATTTTCATGCCTGTTGGTTGCCTTCATCAATCAGAAATTTGAAGGTTGATTGATTTCCAGCTGGTCAAGCAGTTCATATGTTAGTATTTATGTACTCTTGAGTTGAGTTACTTGGTTTGAAAAAAAAACATATTAGAAATATTTGCTCATATCATGCAATTTTTGTTATGGCGAGATTACTTGAAACTTGGTAGCTTCAATATGTCTTTGCTAGAGTAGTGACTGTTATTCCTAGATTTGAATCTGGACCATGTCTATTCACATTGAAGTTGATTTTGGTTTTGCAGTCATGTACAAGTGATGCTATTAACTTTCTTTTCTCCAGAAAGCATTGGTTAGTACTTGTGTCTACTGACGAATATCATTCTCATCCTAACAATCATTAATCTAAGGAAGTCAGGTTGTGGGCCTCTAAGCTCGCTCTCATTGTAGGTTAATGCCAAGTATAATATTTTCTAGTTACAATTGTTTCAAGATACTAAAATTTTTGTTGCTTGTATCACATCTTATTGCTACTAATGAAACAAGCAAAGACTCTTCATATCATAACCCAACTTGTGCAATATGTGGACACAATTAATTTACATGGGTAAGTTATATATGCTTGTTAAACCATACTCTTTCCAAAGGATGAAAAAAGGAAAAATATGTTAAAATAATGTCATCTGCAGGCATGATTCTTTTTATAAAGCTGGAAATTTTTTATAAAATCTGATCTTAAACTTTTTCCTTCTTGTGCTACTAGGTTATGAGAGGGAGTTATACTTCAAAAGTAATATATTTTTCTTTTTTTTTTTTTTTTGTTCTTTTTAATATAGTAATTCCTCAAGAAGTTTATTTAGAGTGCCTTTTTGCTACAACAAAACCTTCTATGCTGGGATCTTGCATTCTTAAGGCAGAAGTTGAAATGAGATTAACAATGGAAAAAGAAGGAAGCCTAAAATTTACTATGTTATGCCAATTTTACCACACTAGACTGTATAAGTTTGACTTAATCTTGATTTTGATACTCATTATATAATACTTATCTATTTTACCTATTGTTCTATATCACCACTTTTATACATTATGTTAAGTTCAGTAATGATGTACTGTAAGGCAGTAGCAGTGACCAAAATTTTTATTCATCAGAATTTGGGATCCAGTAATTAGTGTGTGTTAGCTAATTATTTTGAAATGTTTGCATTACATTTCTAAATGGTGGAATTTATATTGACTAACTACTACTTCATTTTTTGACTATTTTAGATTCAAGATGTATTTCAAGAGCTATATGAAGAAAAGTGGAAGGAAATTTGAAGAACATTCGATATAATTATGTTATTCTATGATTTACGGTAACTTTATATAATGAATTTTATACTAGAGTTTCCGTTTTATGGATCTTTTGTCATTAGATTGGATGCTGAAATTGCTTACATTGATTGGTTGAGATATTTTTATTCTTAGGCACAAATGACTGAAAACAAATAACCATTTATTGTCCATACATTGGTTGACATAGTTGATTTGTAGTTTATAATTATAATTTAGCTTGCAATCACTATTTAGCTGCTAATGTATGTTAGAAACAAATTTCAATTATTCCTGCAAGCATTATTTTGCACCAATATTAAAATTATTGCAATAAACTATTTTGTTGTTAAAAAGTATTCTTTAGCAATGATATTTTACTGTTACAAAGTGGTCACTAAAACATGTTGAATCACACAACTATTGTAACCATTTAAAACTATTACAACCGATAATGTGGTTGCTGAGAGTTCAATTTTTAGCCGTCAAAATACTATGGTCATTGTATGTGTAATAATGTGGTTGCTAAAAGTTCAAATTTTAGCAATTAAAATAATGAGGTTACTGTATGCCTGATACTGTGGCTGAACTTTTACCAATCAAAATAATATGGTCATTATATGCATAATTACAATGACATTACTAATGTTACAGAAACCACGATATTTTATATTAGTGAGTTCCTATTTATTCCATGTTTAGTGACCATTATTTAATGATCGCTAAACATGCATCTTTAGCGTCCATATTAATAACTCATCACTGGGCGCTTTTAGTAGCTATCTTGTTGTGACCATTAGTGACCAACATTATTTTGGTCGCTATAAATTCTAGCAACCATTTTGTAACTTTTAGCTAACACTAGCAATGGTCATTCAAATCAATTTTTCTTGTAGTACATAAAGCTTGGCCAATTTGTTGTAGAATGATGCTGAGGAAGAATAGTATCCATATGTGAAGGAGGCGCCACAAGAACAACCACATTATTGTGCATTTCCTCGCTCGGTGTGTTACTCTTACTATCTGAAATTTGTGTTATCTCAAAATCAATAAATAGGTTAACCTACTTAAGAGGGCTAAAAATGTCGTAGAACTCCATCAATTGATCTTTCCCTTTCCTCATGTATGCCTCCCAAATTAGGTGTTTCTACAGAGGATATAATTAAATTAGATAAACTAATATATGGATCAAATCTAAACTACGTGGAAACATTGCTACAAAATGAATTGGTTAATTATCTAATGAGTAAAAGGTATATAGAATTGAAGTAGATATTAATAGAGTAACATAGTCCCAAATGTAAGTGTCGACTATAATGACATTGTTTTTCTCATCGTAGGTCATGGGAGAAAGCAATATCAGAAATTCGAACATGGTATATATCTATGTTGTAATTTCTTGAATTGCATGCTTGCTTCTTTATAAGTAAAGTAGGTCCCAAACTTTTTGTTGACAGAGCGTGTGACACCCATAGAATTTTATTGATTTTATTTATGATATACTATTTTGTTATTATTTGAAAATTTTATGAATTTTATGTTATTAATTATTTTAAAAAGTTTTGTGGGCTAAATTATAATTTTTGTAGACTTAATTGTGTAAAGTTTTGAATAATCTAGGGTTAATCACAATTTTCTAAAAACTTGGGGTAAAATTGCATAACTTAAATTTATGAGGGATTAAAAATTAAATTAAAAAAATAAATAAAATGAGATTTAAGAACAAACGAGTAGCACTCTTCTTCTTCATTTTCTTTTCTTTTTCTTTCCTCCATTTCCTTTCCTTTTCTTTCTTCTCATTGAGACAACACCATCTTCAGCAAGCTCTCCAGCAGCCATTTGTTGCCAACCTAACCCCTCTGAACTATTCCTCACACCAACACCCTCATTCCTAGCCACACAAATACACACACTGAGAGGCGAAGTATTGGCCACAAGAGGAACCAAAGAGAGAGCTCACGGTGGCCAGTTGGGTTTCCCATTTTTTGGGGACCATCGATAGTTCTAAAGGGTGGATTAGGAAGCATTCGACGAGGAGAACACATTGGAATTATTGCATGGCAGCTCCAATGAAGGCGGAGTCATGATTGGAGAGAAAGAAATTACGACTATTGTTGGCCCGTTTTGGCATCTACGTTGCTCAAATTTCAAAACTAAAGGTGGCATTGGAATTCTCTCATTGAGAGGAACAAATCTATGGTAGAGTTGAATTTTCTGGCGGCGGCTGATGGCTGTGGAGAGACAGTTTGTTTGTCTCAACGCCATGATCATCCTTGTACTATCGATTTATGATTCTTAGCCCTTGATAGTAAAATTTAGATTTTAATTTATTATTGCATGTTATATATATACATGCATGCATGTAAATATTGGATTTTGTCTAGAATGAGCCTTTGAATCAATATATGTACCTCTATGACTGTTAACCGATGTGAGGAATAGGGAGATAGGAGATATGAACTTTGGACTCAAATAATGGTTGATAATAAGTTGAACATTAATTGTGATATCAGAACTATTAAGAGTTAAATGGTGTTAAAATGGGAATTTAACTAGAGATTTATGCGTAAATATTGCTTAAGATTGTAATACCTTGATTTGTTATCGTGGAAATTGTATTATTTTGGATTTAACCTAAACCATCATAGATAATTTGGAAATGTTGATACTGGAGAATTTTGTGAGGAAGGATCTTAATTTGTATTATCTTAATGATAGATAAGGCATTAGAATGTTTGATACATTTTCTAAAAGGTTACTAGGATTGAACAAGAATTTTGATTCTCAAAATATTTTCCTGATTAGGTGACGACGAGTTGGGCACTAGTGAGCAGTAGATTATGGTTTTGACTGTTGCTGATTGAAACTGTAAGAGGTGAGGGTCTGCCAATTTGGCACTTTCTTTTCTTATCTGTGGTTGTAATAAGCCCCTGTATGGATTTTATAGTTTTTAAATCGTACTCTGAACTGTGATTGAAATTTGTCTGTTATTTGATTTGAATACCCTTATGAGGGTTATCTTCTATGTCAATTTTATTTTTTGCCCATTCTGGCACCCAAAAATTTTGTCCATTGTCAACTATTCTGATATCTGATTATCTCGTATTTGTACTGTCTGTACTATATCTGTTGCCTTGTCAGCATATCTACTATCAATTTTGTGTTTATCGGCCATACTGGCTTATTTGTGTTTTGTTTACTACTTTCTATTACCTTGGTGTTTCTACTCTGTTTTGTTCTGTAATGTTGATATGAAACTGATAGTATGCTAGGATTTCCCCCTAGGCATTTGTATAAGCGGTTATTTTTGTTATTTATACGGTGATTATGTGGGCTAAGGGCCATACTGGGCGATCTATTTGGTTATGCGGGGTCACACTAGGGATTTTTCCTTGGGTACAAGCAATATGCTAGGGATTTTCCCCTAGGTGTTAGTGGTGCGCTATACAGTTTCGTATGAGCATTTGCCATATACCAAGTTATTACGCTTAGGTGAAATATCTGTTTGTCTGGTATAAGGTGAATCTATAATGCATGTCTTATAGCTTTATCTGAGAATGAATATGCTTAAGGTTTGAATTGCCTCAATGATTTCTGTCTACTTGTAATATGTTCTTGGAGCAATAAAGCAGGAGAGTTTCCTGTATGCTTTTCTTTACTGCTTATCTTCTGGATTTGTTATATTCAGTATGTTTAAATTATGTTTTATCGAGTTGAGCTCCTTCTCGATAAATCTTGTTATTACTTTTACTTATCCCTCACTAGGTCTTTGGACTTACCCCCCCTGTATTTCATGACCTCTCAGACATTGATGGGCTCTGATGGATGCTAGGTTTGGAACAAACTGCGTGGTTGTTTTGTAATAGAACTAATGCATTAAATATGGAACTTGTGACTATTTCATTTACCTTAGAGATGTTGTGATGTGCAAAACTAAACTTGAAGCTTATGGTATTAAACGACATGGATGGCATGATCTGTCAAGGGTTGTAACTTAACTAGTTCCCTGAATCTCTTATGATATATCTGTTTTGTGGCTTTATTTAGTCTTGTTGAGAAGATTCAGTGTTTAACTTGAGATGTTTGAATTTTATGGGCCTTCCGTTGAATCATAACTCTGAGATTTAAGTTTGAATTAGAGTAGTATCTTAGCTTAGGTGCTGTCCTAAGGTAGGGTGCTACAAAGTGAATAGAGGAATAGATGGCAATAACATTGGATCGACTGATTATTTTTTCATGCAGTCAAGCAAACTATGCGAGTTACTTGATGATTTGTTATTCAAATTCTTTGATCCATGGTGGAGGGTACAAAATCTAGTCCTGATATCAGGGCTTTCTTGGAGCCATGAGATGTCAACAACAAAGTGATTGTAGGATGAAATGATCTTTTGAGTGCGACCTTGTGGGATGATTGATATATATACAAGAAACATATTCTATTTCTTATTCCTGCACTAAAAACAAATATGAAGAAAATTACTAAAGCTTCCAACATGTCATGCGAACACAATAGCAGCGAGCAATTTGGATAAGAGGATTTATCATTGGCTTTTCCATTCACTTCACTATTGTCATAGACATAAGTTGTCAAAGTTGCAGTTGGATCTTAAAGTGTACTCTACTACATGTATCCTCTTAGGCCAAATGTGTGAAGATGCTGTCTGCAATTGAGTAGCATTATCTTTTACACAGATACAAGTGCCAGTTGGAGATGATGTTATGAAAGTTTCCTGCACAAAGTCGTCAATGAGAATAGATGATAGATATGCAAATATAGCAAAAGGCAAGGAGGAAATAATGGCAATCAATTCTGTTTTGTTTTTTTTTTTATCCAGTAGACATGTATGAGACCCAAGAACATAGTATTAGGCTTTGTTGTATATAACATCACACTAGATATATCTTAATATAAATATGTAATTGAATTATAGACTAATGCTCGAATTTCTGTAGTTAGTCCCTAAGGTTTATGGGTTTCCACCTTCACATCAATTGCAATTTAGAAGGCAAAATTTACAATTTGGTATTACATGTTTGTGTGAAACTTACACCAAGGTGACTTTAATTGTTTCATTAGCAACCTATAAAATGTGTTATAGTAAATCCACTCAATTTTGGTTTGAGAAGGCATTAATATAATAATGCATTAAGCGATGCAAATGTCATTCATATGCTAACAACATTACTTTTGAAAGGCGAGGCACCATCTCTTGATTCTATACAGCTTTTAGTCAAGAGGAACATATCTAAGGTGATAGAGTGTCTTCACTAAATACATATGCTTCTCTTTTTAAGTTTAAGAATCAAATTACTGAGATAAATATTTGAGTATACCCTTGCTCCCCAATCTTGAATTTTTAATATGAATATTTGCTAGTTGGGATTTTCTTTCCTTGAGATAACAAGGAAGAGGATTTTGAGATGTAACCGTGCACAGTAATTAAACAAATATAACTTAAACATAAGCATAAGAATTTTAAGTTAAACAATTATGCATAATATTATATTTACATGATTGCATCAAGAAAAAAATGGGGGGAGGACTATGAAAAAGGATAACATAAGTTAATACATTGATAAAGTTCCATTACATATATAACTAAACAACTGGTTATGCCTACACATTCATAATGGCTTCAGCTACTCAATTCACACACAAAGTGCCATGAAAAGCATAAGTGCCTACCTAATGTAGCACAGGCTTACCAAGAACCAAGCCTATCAACAAGCCGACAAATGCAACGATGACAAGGCAACCACATATGGCACAATCATCAAAGAGCATTGCAAACTTTGTGTAAGTGTTTGCAAATTGCAATGCTTTGGGTTGTAATTTATGCATGTTATTAACTAATGGTCCCATAGATGAACTTTTGCTCCCCTCTGATTGGCCCACGACGCAAGATTCTATTGACCTTGAATCTTTGGCAGTGGACTGAGCTTTCGTATTTGCATTTGGAATGTAATGACGAGAAGATGCTTTATATAAGTCTATGTGACCATATGCCAGGTTCCAAGAGACTCCCCGGCACAAATCCACCAAATAAAATAGTCATCATGATTTTTGCCCTTTGGGCATTTGTAAGACCACCTTCTTAGATTTTCACTTGTCTAAAATTGTCAAAGAACATTTGGACCTTCATCATAAAGGCATTGAGATGATGACTTGAGAATCATTATACCCTGCAAACTTTATAGCAGAAAACAATTATATGAAACACTTAAATCATTGGATTGATTCCCAAGTTAAGCCAAGTTTGGGAGCATATTCTTTTACTGCATGGTCTATAAAATTACAAGGTTGGAAAAACTCAATTTCTAAAATAATGCAGTGCCCACACTTTAC
The DNA here is from genome assembly GCA_014898725.1 of Jacaranda copaia. Lineage (NCBI taxonomy): Eukaryota > Viridiplantae > Streptophyta > Magnoliopsida > Lamiales > Bignoniaceae > Jacaranda > Jacaranda copaia. The sequence goes on from JACGDI010005509.1 coordinate 225,182, forward strand.
AAACGTAGGATAAGTGACTTGCAATCTGTTTGCAATTAACTTGTAACAAAGAAATCTCAAAACAAAAAGAAAAATGCAATCTAAATAAAGCCATCAATAATCTTTTCGAAAAAACCCCCATAAATTACAATAGAAAAAAGAACCGAAAACAAGAATTAGTTAACTGAGGACGCATTGTGGATTATATAACAAATTTCATTCTTCAAACATTAACCTCATTTCTTACAACAAAATACTTCTAAAACTTTAAACTATTCTTCAGTGCCCAGCGGTAATGCCCACTTCAACCCGATCCACAACAGATAAATGACGAAGAATAAAAGAAAATTAGAACTAATCTGGGGAGATTTTCTTTTTTGTACATATATGCAAAATAGAAATGAATATGAAAAAATTATGGCTTCCTTCGTTGCTGTTGAGAGGACACAGCTGAAAATGGATTCTTCAAACTAGGGATCTATGGGATGAATTGCGAATTCTTTGATGTATCATATGCTGGGTTTGAGGGCATATTTGGATTTTTCTCTCAAGTCGTAAGGATATTAGTGTAAATTTATATTAGTGAATGCATAATCATAAGGATCAGATTACACATCTCTCCCTCATATCCAAGATCTGAATACGGATTAATCTGTGCTGCAGAAGTGAGCTTGTACTAAAAAATGAGCCGACTTGCATCTTTGATCTTTCTTATCAAACAAACAATTAGGGCAGGTGATGGATTCTTATCTCACTGAATAAGCCCTATCAAACATAGCCATAATTTATATATAAAGAATAATCATCAGCTAAAGATTGAGTTAGCTACGAAAGCATCTATTTTGAGTATGAATTTATCATATCTAATGACCTAATATTGCATGTTATCACCATTTTGCATCATTTAGTTTGATTTATAATTCATGTAATGGATACAAAAGAAATATATGTAATTTATATCTAAATATTTGTATTTGAATTCGATTAGAACTACTATGGAAATGTTGTGTAAAATATATAACAAATGTTGAAGCTTTTCATTTGGATTGAGGTTGTTTTTTTTGGTGAAATAATGTAATAGGCTTCTTCACTAGCTAAAAATTGCAAAGATACAATTTATCAAACAAATTCTACATGTTTTTGACTAAAATAGTAGTATTTCTATTAAGTACGTGTGCAGAACTTTTTTGGTAATCTCTATATTATTTTAGTATGAATATTTATAGCATTATATGAAATTTAAATCTTGTTTGAGCTATTTGAACTACATGTCCGATTCATATTTTATTTAGCAATTTATGGCTTCATGCTTTTATAGATGGACTATTTATATATACATATCTTGTTTAAAAAATTTAAATAGTTAGTTTTCAGAACATGAAATATTTCCTCCTATCTGCTCTTGCTGCATACTTTTTGTCCAGTCATCTTGCATGCATCTATAGTTAAGGTGACTTGATTGCAAAAAATTGCAAATATAGAGGAGGAATTAGCTAAAATTATCTAAAAGAGGTGCAATTTTGTAGCATATTAAGAAGGTCATAGAGCAAGGCATTTTTAGGGAGGGATGGAAAGGGCACAGCTTGAGGCGGGTTGACAATCAACCCAAACCTGCCTCACAAATGTTTGACAGTCTCCCAATCCAATCCAATCCACCCCACTTGTTTTAGGAGTAAAAATTCGTACCTTACCCTTGATGTATATGTATAACCTGAACTCTATCAATCTTAGCTGCACCTAATTATACATTTTATTGAATAAATGTACTATATAATTAATAAAATACTAAAATTTAATTAGAATATCATATAATTTACTTTTAAAAGATGCATTTTTTTAAAAAAAAATTAACATGAAAAATTCAGTTCAAATCAAAGTTGAACAATAGTACAAATAAATTTAGCTAAATTAAATAATAAAAAATGTTAAAGATCAACAAGCTACATACTAGGTTATGAGAAAAGAATGAATACTACCAGCTACCAAGTTATGAGACTAAAAGAATTATATTTAAGATTAGATGATTATATATATTTTTGTTAAAATTTTAAAAAATATACATAAAATATATGGATCAGCATTTTAGGTTGGGGTGGGGTGGGTTTACTAGAAATTCAAATGCAACCTGCCCCACCTCGCCCTACCCCATTGTGAGACAAGTTTTTTATCTGCCCCAATCGGATTGGGTAGGAGCGAATATTCACGGATTTGATACAAAATGGCATCCCTATTTTTAGGGAATGCACATGTAGATGAAGAAAGAATGTAAGAGTATTCTTCATGGATAGAATTTCTGATAGTATATATAATTTTATATTCAAGGGTTGTTAAATGAACTCACATATATGTTATTGCAATTACTATGTTTTGTGGTGCTTGATTTTTTCATTAATTTTTAATTTGTGATTGTATTTTAGTGAATACTAGATGAGAGTTAGGACATTAGAGATGCACATAATAGTAAAGTTTGAATAGTGTATAGTTCTATAAGCATTGAGGAGAAAAATAGATTGATACATACAACATAGGAATTGCACTGGCTAATTTAAACAACAATGGTCTTTAGGAGCTGAGAGATCTGTTAATGGTCCCTTTTGTCTATTTCTATTGCTCTTTATAATTCGACATCTACTAATGTTAGTCTTCCGAACCAACTAATTCGCCTTCAACTATCATAGCTTGCAATGATAAGGAAAATAACTAAGTTTTGAAACAACAGGGACCACATTATAGAGATTTTGCTCCATGATCTAAACAGCAACAATCTTTTAAAGAGGATAATAGTCTTTCTTTCTCTGTTTTTGTTGCTCCATATGCTTTGGTATTTACTAATATTTTTAGACTTCATAACCAACTAAACCCCTCTCGAATGCCATGAATTTTATGGATTACTCGTAGCGCCCCCTCTTAGATAGCACCTAAGTTGAGGCACCACTCCAGTTCAAACTTAAAATACGATTTATAATATACTTAATATGCCCATAACGAACTTTTCAAACGTAATTAACCAAAAGCAGCGATAAAATTAAGCTATCGATCAAAATAAAACACAATATACATATCATGGTTCAACCCCTGAATACCCAACAAAATTATACAAGTCTTAGATCCTAGCTAACAGTTGACATATCACAACATCTCTATTCCAAACTTAATATTCGAGAGATCTTAAACTTAAACATAAGCACCTATTCAATTACAAATTGTATCCCTTCTTTAGCCCAAGCTAAAGATCCACTTTTGCCAGTTTATCCTATTTGAGAAACATGAAAAGTATGGGGGATAAGTCCAAAGGACTTAGTGAAGGATATTCTTAATAAGAAATAACGGGAAGCTATAAGGGAAAATCCACCCAACAAATCATCAATTTATGTTCAAAACAGAGACGCATCAAGAACAAGCAAGAACAATCAATAACAAGTTTAGTATGCAGACAATGATAAGTCCAAGAACAAACGATATTAAATTTAGACTTCTAATAGGTACTAAGTTGGGATTGTAGTTGTTGGCTCGAACAGCCTCGGATCGTCTCAACCGATTTTGCTTGAGAGGTATAGAGCATCTCAATCGATCACAATCAGAAGAAAATACAGACGGCTCGTCTAGCACATACAACAACTCGATATAGACCAAGAACTACACCGTCCTTATTGCTCCAAGAGCAAACAACAATAAGAATACGATCAGAATAGAACAAACCTGAATATAATATGCAATCCAACAAATCAGAACAAACCTACATATTAGAATCTCCTTATACAATCAAACAAATAATCCCAAAGCATAAGAGCTTGGCAAACAATTGGTGTGTCCATACGGATCATATGGCACACTGTGAATACCTAAGCGAGCTGCTTAGCGCAACATCGATACTTAAGCGGACTGCTTAGCATATCATGGACACCCAGGCAGATTGCAAGGCATGTCCCATGTATCCCAGCATTCTGCATAGGATTGGCACTCGGCCCACAAACAAATCTCCAAATGAGTAAAATAGGTATAACGTATGCAAACAAGCAATTGGTTGCCGACAAGGCAATATAAAGAGTAGCAAGTACAGATAAGCCAACGGTTCAGATAACAAGTACAAGTACATGAGTATGCCAGCAAGGCATCTAATAACAAGTCCAAGATAAATAACGATCAAGACAAGTACTAAACATAACAGAAGAAATTTTAGGTACTAGAACAAACAGAAAACAGAATTGATATCAGAGATAACCCTCACAGGGTATTCAAATTAGAAAATTGATAACGGATAACAAATCAGATCTCAAATAATTTTGAGTACTTATAGAAACAAAAAACCCACACAGAAGCTCAACGCAATTAACAGGTAGAGAGAAAAATTCCAAATTGGTAGACCCTCATAGGGGTTTCCAACAATCTTAGAGCAAGTTGAACAAAGCAATAACCCAAAATGGGAAAACCCTCACCTTTGTAGTCTCAGAAAACTGCAGTCACCATTAGCAGTCTACTGGCTATTGGGTTCCAATTCCACGTCACCTAATCCAAAAGAGTATATTTACAATCAAATCCACATTCAATCTTAGATCTTACTAATATACTTATTAATATTCCAAAACTACTAATTATCCTCTTAACACAACACTTATAGAGCTGAGGCAGCACTATCAATACAAATATGCTAACTAAGCTACTAATACAGAAATAGTCATAAAATTTGCCTCAATTATTAAAGAAGTACATGTTGGTTCCCATTTACATATCATCCTCATATCATCATCCCAACACTTCAATAATAATCCAATTAACTAGTTTATACATCATAAATAAGCTTAACGATTTACTCAGATTACATCATGAATCAAATTATTCAATTCACTAATATTTTACCTAATATTTCTCAATCGAAACCTCAAAACCATGAACTGAGAGCACCACTACGATTGTCAAAATGAGAAGAAAAAATTGGTCAAAAGTTGTCAGAGCACTATTACCGGCCGCTGAAGCGCAGTCTGTTGCAATCAAAAAATGTGGCACCACCATCAAACTGCTTGTTTCGAGCTCCTAAATCTAATGGCATTATTAGTTTTGAGTTTCACAGCCTGTAGCACTTCCAATCGAACTCAATAGTGTCCAAGTGGATCTTCACTGCTGAGCTCTGATCACCCTTTTTCCATCGTCGTCACTGTGGGAAACTTGCATGCAATGGCACCACTGTGTTTCTCTTGCTCGCTCTACCCAATTCTAGCCTCAGATTTGCATTTGACCATCGGAAAGCTACAAACCCATCAACCACCATGGAGCACCACCTTCGGTCTCCTCTCACGGTGGCTCACCGGTCGGTCTTCAACCATTCCTAGCAGTGCTGTCATGTAGCTAGAGTTGAGGAAAGGGTTTTACTCCGTTTAATTTGGTGATAGACTGATTAGAGGAAGCTTGCTGGAGTCACGATTGGAAGAGAAAAAAGAAAGAAGAAAAGAAAGAAGATAGATGAATAGTGGAGAAATGAAAATTTGCCAAGTTAAATCAAACTTTTCCAAAATTACACATTGGCCCCAAACCTTTACCTCAATCTTCAATTAAGTCCTCTAAAATTTCCAAAAATTTCAATTCAACCCCAAACTATGTGAATGCTTCACTTTGACCCATTTGACCAAGAAAAATCACCATGCAGCCCCAAAACCTTCAAATTTAGTCTAAATCAATTTTTTACAAATTGTAATTTGACCCCTAAATTTTCAAAAATTTTGCAATCAAGTCATTTTGATTATTTTACTAGCCCAAAAATCCAATAAATTTACATTTTGAATTCTAAACCCTTATTTCTCAAAATACTGAATTTTAGGGGTGTTACATACTCCCCCTCTTAAAAGAATCTGGTCCTAGATTCTCATCTGAATACTATTGTAATATATCACAAAAGCCATTATGACAACAAATGTCTAGCAACATCACAATATCATGTTTATATAACATTCACATTAAAAGTAGTCATGTTCAAACTTACACGCTAGACTTCATAACTTGTCATACATTCCCAAGCAACTAGATACAACTTCACAAAAACTTAAACACATTAGGTACAAGCTTAAGTTATATGCCTACTATTCCTTAAACCTGCTTGGTGTATAATGCTAAAATGTGCAGTGTTGGACTCTCGTCCATTGATCATAAACTTAAGTAGAACCTTTAGCCACCCATTTCTTCTTTCCTGCCAGAGTTAGTCCTCTTCGTCTAGGGCTATTTTTCGCAAAGTGTTGGTCGCTGCCACAACTCACACATCTGCCATGTTTTCTCCAACAATCGGTCTCTTCATGGCCAAATCCTCCACAACCTCTATACTTCTTTCTCGGTGTCCTAGATTAGATCTTTAGTCGCTTCCTATCTGACTCAATGTCTTTATTAATAGTGATTTCCAACTCAAAAGCTTTTCCTCGCTAGTCCTTCTTCTCGTTGGTAGTTACTTCAAGCATTTCTTGTTCCACGCATAAGGCTCTTTCTAAAATTTCTTTAGGGCTATATTGCTCGCAAGGCATAAGGACTTCTCATATCTCTGATCTTAATCCCTTAATAAACTTCTCAATCTTATACTCTTCTTTTCTCCATATTTACGGTGCGTACTGCAACAACCTATTGAATCTCACTTCGTACTACCACACCGTCATATCTTCTTGGGTAAGATTCTCAAACTCTTGTTTTCGGGCACCTCTTGCGGTATAAATCTATCCATGAATTCCCACATGAAATTATCCCAAGTGCAAGGGACTTTCTTATATTCCCATTGTTGACTCACTAAGGTCCACAATTGAATTGCGGCTCCTTCCAATAGATGAATAGTAGATGTGAGTTTGAGGTCATCTAGGTAATCTACCATTTGGAAGATATCTTCGATCTTCCTGATCTAAGCTTCTGCCTTTAGGTGGTCTGATTCACCTATAAATTTTGGGAGATGAAACTTGAGAAGATGTGCTAAAATTCTAAACTCTGAAGGCTCTGCTCTTGTGGTCGAATGAAATTGGGGTCCTCGTATCTTTTCTTCAATGTCTATTGGATATTTTCGCTCTGACCTTTTCTCTTCCAGACTTTCTTGAGTCGGAGAATGCGTCGGGATTAGGTTTAGCGATGCCATCAACTCTGCTAACTCTCCAAAGCTTCCTAAGATAAAAGAATAAAAAGAATTAGTACGAAACTTAGTCGAACACATAAATACGCAAATCTTAATCATTCCATGACAACTGATAAAATCTCATGAGCATTCTCATAGTGTTCAAACTCATCATACTAATACCAACTGATCAAATTCATCTTAAATCCTTGAATTACACTAGAATTCCCTAATACACAAATTATTCATAATTCAACATTCCAACATCACATCCTATCATAACTTAGGTCTTCCTTAAGTATACACATCTAAGAAAACTCTAAATGCAAGCTTAGTAGTTATATTGCCCAAAAATTCTCAATTCACAATCACGTTCTAAGATCGGATCCTAGCATAATTTTGAATCCACTTATCCCAAATGGATACTTCTTAATTGATCCAAACCTAAGTCAAGTATCCAGCAAGCCAATCAAATTCAATCATATTATTCAATCCCACATTAACCTAAGTCATCAAAACCTAGGCTGCCCTCTCCTGGATAGCACCTAAGTTGAGGCACCACTTCAATTCCAACTTAAAATATGATTCATAATATACTTAATAGGCCCATAACGAACTTTTCAAACTTGATTAACCAAAAGCACAACAAATCAAGCTATCGATCAAAATAAAACACAATATAATATCATAGTTCAACCCTTAAATACCCAACAAAATTATACAAGTCTCAGATCTTAGCTAACAGTTGACATATCACAACATCTCTATTCCGAACTTAGCATTCAAGAGATCTTAAACTTATACACAAGCACCTATTCAATTACAAATTGTATCCCTTCTTTAGCCCAAGCTAAAGATCCATTTTTGCCAGTTTATCCTATCTAAGAAACATGAATAGTATGGGGGATAAGTCCAAAGAACTTAGTAAAAGATATTCTAAATAAGAAATAATGGGGATTTGTCAGGGAAAATCCACACAACAAATCGTCAATTTATGTTCAAAATAGAGACACATCAAGAACAAGCAAGAACAATTAATAACAAGTTAGGTATGCAGACAGTGACAAGTCCAAGAACAAACGATATCAAATTTAAGACTTCTAATAGGTACTAAGTTGAGATTGTAATTATTGGCTTGAAAAGCTCAAAAATATCTCAATCAATTCTGCTCGAGAGGTATAGAACGTCTCAACCTGTCACAGTTGAGAGAAAATATAGATGGCTCGTTCGGCACATACAACAGCCCGATACAGACCAAGAACTACACCGTCCTTATTACTCTAAGAGTAAACAACAATCACAATATGATTAGAATATAACAAACTTGAATATAATATGCAGTCCAACAAATTAGAACAAACCTGCATATTAGAATCTCTTTATACCAATCAATCAAATAATCCTAAAGCGTGAGAGCTTGGCAAACAATTGCTGTCCCTATATGGACCATATGGCGCACTGCAAATACCAAAGCGAGCTGCTTAGCATATCGCCAATACCTAAGTGGACCGCTTAGCATATCATGGACACCCAAGCGGATTGCAGGGCATGTCCTATGTATCCCAGCATTCTGCATAGGATTGGCACTCGGCCTATGAACAAATCTCCAAATGAGTAGAATAGGTATAACATATGCAAACAAGCAATTGGTTGCCTACAAGGCAATATAAAGAGTAGCAAGTACAGATAAGCCAATGATTTAGATAACAAATACAAGTACACGAGTATGCCAGCAAGGCATCTAATAACAAGTCCAAGACAGATAACGATCAACATAAGTACTAAAACATGACAGAAGAAAGTTTAGGTGCTAGAACAAACAGAAAATAGAATCGATATTAGAGATAACCCTCATAGTGTATTCAAATCAAAAAATTGATAACAGATAACAAATTAGATCTTAAACAATTTTGAGTACTTATAGAAACAAAAAACCTACACAGGGGCTTAACATAATTAACAGATAGAGAGAAAATTGCCAAATTGGCAGACCCTCATAGGGGTTTCCAATAATCTTAGAGCAAGTTGAACAAAGCAATAACCCAAAATGAGAGAACCCTTACCTTCGTAGTCTTAGAAAACTACAGTCACCATCAGTAGTCTACTGGCTCTTAGGTTCCAATTCCACGTCACCTAATCCAAAAGAGTATATTTACAATCAAATCCATATTCAACCTTAGATCTTACTATTATACTTATTAATATTCCAAAACCACTAATTATCCTCTTAACACAATACTTATAGAGCTTAGGCAGCACTATTAATACAAATATGCTAACTAAGCTACTAATACAGAAATAGTTATGAAATTCGCCTCAATTATTAAAGAAGTATAACTCGATTCCCATTTACGTATCATCCTCATATCAACATCCCAGCACTTCAATAATAATCCAATTAACTAGTTTATATATCATAAATAAGCTTAACGATTTACTCATATTACATCAAGAGTTAAATTATTCAATTCACTAGTAGTTTACCCAATATTTCTCAATTGAAACATCAAAAACACAAATTAAGAGCACCACTATGATCATTGGATGAGGAGGAAAAATTGGTTGAAAGTCGTCGGAGCACCACCGCTACCTGTCGGAGCACCGCCGTTTGCTGCAACCAAAAAATCACGCCACCACCAAACTGCTCGTTTCGAGCTCTTGAATATAATGGCGTTATTAGTTTTGAGTTTCACAGCCTGTAGCACTTCCAATCGAACTCAACAGTGTCCAAGTGGGTCTTCACCGTCGAGCTCCGATCACCTTTTTTCTGTCATCGTCGCTGTGGGAAACTCTCATGCAATGGCACCACCATGTTTCTCTTACTCAGCTCTGCCCAATTCTAGCCTTAGATTTGCATTTGACCATCAAAAAGCTACAAACCTATCAACCACCGTGGAGCACTACCCTCGGTCTCCACTCACGGTGGCTCACCGATTAGTCTTTAGTCGTTCCTAGCGACGCTGTTGTGTAGTTGGAGTTGAGGGAAGGGTTTTACTTCGTTTAATTTGGTGATAGACTGATTAGAGGAAGCTCGTTGGAGTCACGGTTGGTCACGGTTGGAAGAGGAAAAAGAAAAAAGAAAAGGAAGAAGGTATATGAATAGTGAGAAATGAAAATATGCCAAGTTAAATCAAACTTTTCCAAAATTACACATTGGCCCCAAACCTTTACCTCAATCCTCTATTAAGTCCTCTAAAATTTTCATAAATTTTAATTCAACCCCAAACTAAGTGAATGCTTCACTTTGACCCATTTAACTAAGAAAAATCACCATGCAGCCCTAAAACCTTCAAATTTAGTCCAAATCAATTTTCTACAAATTATAATTTGACCCCTAAATTTTCAAAAATTTTGCAATCAAGTCCTTTTGATTATTTTATGAGCCTAAAAATCCAATCAATTTACATCTTGAATTCTAAATCTTTATTTCTCAAAATACTGAATTTTAGGGGTGTTACATTACTTAGTTACAATAATTATAAATAATTATAAATCTTGTAAGACATTTATTTCAGTTACAAATTGAAGTAGTTATTTCACTTAGAAATTAGGACTCTTTTTTAAAAATGTTAGTTGATGGAGACAACACGCTAATTGTGCCATATATGTAGCATTTGTCACATCATCCTCATCTCAATGAATTTTGAGATTATCAAATATGTTACCCACATATTGGGAATTACCTTTACAACTAATTGCTTGTGTCTTTTATTTTGTAGAGAAACTCCATGATATTACAGTTGTAGTGGTCGAGTTTTGCTACCTCCCATGGTAATTAACTCAATTTGTATAATTTATTTGCAACTACATTGAGAGTTCGTAGTCACTTCTAAAGAAGAGCAAGGACTTACAATATTTGCTTTTACCTTCATTGGTATGAAAATTGATCCTTAATATTGTTGAAAAATCAAGGAGTTTATATTGTTAAAGTTAATGGCCAGATTTATTATAAGTTGAACACTTTCAATTCTTTTGTGGAACTTCAAAGTGACTACATTTATTTTTTCTTGAGATAGTTGTTGATACCAACAATTAAGATATGCAAAAAAAAATTGAATTAGAACCTTGTATTTTTAATATTTGCTTAAAGCTTTAGGCAACAATCCTTACATGAAAGTATTCAAGCATCTTTAATCTTGTGATAGTTTGCAGAATATTTCTATTTATGTTGCGTTCTTACCCAAGGTTAGACATTCGAATGTATAATCTACCATTCGAGGAATAGATTGTTACAACTTGGGGTGAAACTACCAATGTTCCTCAAGATATGAAAGGGATATAAAAGTGTGTATCAGAGATAAGAAAAGTCATTCAATCAAATATAAGTATAAATGTTATGGTCCATTATTATATCCACCATTACTTTTATATAGGGTGTTTAGATTGCATCCTGCTATAAAACCTAAATGAGATATGACAAATAAAAGGTCTAGATGTAGAGGTACCAAACTTGTGCATCTAGCATCGATACAATATGCCAATGACATAGTACAAACAAAAGAAGAAGGTTTGTGCTTTCTCCTTTCTCCATATTTTTAATTACTAGAAAGATGCATATGCATTGCATGTGTCTAATTAAGCATTTGTGCTTATTTGCTTTATAAATTGTGTTTGTTATAATTTTTATGAATCTAATATTCATTTTCTTCACAATGACTAAATACTTTGAGATAATGATTATTAGGTAAAATCCATTCTAATCCTCTATACTCTAGTCTTGTCTCATTTTATCCCATTGTACTTTTAATTGCATCACTTTATCTCACTGTACTCTCAATTTTGCTTCAAGTATTCAATTCCATTAAATTTCCTTTATCTCCTTAATACCATTAAGTTGTTTTCTTTTATTAAATGACTAAATTTCCCATAATCTTTTACTTTTCATTCAATTAAAAAATTAAACTTGTCTCTACCAAATTATTTTCCATACATTTGTAATATGTATTCAAGCACTTCACTTTTTATGTCAAATATATAAAATATTTTTTTTGAATATATATATTTGGATTTAAGAGAGAATTTGGGTCAAAATAGAAGCAAAGTTTTGTGCTGTCGATCGTTAAATTTTGATTTTACTTAAAAAATATGGTTGGGAGTATTGATATTGCAAGCAATAACTATACTCAAGAGATGGGACAAAATTGAATGATCTTTTGAAAATTCTTGGTGTGTGGCGAGTGCATGGAGCAGATTGCATTCCATTTCTAAAAATTTGAAGAACAAATTTGTCTATCGATATAAGAAAGAGTAGTTGGGAGAGTTCTGGACAGAATATGTTGAAGTATGGGCATTTTAGGTATATTAGGATGAAATATGGTGATCTAATAAAAATTAAGGAGACTTTAATTAATGGAGTTGAACAATTAAAATAAAACTGAGAGTACAAAGAGGCAAAGTGATACAATTAAAAGTATAATAGGGTAAAGTGAGACGAAGTTTTAGTACAAAGTGTAAAATGGATTTTACCCATGATTATTTGGTTACAATAGAAGTCTAACTTTATCTCCAGCTCTTTGCTTCTTGTTTTTCTTCTTTAATTCTTTAAATGTTTTGTCATCATCATCAGAAATTTGGATATTAATTTTTTTATTTTTTTTCTTGGTGATCTTTCTTTCTTTGCTTGATGTCTCTTCTTCTTCGCTCACGTGATGTTCTCCAATTTCAATTAAGTCATTTTTCCTTGAAAATACAGTTGATGCTATTAATATTCCCTTTTGTATTTGAGGTTGTATCATTTATACTTTTTGTGATACCATCGGTTCTTCGTTGGTTGTTGAATATTGTTACTCAAAACAACAAAAAAGTATAATCTGATACATGTTTGCACACTTATTGCTTTGTAATGCTTTCATTCATTTTCTCCATTGAAAATAAATTATGTTAGTAATTTCTAAATATTTTATGTCACTTTTATTTCTTAAAAAGATAAATTAATGGTTCAAAAGGATGAGAATAAATAATGTTTTTATTTATTCTATTGACTTTTGATATTCATTTCTTAGCACCCTATGTAGACAACTTTGTATTCTTAACCAGTGTAATAATTGCGCTTTCTCCTTTTTTTGTGATAGGTAAGATAAATTTGTGCTTGAAATTAATTCCATATTTCATTTTATATAAGTATATAATTTTTTTTTCTCTTATTTTTGTGTATATATTTTGTCACCTTGGTATTGTTGCGCATCTTCATTGTTGCATTTTAAACAACTTGTTTTTATTTCAATCTTCCAAGTTGATAAGATGCATTTGTTGCATTCATCATATTATATATTTTTAAATTTATCAATAATACCTTCAAAATAATAACTTGCATCTTGAAAAAATTTGTAATTTACTTCAGGCAGGTGCTTTTGCTATTTTCATTCTCCACGTCATTGTTTCTCATATAGTTTGAGTGAATATTATTTTTTCTTAACCTACAAAATATTAAAATAAATAGATATATTCTTTAATGTTAAATATGTGTAGCCTATCTTTTTAGTATTATTGTATCATATACTTCTTATAGTTGGGATGAATCTATTCCTCCAAATGTGTTGGTTCTGTATTCAATATTGGTATTAATGTTGTTTGCAGTTGCAATTACCTTAATACAAATCTATTAGATTATAAGTATTTCTTTTGTTTTCTTATTTGAATAAATATTTTTTTCAAAATATAAAAATACGTAAATATTATTTTGCTATAACATTTGCGATTGTGAGAAATTGGATTTTGATGAAGTTTTTTTGTCGTAATTCTCTTCCTCCATGATTTGTTAAATCTTGCCAAAGGCCGACTACAAAAAAATAAAATATGTTTAATAAAAGACAATATTATTGAAATTTTAGTTCACTCTTTCATTAGATCTATAGGTAGTATTGTTGCATTATTATATGTTACTTGTCCTTTGTCCACTATTGTTATTTCTCTCACATCCTTGAGTGCTCTTCTGGATGTGATTGCAGTCTTGCATTATTGACTTTGACAACATTCCATAAACATTTGCCAAACTAATTTATTCTTATGATTTTTTCCTTTTGACTAATTTAGAAATTATAGTAATTTACAAAAATATTTTATGCCATCAGGTTTCTTCTTGGGAACTTTTATATGATCTATATCTTTGAGGTTCCCAAAATTGTAGTTAAGCTTTATCTTCACCTATTAGTTTATCAACTTCTTTATATATATATATATATATATATATATATTTAGTATCAATTCAATTTGTGGATGTGCACTAATATAAATTGGTTACACTTTTCAACAATTCCATTAGAAATGATGCATGTTTATATAATGAAAATGAGGTGTTAACTTGCTGGAGGTCATCATTGAATATCACCACTCCAATTATTGTAGCCTTTCCTTTTTCTTGAATTTATGTACTATTGTAGTTATATTTAATTTTTTTGTTTTATTGTACAACTTTATTGTCCATCATTATCATATTTTTCACTCCTGATGAAAGGTTACTTCACAACTTATTGCAATTCCAACTCATAGAACTTTTAATTAAAGCATCCATGATTTTTGATTTATCTCCAATCCTCTAATTGGTAAACTTAGATTCTATGACATAAAGTTGTTATCTCAGCATAAGTGCAAGTATACAAATAAGCAACACTTGAAAAAATTTTAAGATAATTGGGGACTACCATCAAAATAAATATTGAGGAAAGAATAATTTTATGTTAATATAATTAACTTATCCATTTTAACTAAAACTTAAAATTCATTAATGATATGGGGTAGCTCAACAGACTTAACCCATTAACACTTGACCATACTAAAGATGTGATATGAAATAGGCTAATTGGCTATTAGGCCTAACCTATTGGTGATCAACCATATTATCAACTGGACCAAATTTCACTGGGCTTTTTCTCCAGTACAATTATCAACACCTTGCCCAATCGACTAGAGCATGGTCAACCAGATCAAGGAAGGTTTTCCAACATTCAACCAGGGAGATTTGAATCCAACAAAGTTTCACTATATCAACCATAGTTTGCACAAATGACTCAGAGGCACGTATTCACCTCAACTTGGTAGGTTAAATTGATGCTATCAACTCTCTGTTGCATTGAATGTTCTGATAGGTGGCATGCCTTTGCATTAATGACATGTGCCACCGCCAATACCACCTGTCTGGAAGTGCTAGAATGGTGTGCGCCTTTTGTGTACGACCATGTTCTATAGAGCTGAAGGAAGCGCCACCTAGAATAGTACACAAAATGGAGATAACCTAAGGATCCTTAAGTGAAGACAAAGGCTTTTATGTATATGCAAGGGTATCATAGACATATCAACCTCCCCAAAAAGGCTATAAATACCCTATTACCATCCTTTATCCTAGTGTGCCCATTATTACTTAAAGTCTTCACTCTGCTGTTCTATCTTCTAGTCGATTAAGTACTAACTTAAGTGTTAGAGTGCATTAGCTGAGGGCACCTCTACTAGCCTAATGTGCGCTATTGGTTGTAGAACTCAACCCCATTATATTATCAATTTATTCTCTCGACCTCGTATTTGGTCAATCAAATTAGATCACAGTTCAATACACTATTAAACAATCTACACCCTCATGATTTGGCAACGTATGTAGTTTTGACAAATCAACTACTGAAATAAGTACTATCGAAACCAAATACATTGGGGTGGTTAATGAAATAGGCTATTGAGTTAAGGGAATTCAACATCACTTTCTAGCCTCGAGCTGCTATAAGACCCAATTGTTAGTAAATATTATCACAGAAAGACTTGACCTGCCCGATGTAATTGACTAAGAATCACTTTGCAGATTTTGTATATTGATAGTTCAATGACTTGCTCAAGAGAAGAAATAGGTGTTTCCCTGTGCTTTCCACAAGCTGAAGAGTATGACTTTGCGATTAAATTCGACTACTCCATCACTAAAAATGAAGCTGAATATGAGGCCTTCCTTGCAAACATGAAGATGGCCATCGATAAAGGAGTCAAGCAACTATCAACCATTATTGATTCTCAACTAATTATAGTACAGTTCAAAGAAAACTTCAAAGCTAAGAAAGCTATCATGAGTATGAATTTGGCTGAGGTCAAGAAGTCAAAGCAACAGTTCAAGAAGTTCACTTTTAGCCAAGTGCCTTAATCAGAAAATGAAAGAGCAAATGCTTTGTTAAAATTCACTAGCCTGATAAAAGAAACAAGGGATAAAACTTCGCATTCTTAGTCATTGATAAAACTACTGTAGGCAATCGTAACCAGAACTTAGTCAGGTAGATCGTAGAAGCAATTCTTTCTTGGTAGGACGAAATAAAAGCTTACTCATGGGAAGGGCAAGTTCTTAAGGATAAGGCGCAAGCATACAGACTCAGAGGTCAAGCAACGAAGTTCACCTTTGACAAGCACAATAAGCTTTATAGGTGATCAATTTTTGGACCACCATTGAGGTGTTTGACACCAGAACAGGCTTGGGAAGTCTTATAAGAAGCCTATTTAGGAATGTGGGAACCACTCTAGAGGACAATCGTTGCCTACAAAATTATCAAACACAGGTATTTTTAGTTAACTTTGCTTAAGGATGCTGTCGAATTCACCAGAAAATGCCCATCTTACCAAGTCCACTCCAACATACCTCACTGACCATCGTTAATGTTAGTGCCCATTTAGATCACATGGCCTTTCAATTAGTAAGGGATAGATATAGTCAGCTCCTTCCCAAGAACCACAAGTAAAACAATGTTCATGATTATTGTAGTCAAATACTTCATGAAGTAGGTTGAAGTAAAGGTAGTCTTGAAGATAACCGATGAGGCCATTAAAATTTTTATGTGGAAAAAAAATTATATGATATTTCGATTTACCCAAAGTATTAACATCAGACAACATAACATAATTTTAGAGTAGATAGCACAAGAAATTGGTGTAAAAGCCTAGGCATTTGGCAACACTTCACTTTAGTAAGGAACCCTCAAGCTAATAGGCAAATGAAGGTCACCAACAGGACTATCTTAGACCACCTCTAATCTTGATTTGAAGGTTCCATAGCAAGTTGGGCAGATGGCCTCCCTGGGGTGCTTTAGGCTTATAGAACCACCTCGAGAACTGCTATAGGTCACAATCCCTACAGTCTGGTTTATAGGTCAGAAGCAATCGTTCTAATAGAACTAATACAACACACTGCTTAAGTAATCTACTACAACTTGATCAGAAATGACTTTGAAAAAGAATTCGATCTTGAGATAATCGATGAGCTGTGCTAATAGGTATACACAACAATACAGAGTACAGGTCAAAGATGGCACAACATTACAACAAGGGAATTTCACTAAGAAGTTTCAAGGTGGGAGACCTTACCTCAAAAAAATTCAAGTCTTCAAGAATATGGGCAAACTCAATCTTAAATGGGATGGTCCCTACTCCATGGTCAAAGTAACAAAGTACAATTCCTATGAAGTAGCATATATGAATGGCAATGAACTCTCTTGACCATGGAGTGCAGTAAATTTGAGAAAATTTTACGTGTAAAGAGACTAAGGTCTCCACTCGACTATATTGTGATGCCACTCTAAGTCAATAAAAGCTACTTATGTTTCTACAACTATTTATTCCCACCAACAAACTAGGAACCCTAAATTGATTTCAAATAGTAAACTAAGGCTTCACACCCAAATTAATAAATGTGTTGATCATTTAAAGTCAACCTCATAGTCAACCCTAAATAGGCTTCAAACCGCAAACTAAGGCTTTTAGCCCAAATTAATAAGTAAGTTGATTGTTTAAAATCTACCCCATAGTTAACCAATAATCGATTTCAAACTACAAGATATAGCTCTTAGCCCAAATTATTAAGCCAGTTAATAATCTAAAGTCAATCACAAAAAATTGACTCTATAGTTGATTATCACAATCATGTCACGCCATCGACATACGTATTACAACATGAGCATCATGCAAAAACTTAAACTCAGATTGATAATAATGGTCCATGATTGACCATGGCACCAAGCCAATTCACTCGATTGTGAAAAAAATATCTTAAGTTGGAAAAATAGTCGATAATAAAGACTATTTTAAAACCTATTTTAAATAAAGAAAGTCAATCTAAATATCATTAGACTTGTTCAAATGTTCCTTTATAAGTCAATCTCATAATTGACCACTAACTTGGTTCTAAGCCAATTAAGTATTAGCCATTTTCTTCATTAAGAGGTTGTGTTGTTTGAGTGGTTACTTGAAAGTAAAATGTTCATTATGTTACACATGGGCGTAATCAATTGACAAAACAAAAGGCAATAAGAGAGAAGAAAAGGAATCAATAATACATAAATAAGTAGAAAGTTGATTTCAAACTTCAAATATTTGATTACAAAAATTATCCAAATTACATAAAAATATCTCATAAGGTGAACAGACTTAAATTACATAAATTGACTAAGACAGTTACAACCTCAGCTCGATCCTATTTGTTTCTCTCTTGTTCCTTGACTCGCCTCGTTGTCGATAGCCTGGTCGAGCTTATCAAAGGAAGGCATGCAAACAATGGTGGGATGACCCTCAATCTTTCTACTTAGGTATTGCAACACTTATTGGCTTAATTGTTGCTACTGGTCAAGAAGGGCTTACCTCATCGGTTAAAAAAGTACACTCAGCAGGAAGGAAAAAAGCTACGATGTTAACCTTGTCATCCCTAATACCGAAGGCAAAGTCATTAGCAAAGGCAAACTTGTTAGCTACCATGACCACCTCTGGATGGGGAGCAATTGGAGCTCCAACCACAACTACAGCATCAGACCTAATCGCGACCTAACCGCGAGAGAGTTCTCTTCGATTGATGAGAGGTCAAGATAGTCTTGGAGCTGCTCCATTTACATTAGATTGAGTCGCCCTGGTCCTCAAGATGAATTTGATAGCCTAAGAATTCCAAGTTCTTTATGGCTTTATCAAAGGTCTCCTTCGCATCGCCGATCAAAACAACGACACTAGTATCTTAGAGCACCAAGCACAACATGAACTACTACATATCTTCTTTTTGGATGAGTGGCAACATTTTGAAGAATTTAGTTTAAACATAATTCATAACAGTGTTATGCCTATGTGCTCGACTAATATCATAATTAGCTTGTGCGTGCATTCTAGCCTGCAAAAGTAACTCATCCATCTTGCTCTTCTTAGCCACAGATGTCATGAGTTATGTATCTTTCTCCTTAAGTTGTTTAGTTTGCTCCTCGATCCTTGATTGCACGAAGTCAAGATGAGCCTTAGCAACTTCCGCCTCACTTTGCTCTTTCTGGAGCTCCTCTAGATCATGAAAGGCTAGCTCTGACCTTTGGTAAAAGAGGTACCCAAGCTAGTTCACCTACAACAATGACAAGTTTAGTTGAGAAATTTAAACCCTAACTTGAAAAAAAAAAAGAAAAGGAAAAATAAAAAAAATTAGAAAAAAAGGAAAGTTAAAACTTGACCAGATAGTTACCATATTAGAGTGATAAGTTAGGGCCTTCAAAGCCTTTGGCTGGGTCATCTCTAGCAATTTTTTCTATTTAGACAAATGTCAACCAACAAAAATCATCAGATGCCGGCTAATCATTGCATAACTATTGGTCACTTTTACATAAATATTTATGTAACTACCTATAACAGTTCCAGCCAATGCCTCTTTGGTCAAGATTTGAAATAATATTTCTCACCACTCTTACAAACTATTCCAAACTCCAACCCTCTCATAGTCGTACCTTGGAGTGGGGGGACTTATAATATGGGATCAACCCATTAGGCCTAATAAGATCGTCAGGCCCAATCAAAAACTAAGGTCTCATTTGATCCTGGGGATCAAACACTAAGCTTTCCCTTAACCACGAGGTTGAAACTTAAAACTTTTAGTCAACCTAAGAGGTCGGTTAGCAAAGCAAAAATGTAAAATAGTTAATAATGAGTGTCTCTGCCACCTATTACACCATATTAAATGTGCCCCTATTTGCATTAATTGGCGTGATGGCCTATCACCTCCACTATTAATGCCTATGCCTCAGCATTAATGGCAGTATGGTCCATCATCATGAAGCTGGAGTTTAGGTCAAAAATACCTAAACTGTCACTACTCTAGAGAATAGGAGAAGAAGTGCTTTAGGATGAAATTAGTCTTTTATCCTAAGGTAAACATTGTAGAAGCCCTTTCCATCCTCATATGAAGGTACACACCTTCACACTCAAATTTTTACTCTGCCCAAATATCCTCAAGTCAATTTGCTGACTTAACCATTAGACGGTTATAGTCGAGGACTTTCTTAGTTAGCCTAATGTTTGTTCCTTGGTTGCAGATTCCAACCCAAAACCATGAAATTTACAATTGAAAATGGTCAGCACAAGGCAAACCACTTTAGAGAGATAAAGTAAACAACGCTCACCACTGCCCCCTCCATCGCCACAACAGCAACACCATCAAGAGGCCAAAGGTTCTAGTTCTTAGCTTAAACAGGTAGTCACCATGACCATCCTGCAACTCATGTAAATGATTAGTGATCAAATCTCTACCTAACTTTTGGCCTAGCTATCTGTTGCTTTACAAAGACATAACAACCAACTAACGGCCACAGCGAGCGTCACACCTCACCCCTCACACCATGAGGAGAGACTCCTAAAGGAAGATAGAGCCAAGAATAAAGCATGTTCAACCATGAGCAGACGATAGTTGAGTCCTAGATATTTTCCCCATGGTGAATTATCCTCGCGAAGAGGTTATTAACTCAGAAGATCATTATCTTCAATCCAATTAAACCCTGTAGTGCAAGAGGGTTGAACGCCCCAGACTTCTTCATAATCAAGAAGTGTCCAAAGCTAACAAGGATAAGTGAGAAGAGGTCTCACATTAGGTCCAACAACTTAACAGGAGACTAGAGAAGATTTTAAGAAAAAACTTAGATCGGATGTAGTTTGACAATGCCCCTAAGTTCCGACATGAAAAAGAGTCTCCCTTCATCCAAGAAATCATTGACAAATGTGTCGCCCTCGACATAAAAGTCTCTATCTGACTACCCCAGTATGGTGGATCTATTGACCATAATGAACACCTATTACAATTTGAGCATATCATGCAGCTGCATGGCCATTGCGACCATATACATACAAAGATGCTGGCCACCACCTTTCAAGGAATATCATTGGAATAGTTTGTCAAGCTCAAGCCTACATGCATATTCTCTTATGATCAGCTCTATGACAAATTCTTACACTAGTTCACTAGTAGGAAGAAAATAAAGTTATCTTGCACTTATCTTTATAAAGTAAACCAGAATGAGGGTAAATCCTTGAGAGATTTTTTCTCTAGATTTAACACTGAAGTTCTAAAAATTGACAACTCTCATATTAAGTTGATGTTCTATTTTTGGGTTTAAGACATAAGGAATGTGTTAACGCTCCAGCTAGGGAGTGTCCACGCACGATGAAGGAACTCTTCGTCCTAACAAAGAGATATATGATCCAAGAGAAAATGAATAAGATGAAATTTAGCAGAGGGGAATTCAACAAGAAAAAGGAAAAGTAGAATAATGACAAGCATCAGAAAAACGGTCACCAATCTCTGATAAAGCATTTTCATAATTACGCCCCCTTGAACACTCCCAAGAAAGAGGTCCTACTAACGATATAGCATGATAATCTTTTAAAAAGACCAAGAAAGCTCACCAAGATTAAGGCCATGAGAAAATCCAAGAAGTATTACCAATTCCATTAGCAAAAAGGTCATAACATGTAGGATTGTTTCAATCTCCAAGATGAGATTGAGTACCTCATTAGGCAAGACTATCTCAAGAAGTACATTGACCAGAAGCTTTGTAAGCCCTAGCTTATTTTAACCAGACTCCATGTAGAGAACAGTTGCTGAGCCCACGGTGTGATAACAAGAGAAAACAAAAAGTGGTAAAAGATCGCCCTCTCTAAGAGGTGTAATCAACATAATCGCTGAGGGACCAATCGATGGGGACTCAAGGTCCGCATGGAAGTAGATATAGAGATATCTCGAGTCCAACAAGTAGGCACAAACCTAACCAGTCTATTAGCTTTTTATAAGTGCTGAGCCTATTTCCTTCTCTGATTCCGACCATGCCCACTTGAGAGAACAAGGCACGGGAGGTAGCCTAGATTGTCCTTTGGAAGTTTTTGTGGAAATTGCCAACTTTGAGGTTTTCCAAGTATTAGTTAACAATGGAAGCTCAGCAAATATCATCTTTTTGTCCATACTGGACCAAATGCAATTAGAAAATTAGAATTTGGCACCATTAGAACACCTTTGGTCAGATTTGGAAGATCAAAGAATATCCCAATCGGATTCATTAATCTGGCTGCCTAATTTGAAGAAACTCCCAGGAGACACACCTTAATGATCAACTTTCTAGCCATGGATGCACCTTTCACCTACAACGCTATTATCAAAAGGCCTACATTGAATGATTTTCAAGCATTCATATACACTTATCATATTAAGGTCAAATTTCTAATGATAGTAGAAACTGGTGAGATGTTGTGCAACCTAAAAGAAGCTTCATGATGTTTTATTGTTTTGGTTAAAACTAACTCCCAAAAGCCCGACCCCAACGGAAGTCCTCAAGGGATATCCTTGTAATGAAATCGAAGAAAGGTCAAGTCAGCAAAAAGAGAAAAATGGAAGACACCTGGGTCAAACTTGCCGTAGAGTTTAAATATGTTGAGCTGGATCTGGGTAACCCTGACAGAACAACTAGGATAGGGTCGAGTTTGGGGGACAAGGTAGCATACATACTTTTCAATTTTCTTAGAAGAACTATTGATGTTTTTGCTTGGAAAGTAGCTAACCTGCAAGGCATTGACCCTGAAATCACTGTCTAACTCCTTAATGTTAACTTTATTTTCAAGCTGGTCTAACAGAAGACGAGAACCTTCAACACTAAGAGGACCAAGATAATAGAGGGATATTTCAACAAGCTTTTAGAGACAGGTTACATAGTTGAAATCCAATACCTTAGCTGGTTATGTAATGCAGTTTTACTTCCCAAAAGCGGGGGTAAATGGAGAATGTATAATAAGTTTACTAATCTTAATAAAGCATACCCTAAAGACCTATATCCTTTGCCTCGCATAAATTTGTTGGTTGATTCAACTGCAGGATGTGATCTTTTAAGCATGATGGATGCTTTCTAAGGATATTATCAAATTTTTATGGCCCCCAAAGATAAAGACAAAGCTTCTTTTGTGGTCCTAAACGGCGTGTATTATTTTTTGGTCATGCTATTTGGTTTAAAGAGTGCTAGCGAACTACCAAAGATTAGTCAATTTCATGTTCAAAAATGAAATAGGCCGAACTATGGAAGTATATGTGGATGGTATAATCGTCAAGACAAAGAAAAAGATGGACCACTTGGCTGACCTAGCTTATATATTCTCCATCCTCAGAGCTTTTGGCATGAGACTCAACTTATGAAAGTGCACCTTTTGGGTAATAGGTGGGACGTTTCTGGGATATATGGTTAGTCAACAAGATATTGAAGCTAACCCCCAAAGAATTTAAGCCATACAGGATATCACATGACCAAAGATGATCAAGGATGTGCAGAAGCTGGTCGGGCGGATTATTACTTTTGGTCAATTTATTGTTCGCCTAGTAGACAAGAGTTTGCCTTCTTTCCAAGTCTTGAGAAATACTAAGAAGTTTCAATGGATAGAAAAATGTGACTATGCATTGGTTGAGTTTAAGTAATACCTCATTGAACTTCTATTGCTAGCCAAACTGATGACTGGAAAAGTGTTGTATTTGTATTTAGCCGTTTCAATGAATGCAGTCAGTTTAGTGTTGGTTAGAGGTGAAAGCTGGGTCGAGCCGACTCATAAGCTTCATGTGCTAGCTCGAGTTGAGCTCGACTCAAGCTCAAGCCTCCTGAGCTTGAGCATTTATATGGGCCGAGCTCGAGAATATTCATGATTGTTTGAAGGCTCATGAGCTGACTCATGAGCTTTTTCTAAATATTTTTTATATATTAATTAAATAATTAATATATATTAATAATTTACTTTCTTTTTCCAATTTTAAATATTTATTATATATGATTAAATAATTATAATATATTAATAATTTAATATTTTAAAAATAATTACAATATATTTCAATTTAAATAATTACGGTAATTATTATAATATATATTATACTTTAATATATATTTTATTTATAATTATAATTTGAATTATTTCATTAATTATTATTATTATTAAATAATTTGATATATTAATAATTTAATATTTTTATTTAATTTAAAATTTTCTGGTGCACCGGTTCGAGCTCGAATCGAGCTCAATTTTGAGCTCAAGCTCGAGCCTGCATTTTTTGTTAAGCTTGACTTGAGCTTAACTCATTTACACTCCTAGTGTTGGTTTCAACTTGACAAGGTTTGTGCCGATCGGTTTATTATAGCAATAAAGTCTTGTAAGGCCCTGAACATAATTATCTGGAGATTAAGAAGTTCACACCAGCGCTCATCACAATGGCAAGAAAATTATGACCTTACTTCTTGTCTCACACTATTGTCATTTTGACAAACCAACCTATGAAGCAAGTGCTCTCTAAATCAGACACATCGAGGCGATTAACCAAATGGGCCATCTAATTAGGAGAATTCAACATCAAGTTCCAACCTCGTGTTGCTATTAAGGCCTAAGTGTTAGCTGATTTTGTGGTGGAATAGGAGGATTTACCACCATTTCAAGATCAGCAACCACTTGTATGGTCTTTGCATGTGGATGGTTCGGCCACGAGTATGGTAGGTAGCATAGGTATATTGTTGTGCAACCTTTATGGTGAGAAGTACGATTTTGCTATTAAACTAGACTATCTTGTTACCAATAATTAGGTGAAATATGAAGACCTTATTTTTGGGATGAGAATAGCCTTGGACAAGGAGGTCAAGTGCTTAGTTGCCGTTATTGATTCTTAGTTTGTCCTTGAGCAATTTGAGTGGAACTTTGAGGTAAGAAATGCAACTATGAATGCCTATCTAAATGAGGTCAAATAGTTAAAACAACAGTTTAAAAAATTCACATTTAGTTAAATACCTAGGTCAGAAAATGAAAAAGCAAATACACTATCGAAGTTTGCTAGCTCAACAAAAGGCACAAGGGATAGGTCTATCATTTTTCTAGTCTCAAGCAAGCCCACTATTGAACACTCACTACAAAATGAGGTCCTTACCATGCACACAATGGGTGATACCATGAATAACTATATCAAAGCTTATCTTAAGGGGGGTAGAATGCCGTTCAATAGCACAGAGGCCCAAAGACTAAGAGTGCGGGCATCTAAGTTCGCTTTGGATGAATTCAACCAATTATACAAGAGATCCATTACTAGACCCCTACTGAAATATCTTACACCTGACCAGTCAGAAAAAGTTTTCAAGAAATCCACACGGGCATTTGTGGAAATCATTTAGGGGGTTGGTCTTTGGCTCATAAGATCATTAGAAGTGGATATTTTTTGCCAACTTTAAATAAAGACACCATCGAGTTTGCCAAAAAGTACTGGTCTTGCCAAGTCTATGCTAATATTTCTCATCAACTGATTGCTACCTTTGTTCCTATGCAAATCATATGGCCATTCAACCAATGAGGAGTCGACATAGTAGGGTCTTTTCCTAAAGCTACTAGATAGAGGGAATTTATGATTGTAGTAGTTGCATACTTCATCGAGTGGGTCTAGGCCATAGCCATGCCCAAGATCACGGACGCTGCAATCAGGAATTTCTTGTGGAAAAAAATATCATTTGTAGTTTTAGCCTAGCTAAAGTCCTCATATCAGATAATGGCACCCAATTCCAAACTAAGCGAACTAAAGAATGGTGTGAGAATTTTGGAATTGAACAACATTTCACTTTGGCAGAAAATCCACAAGCTAATGGTTAGACAGAAGTCACCAATAGAATTATACTCAAGCACATCAAAACTAAATTGGAGGGCTCTAATGCCAACTGAACGATAACTTGCCAGGAGTTCTTTAGGCCTATCGCTCCACTTTGAGAATGGCCATGGGACAAAGCCCTTACAATTTGGTATATAGTTCAGACGCTATTGTCCCAACAGAATTGATCTAACATATGGATCGAGTTATATACTATGGCCCGATCAAGAATAAAGCAGAGAGAGAATTTGACTTGAAAGTGATCAACAAACTTTGATAATAGGCCTTTACAAAAATATAGAGGTACAGATCGATCATGGTGAAGCATTATGATAAGGGGATTTGACCTAGATCCTTCAAAATAGGTGATCTCATTCTCAAGAAAGTTGAGGTTTCTAAAAATGTTGGCAACCAGACCCAAAATGGTAGGGCCTATACTCTATAGTTAAGGTAATAGTGCAAAATTCATATTGGTTAGCCGACTTATCTAGAAACAAACTACTAAGGCTATGGAATGCAATGAACCTCAAGAAATGTTATGTGTAAAATGATTATATTCATTGCGCAACTTTGTAGTTGCATGATTCAAGCTATATTCAAGCTATATGAATTATCAAGTCTACCCCACAATCACACAATTGAAGTTGTATGAATTAATTACTAAACAACTATCAAGTCATCACACGATTGAAGTTGTATGAATTAATTACTAAACAATTATCAAGTTGACCCTGTAGTCGCACGATTGAATTTGTATGAATTAGTTACTGAACAACTATCAAGTCGACCTTGCAGTTATACTATTGAAGTTATATGAGTTAATGGTTGTGTGAATCAATTAAATTACTATTGTGTTGACCCAACAATCACACAAATGTTGTAGATTTAAAATGATCCCAATCATCATAAATATGCATTTTTAATAAATAACACATAATCTCGATGTTAAGAGTATCAAAATAAATGATATAAATGCAAACCACAAAGTATGACCCAATATTTCAACAAATATAAGAGGTTGTACATATACCTCTTTAGGCTATATATTCAAACCACACACACACACACACACACACAAAGTGCGACGACAATCTAGCTCGATCCTATATCTTTCCCTTGCCACACTAGAGCTTCGTTAGCCACCTCATCAAACTCCTTGCATAGTTTATTGATCAAGTCATGATCTACATTCAGCAGTTGTCCCTTAACCTTTTGCACTACCCCAGTAGGATGCGAAGGCCCCACATCCTTGGTTAAAAATACCCGACCTTCATTAGGAAAGACGTTTACCACATTTACTTCATTATTTTTTATCTATAAAACAAACTCACCCACAAACTTAAATTCATCACCCACGGCCACAACTTGAGAAAAAAAGAGACAATAGCCCCCTTACCCCATTCAGTAGAGGCAGTTTTATCAAACATTGCAAGTCACTCATCTTTGTTCACACTGAGCCGATCTTTTTCTTTATAATGAAATTTATATCCCATAAACTCTAATTGCTTCACAGTGCGATTGAAGGCCTCTTACATGTTGTCCATACTAAACATTATGCTTGCTTTAGTAAAGGCTGAGGTGAGCATAAACTACTACATAGCTTCTTTCTGTATCCCAGACAGCACATTAAAAAACTCAGCTTGAGCATACTGCAAAATACTCTCATACCCCTAAGATTAACCTAACTCAAAAGCTTCTTGAACTGAGTTCATAGTTTTCCTTAATTATTCCTCAGTCCTACTCCTTCCCTCCACAGCAACCAGCCACTCAATATCTTTCTCTTCTGGCTAGTTGGTCAGTTTAGCCACTCTCTACTCCAGCAACTAAACCTTAGTTTTGAGCAAGTTGTTCTACCTTTTCTCGAGCTTTTTATATTTTTTGACTAGCCTCAAGCGATTGGTCTCAAATAGCTCATACCAACAGTAAAGGTCATACCTCTACTACTCAACATGTGAAAATAGAAGATGCCATAATTACATCACTTAGAGTTTTGCATAGCATGAAATTATATTCAACACCAAACTTGGAATTATGTTACCATGTTGGCATGGTAGGCAAAAACCTTTAGAGCAGATAATTAACCATGGTTAAACATCTTTACCTAGTCGCTCTCAACGAGACCGCTGTTAGAACTGCTAAAGGTATCACCAATATTATCCTTGTGCCTATCATTATGATTGTGTTCGACACCCCCAATCTTCTCTCCAAATCTTAGCTTAAGAAATATTGGTAGATTACATAATTGGTTGGGAAAAAGAGTCACATATACTTCTTCAAGGAGCTTGCTGGCCTTTTTTTTCCATTTTTCGATCGCAGTTTTCTTAGGAACCCCTTATCCTGCAATCTCGACTATTTTTCTCTTTGGTTGTGAGAAGCTGCTCACTTTTCTTGCACTTTAGACAACGATAGGTTGAGCCTCCTGTACTGCTAGGACAGCCCCAATGGCTTGTTCAACAACTGCTTGTTAAGCCATGATGGCCTCTTTGCATTGTTGCTTTTCCTACTGCTTGGACATAGCAATTTGTTCGGCACAATTCATGATTGGTTGACCTACATAGAAAAATAGCTTTTGATCAAATAGATGGCTATAAAACATAATAATTCACATTATTTACAAAGATCAGTCTCCACCTAAATACACGTTAGCATACAAGCTCAATGCGGTGGTCAATACGCCCGCCAGAACCAAATTTCTCTCATTTATAAAGACCAATGCATCCATCTCTGCAAATTCTAGAAGGTCTTGAATAAAGACATTACTCTAAGATGGACTCATATCCAATTTGACCTGGCTCTTCATCTATGCTCTCAGAATACTAAAACTGGCCAGTTGGAGGTCGAATGTAGAAATATCTCTTCTTCCACTTTTGACTGTGTGATTAGGAAATAGCTTTGAAGGCTTTTATATGGGGTCGCATTGTTAAATAATAAAAACCAAACTCCCCAACTAAACCTAACTTATTGGACATTGGTAGGTGGAATAAGTAACTGAAGATGGCCCAAGGTAGAGCTTCATCAAGAATACCCATTAGAATAGTGAAACTGTACATCAAGGCGAAGCAATTAGGCAGAAATTGGGTTATGCACACTTGTAGACCTCTTAGCAGATCGGCTATTGGGTCTGCTAATGGAAACCTAAGGCCACATTTCATGGCGTCCTCAAAAATAGTTATGCACCCCTCAAGGGAAGTATGCATTTTATCCGTGCCCCTAATTTTAATTAGTTTAAATCCCTTAGGAACGTGATATTTCCCCATAATCGACCTAAGGTCATCTAACGATATCATCGATACGATATCACTATAACAAGTTATTGTAAAGAACCTATCTCTCGACCTGGGAACATCCTATGCTACTTCTACTATCTCATCGACTACAGGCTCAGAGGGCACCGCTTTACCTATATTGGGGTTGGAAAGACCCACCTCTTCACTTACATCTAAATTCACTTTAGACCCCTAAAGAGACCCCTGACCCCTCACTAGCCCCACTTCCTGAGGCATCCACTGAATGCGTAGCCTTAAAATCAGACTCTAAACTGGACATATTTTTGCAAGATATCACTTATGGAAATAAAGTGTAAGAAGAGGACAACTTACAAAAATCATGTTCTTGAACACAAAAGATCAAGTTTTCTAACAACAGTTGACTACAAATTTGCAAAGCTCTACCTCAGAACAATATGGTAAAAGTGAAAAATGAACGGTGAAAACCATTATTTATAATTGGCCCATGAATGTCAACCAGCAAAAATGATCGAATATCGGCTAATCATAGCTTAACCATCGGTCATTTTTACATAAATATTTATGTAACTACCTATAATAGTTCCTGCCAGTACCTTTGGATGAGATTTGAAATAATGTTTCCCACTACTTTTACAAACTACTCCAAACTCTAACCCTCTCACAATCGCACCTTAAAGTAGGGAGACTCATGATATGGGATCAGCCCATTGGGCCCAATAAAGCCCAATAAAATCATTGGGCCAACCAAACTAAGGTTTTGTTTTACCCTGGAGGTTGAAGACTGAGCTTTCCCTCGAGCAATGGGCCGAAACCCAAAACTTACAGTTGACCTAAGAAGTTAACTAACAAAATAGAAACGTTAAATAGTCAATAACAAATGTCTCTGCCACCCATTACACTACATTAAATGCACTTTAACCACACGGTGTGTCGCCTCCACCATTAATGCTCGTGCTTTTGCATTAATGATGTTATGGCCCCCTTCCACTCAGCCAAATGGTCATGAACCTGTAGTTTAGGTTGAAAAGACCTAAATTGTCCCTACTCTGGAGAACAAGAGAAAAAGCACTTTAAGGTGAAATCAATCTTTTGATCCTTGGGTGAACATTATAAAAGCCCTTTCTATCCTCATACAAGGGTATGCACCTTCACACTTAGACTATTACCCTATTTAAATACCTTCAGGTCAATTTGCTGACTTAACCATCATAGGGTCATAGCCGAGGACTTTCTCAGCCAACCTAATGTTTACTCCTTGGTTGCAGATTCCATCCCACAATCGCTCAGACTATCTTTCAAGCCAAAATATTGTGGAAGTCAAGATCCAAAAGCATATTACACATAAAATAACATCATCATATGGATAGATGAGAATTGAACAAAGGCAAAATAATTTACAAGCAATAATATATTAGAAATAATTAGATACTTATATATATATGGTTAATCATGAGAAAGTAGCCAAACCTACATCATCTTTAGGAATTAGTCCCCATCTTTTTTTTATGCACTCCCCATTTCAAATTTCATTTTTGGATTCACCCTTCACTAAAGTCAAAGGACAAAAATAACCCTAAGTTAAAACTAAAATCATAAAATGCCTTCAAATAAATTATATCAAACATGTTTCTCTTTAGGTGCCATACCCATTTTGTAGCACTCCACTTAGGATAATCCTTAAGCCGATATGTCACCTATTCAAAGTAAAATCTTAACACAAACAATCAATAAGCCAATCAAAAAATTTTGAATTTATTAGAGACAACAACATAATTCAACTTAAACAAACCTCATCAAAATACTAAGTACATACCATTTGAGGTCTTATAACATTCAACACAATATATCCATACTGCAAATATTTAATTCAAATCTAACATATCACAACATCTCTAAGTTATAACAAAATGCCCAAGTGCCCATAAGCAAATACGAACACCTATTCTATTGAAAAATATATCCATCAATCCAAGCTTGGTGCCCAAGCCCATCACTCAGTCTAGTTTGAGAAAATCAAGATAATACAGGATGGTTAATTTAAAGGTCTTAGTGAGAGGTAATCATAATCATGAGCAATAGGGATCTATTAAGGAAGAATCAACTCAACAAACATAATTTAACAATCAGATCAAAAACAATATCATATACAAATAACAGTTTGAGCAAATAGAAATCTATCATTCCTTATTACTCCATGAATAGTTTACAAACAATCAGATACAGTCATAATAAATATGCCCCAAACATATATAGTTCAATGGAGCTAACTTAACATTCATATTAGAACAATCTTTATTACAATTAGTCAGTCATATCCAAGCATGATAGCTTGGCATATGGTAGATGCCTAGGAGTATCCTTAGCACATTGCAAATGCCCAGAAGTATCCCTGGCAAATCACTGATACCTAGGAACATCCCTAGCATATCGTTGATACTTAGGAGTATCCCTAGCATATCACTAACACCTAAGAGTATCCTTAGTATGTCCCATATACCCAAGCATTCTGCTATTATTAGTACTCAGCTCAATCATAACTTCGTACATATAATAGATATTAGTTAATCAAACTTACTGACAAAGCAATAGATAACAATACAAAACAATAACAAGTTAAGATAAATTAGGAACAAGTACAGTAACATATAACCATAGGAAGTTTTGGGCACCGGAATAGATAAGGACATACTCTTATCATAGCACAATCAAGAAGTAACCCTCACAGGGCATATAAATAATTAACAGTTAATGAATGAGATATCAAGTAATTTATAGATTCCAATAAGCAAGAGTAAGTATAATACAACAACATGTTTAACCCTCATAAAAGTTTTCCACAAGAACAAATAAGTATAATCAATACTAGATTAGCAGACCCTCACAGGGCATATAAACAAATACCCAAGAGGTTAAAACCTCATAAGGTACAACAAATAACAAATAGTTGTATACAAGGTAAGTACTAAGTTTGTAGACCATTACCTTTGTAGTCTCAGAAAACTGCAAATCATAGTCAGTAATAGCTTACTGGTCTATGGAACCCACTTCTTCGCCAGCTAACCAAAAGATTAAATCTATAGTCAAAATCCTTATTTGACCTTAATAACCTCCAATAATAAAAATCTTACTATTAACAATTTAAAATCTATAGTTACTCAATTAATATGGTAGTTTTAGGGTTTGTTTGGTGCTTATTGTTACAGATTATGTTAATTATTTTGACTATTACAAAAATATATATACGGGGTTCATATTAATTCCAGCTGAATAATATAATCAAATTCTTAATTACATACTTAACCTCGTAACAATGCGCTAAGTCAATAATAATAGTCCCATTATCCACAATAACCCAATTTTATTACTTAGGTCTCAAATCCACATATTAGGGTTTTTATCTATCAATTAACTTAATTAACCCAAAACATCATAAAATAATGCAAATCTAGATCCACAAGTTACAAGATTACACATTCTATTTCAATTCCTTGTATTCTCTTGACATAATACAAGAATTAACAATACAACATCAAATCTCAATTCCAAGTGTTTTTCCTAAGATTCGATTAACGAAGCTTTAGAATCACAAACCAAGAACATGAACATGATTGTTGCGATGAGCTAAAAAAATTATCTCAGTGCCTTTGTTGTGCGACCGACGTCTGCCGTAACCGAAAAAAGCTAACACCACCACCAATAGATGTCTTTCAGTGAGGGCTATTCAACTCCCATATCAATTGCATGTTTTCCCACTTGGAAGGCCCTCAATGTCACCTCCAATCACTTAATGCCACCACTTGCCTGCAATGTAGATTTCTTTCAATTTCGCTGTCGACAGTAGCTCAAATTTGTAACCCAGTATACTAAAATGTTCCCTAAGCTGTCCTTTACAAGAATCACTGCCCAAAAATCCCTTTCCACTACTACTCTACCAGACTTACCACTTACCATCACTCCTCAATTTTGGTCCACTGTTGCTCCGCCATTCGCCGGTGATTTCGCTTTGCATGTGGTACCGTTCGACTATCTATGAGGTAGGGAGTGTTTTGGATGGCTTAGTTTTTTGATTGAGAGAGAGAGAGAGAGGGGGGGAGAGAGAGGGAGATGGGGTGACACAGTGTGAGAAAAGAAAAAAAGAGATAGAGAAGTGGAAATTAGCTATTTAAAGGAAATTTCCAAAAATCTCAAATTGAACCCTAAAATTTCTGTCCAGTTTCCAATTAAGTCCTCCAAGGTTTCCATAATCTTCAATTTAGCCCCCAGATTTAGTTAGTGTCTAAGATTAGCCTATTTGACCATAAACAATCCTACTTGAACCCTCAAAACTTCCAAATGTTAGTCCAATTAAGTCTTTTCAAATTCCAATTCAACCCAAAAACTTTCAATTTCCATGTAATTAAGTCATTTTTATTTATTTTTCAGGCCCTAAAATCTAATAAACCAATATCTTGATTTTTAAATCCTCATTTTTTCAAACCTCTCCCCTAAAAGAATCTGGGCCCTAGATTCTCATCTGAGAATTGTTTTGAATGGCAAAGAATAAGCAGATTTGGTGAAATGATTTACATTTTTTTTCATTACATTATGCCAGAATTGTTTCTTCAAGTCTCGATACATCTTCATGCCTCTAGAATGCATCATGTATCTTAGCTTATGTGCCTTACTAACAACCTCTTTTTTATTTATTCTGGCACACATATTTTTATGGAACAAAAGAATACCCTGAATGTTGATATTAAATTCAGACTCTTTAGAACTTCCAACTTTTTCTTTTGTTTCATTATCCATATATTATAGGCTTGGGGCACATTGCATTACATCTTGATATTTAGACTGCACTTATCTCTGCAGTCCCATTTGTTGTATTAACTTCAATACAATACCCATTCTTAGGCTTTCTAATGCTTCTGCTCTCAGTAAGTGAGACATTCCAGCCTTTCAACTCAAGGCATTGGGCACTCCGTTTGCCTTTTTAGGTGATAGGTGAAGAAAAAATTACAGTCTTAGAATTTTCATCCATCAATGCTGTCTCATATTTAGATGCTCATTCTAGTCAAATGGTTGACTTTTTTGAGTTAATTAGTTAATATGTCAGCTATTTTAGAAAAGTGCTACACAAATCTTTGTTAATAGCTAACAAGACACAGAAAACTATGAACTGTTATCATGTTTTTTGGTCTCTTCCAGCTGACTACCATCTCTATCTTAGAGAGATCAACCTCTACCCCATCTTAGGATATGATATGCCCAAGAAAAACCATCTTTTTTATTTAAGGTTTGCACTTGCTAAATTTTACATACAATTGATGCTCTCTCAAGGTTCTGGGAACTATGTATAAATGCTTTATGTGGTCTTTTCTAGTATTCAGTTAGTAGTACTATTGTCTAATTCCAAAAATGGGAAGATTCTTATCCCACAGAAGGTCAAATGATTTTTCCATATGTGGTAGGGGGTAATGAGCTCACTTCTTATGAAAATACTTTAGGGTATTTGTTACCACTTTCACTTTCTTGACTTTCAATTGTATTTCAGGGTTTGTTGATAAAATACACCCAGAATCCTCACTTACCTTTCTTCAAAATCTTTCCAATCTCAAGCACATATATAACTAGCATCAAGAAGGCTTTGTCTACAAAAAGACGTGTAGGTATTGGTATCTCATCTTCGAGAATAATGCATTTGGACCAACAATTTACCTATACCTGATGGCTATACAGTCAATTCCTTTTGAGTATCACATTGTACTCTTGGATAAGCATCTGCATGGGATTGGTTAGACACAATCTATCCTCAATTGTCATCTAGGCGACTTTCGATACATGGTGTTTGAACTTCTG
Source organism: Jacaranda copaia (assembly GCA_014898725.1). NCBI lineage: Eukaryota > Viridiplantae > Streptophyta > Magnoliopsida > Lamiales > Bignoniaceae > Jacaranda > Jacaranda copaia. Next base: position 260,202 of record JACGDI010005509.1, read on the forward strand.
TGTGATAAACTATAATCTTAAGTTGCATATTTAGTTCAAGGAAATGCGACATGTATGAAAGAATGTAAAACACTAGTATCATATAAGGTATTATCATAATTTTTAGAATTATAAATCATATTGTCTACCATCTCAGTAGGATTCGGCACTTCTTCTCCTATCAGGGCATAAGCCCAAGCTTATATGGCCTATTTTTCTTTTCTTGTGGCTGTAGGGCATTCTTTCAGAAAGTGTTGATCACTTCTATAGCCCAAGCACCTATCCTCTTCCAACATTCCAATTCTTCATGGCTAGATGATCCACAAAATGTACACTTCTTTTGTGGTCTCCCTTGTGCCAAATATGTCCCTCGTCAGACTAAGGGGCTTGTTGGGCAGTGCTTCCAACTTGAAATTTTGGCTATTTTCTTTCAACATTACTTTGCTCATTAAAGTGCATCTTTTCCTTTTAGCCCTTATCTATAATTTTTCAAATTTCCTACAGCTCTGACTTAAGTTGCAATACCTTGCTTATTGCTTGGTTGAAGTTTGGTAGCTCGCAAGTAGCTAGACCTCTTCTCAATTTTGGCTACAACACTTGTACAAATCATCAAGCTTGTCGATTTTCAACATCTTGTATATAGGGAGCATATTGTATGAGTTGACTAAAAGTAGCCTTTTCCTAACTAACAAACTGTGCCCTTTGTACAAAGTCCATAAATTCTCTTTCTCTTGCTTGCTTCACCATTTCTGGCACATATTTACTCATGAAGTTTTGGGTGAAATTTTCCCAAGTTCAATGGGTTCATTCAATTGTCTACCTTCGATCAATCATCTTTCACCAACTTCAGGTGAAACCTTCTAGAAGAAACATAGCAAATTGAACCCTCTACTTATATGGAGGATGCAATATCTCAAAAGTATTCTCTAAATGCTCAATCTATTCCTCGATTCTTCTATCAACAAGGTCTCCTAAAAACTTTAGGGGATTGAAATGAAGGAACTATTCCAACGCCCAATCTTTAGCCATCTCATTAACATCTCCTACCCTAGCACATGGCTGTTAACCTTGTTGCTTAAATCTTGATCCCCTCTAATATACAGGGTCTACTGGCTGGCCCGCCTCTTCTTTTTGCATGGCTTGTGGGTAAGTAGGTGCCTCTCGTCTTAAAGCCTATCGATCTATGACCCATTGCCTAAGAGGTTTTCCCTACTCAACTATTATACTAGAAATTCATTGTGATGCCATCAATTCTACAAAGTCTTCCAAACTTCCAAAAATAAAAGAATGAGAAATGTTAGATAAAATAAAATCAGACTCATAGTTACACAAATTCCAATCATTTAACGATAAATGACAAGATCTTATAGACATTCTACATTATAATAACTTATCTCATTAACATCAATTGATCAAATTCATCTTAATTCCTTGAATCACATAGAAGCTTCCCAATACATAAAATACCTAAAATTCATACTGAAACTAACCTAAACAAAGGGTCAATCACAAATCCTAATGATATCTAAAGCCTAGGTCATCGACGAACCTAAGCTCTGAAACTACTCTATAGCACTCCACTCAGGATTATTCCTAAGCTGAGATGTCACATGTTGAAACTTAAATCTTAACCCATAAACAATCAATAAGCCCATCAAAAAATTTCAAGCTTACTAGAGACAACAACAAAATTCAACTTAAACAAACCTCATCAAAATACGAAGTACATACCATTAGAGGTCTCATAACATTCAACATAATATATCCATACTGGAAATATTTAATTCAAACCTAACATGTCACAATGTCTTTAAGTTATAACAAAATGCCTAAGTGCCCATAAGTAGATACGAACACCTATTCTATTACAAAATATATCTGTCAATCCAAGCCTGGAGCCTAAGTCCATCACTCAATCCAGTCTGAGAAAATCAAGATAATATAAGAGAGTAAGTGTAACAGACTTAGTAAGGGATAATCATCATCATAAGCATTAGGGATCTGTCGAGGAAGAATCAACTTAACAGATCATAATTTAAAAGTTAGAGCAAGAACAATACCATATAAAAATAACAATTTGAGCAAATAGAAATCTCTCATTCTTTTTTGCTCCATGAACAGTTTACAAACAATCCAATACAGTTAGAATAAACAAACTCGAGTCATATGCAATTCAATGAAGCCAACTTAACATGCATATCAGAACAATCATTATTTCAATTAGTCAATCATATCTAAGCGTGACCACTTGACACACAGTAGATGCCTAAGAGTATCCTTAGCACATCATTGATGCCCAAGAGTATCCCTGGCACACCACTGATACCTAGGAGTATCCCAAGCATATCAATGATAACTAGGAGTATCTCTAGCATATCACTAACATTTAGGAGTATCCTTAGTGTGTCCCATATACCTAAGCATTAAGCTAACATTGACACTCAGCCAAATCATAACTTTATACATATACAAATATTAGTCAATCGAACTTGCCAATGAGGCAGTAGATAATAATACAGAATGATAACAGGTCAAGACAATAATAGGTACAGATTGAGAACAAATATAGTAATAAATAATAGTAAAAAGTTTTGGGTGCTAGAACAAATATGGACGTACTCTTATCAGAGCACAATTAAGAAATAACCTTCACAGGGGTATACACATTAATTAACAATCAATGAATGAGATCTCAAGTAATTTACAGATTCTAATAAATAAGAGCAGGTATGGTACAAAGACATGTTTAACCCTCACAGAGGTTTTCCACTAGAACAAATAGATATAATCAATGCCAAATTGGTAGACCCTCATAGGGCATATAAACAAACACCCACAAGGTTAAACCCTCATATGGTACAACAAATAATGGATAGTTGTATACAAGACAAGTACCAGGTTGGTAGACCCTCATCTTTGTAGTCTCAAAAAACTACAAATCACAGTCAGTAGTAGCTTATTGATCTACAAGACCCACTTCTTCACCACATAACCAAAAGATTAAATCTACAGTCAAAATATTTATTCAACCTTGATAACCTCTAATAATTACAATCTTATTATTAATAGTCTAAAATCAACAGTTACTCAATTAATAAGGCAGTTTTAAGGTTTGTTCGATACTTATCATTATGGATCATGTTAATTATGCTGACTATTACGAAAATATATATACGGGGTTTATATCAGTTCCAACTAGAAGATATAATCAAATCCTTAATTACATAATTAACCTTGTAACAACACGCTAAGTCAATAATAACAGTCCAATTATCCTCAATAACCCAATTTTATTACTTAGGTCACAAATCCACAAATTAGGGTTTCCATCTTTCAATTAATTCAATTAACCCAAAATCATTATACAATAATGCAAATCTAGGTCCACAAGTTACAAGATTACACATGCATGGTCCACACCATTTTTCCCATTTCAAATTCTATATCAATTCCTTATATTCTCTTGACATAATACAATAATCATCAAGAATTAACAATACAAGGTCAAATCTCAACTTATATTCCAAGCCTTTACCCAGGATTCAATTAACAAAACTTCCAAATCATAAACCAAGAACACGAACACAATCATTGCTATAAGCTAAAGAAATAATCTCAACGCTATCGTTGTCAACTGTTGTCCAACGTTACTGGAAAAAGCCAACACCACCACCAATAGACGCCTTTCAGCGAAAACTATTCAATGCCCACATCAATTGCATATTTTGCCACTATGAAGGCCCTTAATTTTACCTCCGATCACTCGGCTCCACCAACCATCTGCCATGTGGATTTCTTTCAATTCTGCCATCAATAGTGGCTTAAATTCATAACCTAGTATACTAAAATGTTCTCTGAGCTGCCCTATACAAGAATTGTAGCCTAGAAATCCCTTTCAATTGTTGTTCCACTGAACTCGCCACTTGTTGTCACTCCTCAATTTTGGTCCACCATTGTCCCACCATTCGCTGGTGCTTTCTCTTTACATATGGTACCATTCAACTCCTATGGAGGTGGGGAGTGTTTTGGTTGGCTTAGTTTTCCATTTTGTGATCGCTAAAGAGGTGAGTGCAGAAGAGAGAGAGAGAGAGAGAGAGAGAGAGAGAGAGAGAGAGAGAGAGAGAGAGAGAGAGAGAGAGAGAGAGAGAGAGAGAGAGAGAGAATGGGGAGAGTGAAAATTGGCTATTTAAAGGGAATTTTCAAAAATCTCAAATTAACACCTAAGATTTCTATCCAGCCTGCAATTAAGTCCTCCAAAGTTTTCATAATTTCAATCCAACCCCCAGACTTAGTTAGTGCCTAGGATTAGCCCATTTGACCAAAAACAATACCACTTCAACCCTCAAAACTTTCCAATATTGGTCCAATTAAGTCTTCTCAAATTGCAATTTGACCCTAAAACTTTTAATTTCCATGCAATTAATTTAAGACCTTTTTGTTTATTTTTCGGGCTCTAAAATTCGATCAACCAATATCTTGATTTGTAAATTCTCATTTTTTGAATATCCAATTTTTGGGGTGTTACACATTTCACATTTTTCTTCTAATCGATTGTCCTCTATCTTGTGATCTGTCTTACTATTTACTTTTTTCGCTCAAGCTTCCGACTTCTTCCCACATTGCTTCTGCTTTTGATTTTGCTACTTTATGCTATCTCTTTCAAGCTGTATTTTTTGTTATTCCTAAAGACCCAGCAAGAAAGGTTCGTCTCCATTTACAAAGACAAAGAGGTTATTTTTTGAATTAAATTAAGGATTCTCCCTCCATTGCCTCTATTTTTAATTTTGCTACTTCCTAATCTCTCTTCCAAGCCAATTTTTGTCATTCCTGAAGGTATAGCTAGAAAGGTTTCATTTTCACCCCTATTTGCAAAGATGAAGAATTTCTTGAATTAGATTTTTGTTATTTGTTTTGTTTATTCTTATTTTAATTTTACATATACTTAGTTTTGTTTATAGTGCTTGATTTTGTTACTAAGTACTCGATTCATCCATATTTAGTTTTTAAAAAAAAAAACTAATTTAACTATGTTTGTAATTGAAGAAGCGATATTGATCCATTTATTTATTGTTTTACTACTTATTTCAATTAGTACAAGCTTAATTTTAGTATTTATATATTTCATATAAAATATAATGTACAGTGGTTATTTTATTGAGTAAATTTTAGAAATATTTTTACTAATATGTTAATCAAGGGGTGTTTGAATCTTATAATTCATACTTTGATAGTTTTATGTTTGTGATTGATAATTGTATAAATATAGTATTACCTGGACATAAATCTAGCATTAAATTGTTAAATTTCAGTATGTTTATGCCCATGCGTAATACTACATTTTGAATTTTCTACAAAATTAATATTCCACAGGTGAGAATACTGGAAATGAAATCATTGATACGGTAGAGGTAAATTTAAATACTTTGAAGTCTAATATTTTCTACTTCATATCTTTGTATAAATATTGAATTTTGTACAAGTAATATTGTATAAGTTTTTTTTAGTACTAGATTTATTGATAAAGAACATAGTATGCTATTATTTTTAGTAAAATTATATATCTTATACGATAAGGGTGCTATTGTTATCTATGGCAATGTTGGTATTGAATGTGTTGCAAAACCCCACAGTGAATTTCAAGGAAGAACAAATTATAGAGGATGCAATGACATATTTGACAGACAACATCAAATTATTGATTCCTTTTTATCTAAAGATAATTTGGAGTAATAATAATTTATTACTTATTTTTATTTTACATTAATCTAATGTTCTCCGAATTGACATTTTAAATTATTTTGAATGTCATTATTTAGCATGGACTAGGATATCGAGTACATAGAAATGCTATGATTCTAAATTTGAGCATGGCTTACTTCATTCTGATATAATACCCTCAACTTGTTGCATTCTGATACAATATGAGAATGACTTTCCAGTATAAAAAGGAAAAGGTAGCTTAGTTGCTTAAGGGAATGCCGTTATGATCGCAAGCAGTTAGGTTATGGTGGCTAAAACAAGCCTATTTTTCACAAGAAGGCAAAAACAATTTAAGGTCTAAAGTTTTCTTAGATACTAAATTTTGGTACTAGATATAGAGATTGTAATATTTATTATGGTATTTAATAATAATGCAATGGCTAGATTAAAAAAATAATAATTTAATCTCTTATGTACTAAGAATAATACTATAAATCGAGAAAAAAGTACCACTTTTTTAGTTTTATGTACTTATTTTTTTAAGTTTTGTACTTAATTTGTCTCGTTCTATACTTATTTGACGTATTTTTGTACTTGCTTTTATTTTGATCAAATTTACTTTAAACACATCCAACCATTTGTGTCCTTATTCATATTAGTATAAACAATTGATGAATGCAGTGTATCCTACCTGTACCACCGTCAAAAAACAATAAACATATCATGACTATAATAACCCTAGGAATAATAAATCATGATTTAATAATAATGCAATGGCCAAATTAAGATAAATTCAACTAAATTTCTTATGTACTAAGAACAATATTGCAAATCAAGCAAAAAGTACTATTTTTTGTTTGTTTCATGCACTTGATTTTTAATGTTTTGTACTTAATTTGCACTGTTCTATACTTATATGGCATGTTTTTGTACTTGGATTTTTCTTTTACCCAAGTTATCTCAATTTAATTGGTGAAACAATATATAAGACCCTCTAATGCACTAAAATCATATTTTATTCAAGTAATGGACTTGACTGTATGTGTGCAAATTGTTGGCAACACAAATAGCCACATCAAACTACTTGTGTTTTCATTCATACTAATATAAGCAATTGATAAATAAGGTAAATATATCTTTTCGACACCACCATCAAAAATCAATAAACCTTTCATAACTATATCAGGCCTAGAATTAATAAATCATGATTTAATAATCATACAATGGCCAAATTATGACAAATTCAACATAACCTCTCATGAATATGTTAGTCTGATAGTTGTTTCACTATCAAATTGAGGTAAATTCGGCTAAAGGAAAATAGAGTACAAAAACACTCAAAAGGTGTACTTGATTATGAAAATTCAGTATGGTAATTCACATTTAAGTACTAGATACTAGAAGAAACATGTTATCTTTCTACAATGAAGTATTGAATTTGATAAATATATTTGTAGTTTTAAATACATTTGAAATTATATTAAATTAGTTATTTAAGTCATTGTTTACCATTACGAAATGATTTTTAAGTCATCGGACAAATATAGTCATGAGACATTATTTGTACTACAATATTGATATCAAAATGATACACTAACCATCAATAATGATGTTGTATACTAGTTTGAAAAGATCATAAGTGGTAAATGAAGTATCTTTTTTCAATAATCAAGTATAATGTTAAATAAATGAAGTATTTATTTTACTTCAATAAGGTACTCTTTTATGATTTGCAATATTAGTTTTATATATTTCAAACACCATCCAATTTAAGTATTTTAAACCATATTATATTGGTATAACTATGAAACTCTATTTTTTTCCTACAATATTGACATCCAAATGAGATGTTTTATCATCAATATTGATGCTTTACATTAATAATTGTGTTTCTAAACATTTGAACACATATTTATCCCAATCATTAATTGAAGAATACACGATTTTGTTATTTTTGGATACTCTTATATGTTGTTTCACAAATAAATTGAAATAAATCAGGCCATATGACGAATAAGTACCGAATTACTCCAATGTAGTACTAAATGCTAAAGATGGGGTATTTATCTGCCGGAGTCAAGCACTTACATACAAAAATGAAGTATTATTTTGCTAAAATGAGGTATTACATTTCTGATATACAATATCAATTTTATATATTTTAAATATCATTCTATTTATACTTCCATTTTTAAGTGCCATGATTTGGCTTGTTACACTGGAATTTACTTAGGTCATTCAACAAGTAAACCAAACTATCTTATGCAATATTGTTTATGTAAAATAAAGTATAATTTTTCAATTTTAAAGTATGCACATATAAAAACGAAGTATTTAAATGCAAATTTGAAGTACTTTTTTTCAACAATTGAGTATCAGATAACTGGAGCAGAAGTACTCTAGTATTAATTTACAAATTGGAACTAAAGAAGCAATTCATCTCACCCAAGAGCACGAGCAATAACACCTAAAACATAATTAAAAAAATAATCCCTTGAAAAAATTGCAACAACATTTTCCATATGTCTATCAGAAATCTGAAAATAATATAGTTGTGAGCAATGATTTATATAAGTATGTGATTTATCAAAAAAAACTTTTTCCCAGGTGGCTACTTACTTGGAAATCTTGCAAATCCACTAAAATGAAACCATTTTTCTTGAGCAATCCCAAAGTTCAAAACTTTATCTACAATCACAAGTTGTACAAATATTTACACTATTATAAACACAAGATTTAAGATTCCATAAAGCTAATCACTCAAAAGAAGACCAAAAAATAGCACGGAGGATTACTCAGACATTGCTTGCTTTTCCACTCCATTTTTTTAAAATTAGAAATACAGTTCCATGAAACTCATGTTTTTACAAACTAACACAATATAAAAGTCGTTATTGTACATACAACTCTCAAACAATTAAATTTGAGGTCCTTCCACATTACCTAATATTTTTGAAGCTCAAAAAAATAAAAAGAGGATACTATTATATACAAATGAAAGGCAAAAATATTGTTTTACCGTACGAAAATGGAGAGAAACTATGGTAATGTTTGTTTACAAATTATGTGTTTTGAATTATATGTTTTGGAAGAATGAGTTTTGGAAGTGGGGTTGGGGAATATGAAATTGTATTGGGGAATGTGATGTATATTTGTTTATGATTTGGGAATAGTAAGAAATTTATTTTGGAAAAATTTAGTATATTTGTTTATGTTTTGGGAGGAAACAAATTCTATTATACCAGTTAAATCAATGCCTTTTTGTTGGGTTTTAAGGGTGTAAATGGATTTTAGTAATATTTTTTATTATGATATAATAATAAAATATTGTGATATGTAAATATGTCTATATGTAATTAGTAATAATTGTGATGTAAAGAATATAGAATTTTTGGTCATTTGCCAATTAAATTGCAAAAACAAACTAGCCATTTTAGGAATCCATTTTAAAAGAAAAGGAAGGCATATGTTTAGTTATATTCTCCCAAAATAAAATTGTTCTGGGAGAATATAACCAAACACAACCTATGCTTTCTTCATATTGATATAATCAGCGATGGCAAAAAATAAAAGGAGGGAAAGGCACAGTGTCCCAATGAGAAAGAGAGAAGAGATGCAAGAGAGCGAAGAAGAGACTTCTTTAACTAATTAAAAAAAAGCTAAAATTAGGCCATTTCCGTCAATTTAGGTGTTTGAGGAGTGAACTCATAAGACAAATTTGATTGGGGAGTTCAAAATAATATAGTGATAGGAGGAAACTAAATCCTAAACTAAAAGTTGGATTGAGTATTTTTAAATAAAATTCCCCACAGATATATATATATATATATTCTTATTCCTTTTAATATTCATAAGTGAAAAGTCATAACTTTTTTTTTAATTTTTATAGTCTACATGTTGACAAATTAAAGTTAGCGATATCATAAATCAAAATTTCAATCCTTTTTCTTTTTCTTTTTAAATTAGGCAGTCCAAATAAGAATTATTTCTTAAAAACTAAAGAAACTGATATATCTAAATATATTTTATTCTATATATGTAAAATAACTTTTATTTTATGTAATATTTACTTTTTAAAATAATTTAACACAATTTACATCTTCTGTTTGAGTTGTTCTTCCATTCTGAAGTTGGTCTTCATATTCACAATATTTGTTCATCAATTTTCATATTCTCATATATTATATTTTGATTGTTTTGTTTGAGTAGCATCGAATTTATTGAGTTGTTTTTTATTATTAAAAAATATAAGTATTTTTGTTAAATTGTGTCTTTATAGATGTAATGATGTGATAATAAATATGACCTTTTTTATCTTTCACATTCATACTTTGTGATTTCGTGAAAAAAAATTTAATTTTATACCATATATCTCAATTAAAAAAATATTGTGAATTAAATTTAATTTTATATAAAATTAGACTAATATATGTAAATTTCATTTTCAATTAATTTATGAAGTAAATGTTATTGGAAAATAGGTGTTTTTAATTAAAAATAAATAATTGTTTTTAACAAAAATAATGAGAAATTATTGATAACTTTAATGTTAAAATAGGTAAAAATAAATTTGCACATGAAACCAAAAGGAGCCACAGCGAACCAACTTTTGGCTGAAGAAAAATATCGGCGACATTAAAGATAACGACGGGCTCGCCCCGTCAGTTTAGTGTTCTGTTATGACTAAATCCCCATAACTGACTTGGGAGATTTTGCTAATATCACATGGAAACTATGTAATGCAAAACGATCTGAAACCCCATTCTTCACTTGCAAACCAAGAACCTTTGTCCATACCCTCTTCTTTGTTTTATCAGAATTTTTGCGTTTTATTAAAGAGAAGTAGTTTATATAAACTATTTAATGGAGGAAGATTATGGGTATGGAAGCAGCAATGATGAATTTTATGATCAAGCGTATGATGACGTTTGAAGAAGGGTTTCAAGAACCTGATGATGAGAGTGGATTTTCTGGGTCCGTTGGCGAAGCTTCTTCTTCTAAGGTATCTATACACGTACCCCAATAAGAAGAAAATAAATGTTAATTGATATAACGGGTAGGATTCTCTCTCTCTCTCTCTCTCTCTCTCTCTCTCTCTCTTTTTGTGGTATGTGTTTTAATCTGAATTGTTGAAGTTGGTAACCGTTTTTGGTTTTCCTGGCTGCCAAGACAGAGGATCAGTCTTTTGAAGTTTGTTCTGCGTCTTGTCAGTGATGAGGATGTTTACTAAGATAATTTATTCGTAGTTAACATTCTTACATCAGTAGATAAATCATTCTTGGGGTTTTCTTATATGATGAGCATGGATTTTAACATGAAGAATATTTAGTGTAAACAAATAGGATCGCCATCGAAAGTCAGGAGATTGCTTATCAACTTATTGCTGGCCAATTTGTATAGAACAACTCATGGATGGATAAATTTCTTTTGGGGCAATACTGATTTCTCTTTTGAATTATTGAAGTAGTTTTCTTAGTTCACATGAGAAACTATAATGTTTCTATCAACGATATGGAAATTATTTGATGAATCACTTGAATGTGTTTCATGGTTTTGAAGGTAATCAGAAAGGAGTCACTTTTGGCTGCGCAGGTTTGTAAGTGATTCTGATGTTCCCTTTTTTCAATAATATTACAATACTATTGTTATTAGTTGAACTGTAAAATTGCGGCATGAATTGTGCAGAAAGATGACCTGCAAAGAGTGATGGACTTGCTTTCATTAAAGGAACATCATGCGCGGACTTTACTTATCCATTATCAGTGGGATGTTGACAAGGTTTCTACGGTGTTTGTTGAGAAGGGAGAAGAACCATTGTATGCAGAAGCTGGGGTGTCAGTGGTGAACAGCTACAATCTTAGTTCATCTCACTTAGTTTCGGAAATATTATGTGAAATTTGCTATGAGGAAGTCCCTGCCAATGAGATGACAACCATGGACTGTGGTCATTGTTTTTGCAATGAATGTAAAACTAGCAACTCAGTTTCCTTACAGTCCCTTCTTATAAGTAGGACTCTTATAGTACTAAATAGAGATAATGATTAGTTCTCTTACCTATAAACAAGCTTTACTTGAAGCCAAAAAATTATGAGCCTATTGAATGATTGCCCTTAAGTGATGTCTTAAACAGAAGCTACTGACAGTAAATGAAAATATGAACTTTATTCTATCCTTGCAACATATATAATAGTGCATTTGAAGAAAGAGAGGAGGAAGAATAGGATTTTATGTCAAAGTTGGATTATAGAAAATAATAAAACTTATACGTAGATATTTCCCTTCAATAAATCATGTTAATTAAATAATATTGTGGTGTTTATGGGAATTCTCTAAAGAGGAAATGGATTATGGGAGTGTTTGATTTGAGCTACTAATTGGTCTGTGTAGATATATATATGTACCACATTGGAATTCATAGCCACATATATCTTTGTTTCAACCACCATGTAGCCCCATATAGAAGACAGGTTGGTTAGTTGAAGAGAATCTTTTCCGTGCTCAGATCCAAAGGGTGTTCTACATGAGCAGACTTCCACATGATGTAGTGTAATTAAGTGAAATAGATAAAGATTTTCTTTTTGGTCTATCTATTTCACTTAGTTAAATCTCCTCTTTATGATGAAAATTGAGTAGTATGAAAATGCTCAAATTCCATGTCAATAAATCATTGTTCCATATATGGGTAAATTACTTCACATATTTCTTCAGTTGACCACGTTAAATTAATTCCTTTGATGGTTACAGTTTAATTTGTGAATGCCTTATCTAACTAGCTGCTTCTATTGTGGTGTTAGGTTGGACGGATCATTTTGTAGTCAAAATAAAAGAAGGACAGAGTCGTCGTATTACATGCATGGCCCACAAGTGCTATTCAATCTGCGATGAAGGAAATATTCGAAACCTAGTGAGTGCAAGGGATCCACAACTGGCAGAGAAGTTTGATCATTTCCTGTTAGAATCTTATATTGAGGATAATAAGAGGGTAAAATGGTGCCCTAGTGTTCCTCATTGTGGAAATGCAGTTCATGTTGAAAATGATCGAGTACTGTGCAGTTGAATGTGCTTGTGGTCGACAATTCTGTTTTAGTTGCTCCTCTGAAGCACATTCACCTTGTTCATGTCTAATGTGGGAACTTTGGGTCAAAAAGCACAAGGATGAATCAAAGTCAGTTAAATGGATTATAGAGAATATAAAATTTTGTCCTAAATGCCGTAAGCCAGTGGAGAAAAATGGGGGATGCAATCTAGTACACTCTGTTTGTGGACAACCGTTTTGGTCTGGGCTTTTCTTTCTTCTACATTATTTTGTATATATTAGCTATTTGTTTCTTTACTGTTTTCATTGATTTATCACTTGGTATCACATTATAGATGCCTGCTACCAGTTGGCATGTCACTTAAATCCTTCTGATCTTCATTTTTATCAGTTTGATTTTTTCTAATTTTTCCGATTAGAGGCAGACGGTAAAGCAAGATTACTTCACTCTTCTAGTGTTTGATGAATAACATGTGCACTATGGTTTCATGTTTAATGGCTCAAACAGCCTTATTATTTTTGTGTTGTCTCGATCTGCAGTTGGCTATGCGGCGGGGCCACTGGTACAGATCACACCTAGGATAGCATCACTAATCATAAGTGTGGACGGTACAAAGAAAAGCATGGCCAGGAAATTGAGCATGCAAGAAAAGAATTATGGCGCTTCATTCACTATTACAATTGCTATAAAACTCATACAGAATCTTTAACGGTTGAAGAAATCTGAAAGAAAAAATTGCTGCGGAAGATGGCTGCTTTAGAATCGTGAGAATTGGAAGATAAAGATTATAGCTGGGTGTTGAATGGATTTTGTAGACTCACCAGATCCTGGCAGATTCTCTTGTATTCTTATCCATTTGCGTATTTTATGTTTGGTAATGAATTATTCAAGAATGAAATGAGCTCACAAGAGAAGACAATAAGGCAGAATCTTTTTGAGGACCGGCAGCAGCAACTCGAGACAAATATTGGAAGATTCTCAATGTTATTGGAAGAGCCATTAGAAGGATATCTTGAAGTTAAAGTTTTCGTAACAAGAATGAAAACCATCACTCTCTCAAGAGTTATTGATAGCCTCTGCAGAAAATTGTGAGTAATATGTTTGTATGTAACACCAAAATGAGTTTTGTCAGTATTATAACCTGAGAACACATTTCTAGGGAACAATTTGCAGGTATGATTTCATAGACAATAAGCTACTTGGTCCCCTTCAGCAGGCAACTCATATAATTGCACCTTATAGGTCAAAGGGCATAGAAAAATCTTCAGAACTTCCTAACGACTCTTCTGCCAAAACTGGTATGGTTGTGTTATACTTCTTTCCAACTTCAAACTGTAATCTAATGGCATCATACTTGCCATTTCTATTTTTCCCATCTATTTTTGCCTAACAAGAAGCAACGGTGGATGATGAAGAAATGAGTCCATTGACATTTGTGTATCCATAGAGAACAGTCAATGGAGCTGGTCCTATTCTGATTAAAGTATTCAGATCGGGAATTATCCTTCTAACATAGGAAACTTGTGTTAATAAATATACTCGTCTTTATCTCATAGAATCAGGGTCATTGCGAATAGATTATTTCATTGGACCATGACATAATTTTTCCTGATGGAATTGTTCATGGCAGCATCTTACAGGCAAGTTTTAATTTTGCTGATTAAGTGCCATTAATGAGCTAACTTAGGCATTAATACAAATAAGCATCACCTTCTTCTGTTTTGCTTTCTTTTGCCTTTACATGATGGAAGTTTCCCTCTTTTGTTCTTTCTTGAATATCTCTTGGTTTTGGGTTTTGTTGTATTCTCTTGTGCAAAATCTTTATCCAGATATGTGTATGCAAAAGGAAAAAAGGAAAAACAGTATTAAAGTCATGTTGATATCATTGAGGAACGTCTTTAATAGAAAGTTTTGATTTTCAATCAATTAGCAATTATTTTTTTGTGGATTTTGGAATCTGTTTCATGTAGCTTGCCAATGAAATTTTGAATCACTTGAATAATCAAGAGGTAGTTTTCATACCGGAATAGAAAAACTTTTCTAACATTCTATACATCCTCATTTTCTCTTAAGGGCTTCTAGTAATTCCACTGCATACATACCAATGAGGTACCATGTAACACCTGCTAAAACAACTTGTAGCCATGAACTATTAACAATGGCTAGCACTAGGGAACCACCAATATGGTCTTGTAGACCACCCACGGGTTCTCCAAGCTGCAACCTAACGACAACTGCAGCCATGATGGCCATACCCATTGGCACTCCCCACTGTAAAGGGTTGCCTGAATTATCCTTGGGGCTCAAGAATTCAGCATTATTTGGTAGATCAGGTTGGCTGGTTGGACTAGGATTAACTGCAGCTTTGGAGACAGAATCTTGGGTGGCTGCCTCGGGAAAAACAAGGGCTGAGGGAGTCCAGTACTCATACTTGTTGCTTGGTAATTCTTTGGGCTGTGCAGTTGCTGTTGCTTGTTTTCTAGCAGCAGCAGCAGCTTTCAGCTTCTTAACACTTGGTCCAGAATGTTTTCTTGTGCCTGGTTGTGAATTCTGGGTGGTGGCTGGAGAGCTACCACCATCTGTACTGGGAGATTGCCAGTATAACCAGTTCGATATCATTTGAATGGCCTGAATAGCTGATACTCTCGATGCTCTGTAGGCCTCTGATTCCTTTAATAATTCAGCAAATTAATCAACAAAAAATGATAATTTAAGTTGCTAATAAAAAATGAATCTCGCCAAAAATTATAGCTTGTCTTTTATCTCATGGAGTCTGCTCACTGTACTACCTGACCCCACCAAAATACCAATAAGCCTATGGATGTGTTTGCTTTTAGATTTGAGTAAATTTTTGGAATTAAATTTGAATTTCATTGATATTATAATAGGATGATAATAGGTTTGAGAGGAATAGAAAATAAAAATAAGTACCACTTCTAGTGAAAATATATGAGTTAATGAAAAAATGTCGAAGGTAAAAATAACATTAAAAAACATAAACAAACGAGGTGCACCAGACTGAGACAGAAAATAACCTTGGAACATTTTGTGGAAGCTTTATGCTGAGCATATCTGGCCTGGAATTTCTCCACTTCATCAAAAATATCCGTTGTACGTGCTCCAACTGTATTGCCTGCACCCACTCTGACTCTTCCGCGCGGTTGCTTAGACATTATGAATTCAAGGGCAGCCAGGTCTGATCTTTCCACAATACTACGCTCAAATTGGAATAGAATTAAAAGGATCAAATGGAAAAAGATATTAGTTACTTCTCCAGATTGAGTATTAGCATGTTGTAAATTGCAATGCCCAAGAAAAATAATTGAAGAAAATAGTGAGGAACATGAAGATAGTACATAAGATATATGGTTATAACCATTTTGTGTGTGTCTGCAATCAAAATATACAATTGACATCCTATGAGAACAAAAACGTCAAGGAGACACAGGTCCAAATCTTTTACCAAGCCTGTGATTTGAAGGAAAATAACAGCATCTAATTGGATATTACGGTAAAAATGTGTTGAATCAAAAACAACCAATAAACTCTTTATTATGAGGGCTTTATTCAATCATAGGGACAAATAATGGTCCAAATCTTTTACCAAGTTTATGATATGAGAGAAAGTAATAGTACTACATGGATACTATAGTAGAAGTGTGTTGAACAATAACATGTTGATTATGGGTGCTTTATTCCATCTCTATTTATGAAGAGTCAAGCCGACATAATAGGTATTACAATGCAAAGATCTAAACGCTTGAAGAAATAGAAGACATGTACCACACGCGTAAAATCATAGAACATCCCCAAGAATATTTCACTACAATAAATGTTTAAGGATCGGCCCATGAAATTTTAACGAATTTGAAAGAAATTGTATAGAAAAGTCTGTGCCTCATCCCACCAAGAAACCAATCAACTTACCCGATAAGCTTACCCGTACTTGTTTGCTTTCGAGTCTGAGTGAATTTTTTTACTGCAAGCACATTATATACACCACAATGCAAGTCTCACACAAGCCACGCACAAAATATAGCAAACAAGCACAGTGCAAAATGTAAAAGCGGGTCAACACCCAACGTTGTATGTCTGCTGAGGGCCGCTTTTCTGGAAAACCTAGAGGCTGGTAATTCCATTTTACTTATCTATGTACTAACTGAAGAAGTCAAGATAATGTTATATTCTTACGAAATGCAGTCGACCGGACATGCCCCAATAGCCTCTTGAATTTTGTATTCAGGATCAGCCCATTGAGACACAACTCTTGCTCTTCCATAAACTGATTCAACAGCAAATGTTTTCTCCGCAGATAAGGCGCATTTTAAGCAACCCACACATTTCACTTCATCCACAAACACAGCCCTTTTTTCACTTTCCGGTCCAAACCACACAGAATATATAGGCCTTCCCGTGTACCCCTGCAAATCTGCGACTTTTGCTAACTCCTGCATCATTGATTGAAGCTATTGCATCATAAGAAGAGCCCAGTGACACCATACACGAGGGTGCTTGGGATTTAATTTATAAATTCTTATTAAAAAAGTAAAATTCGGCTAACTTACTTTTAACATCTAAAAAATTTCTTAGATTTGCATCATATTAATTATAAAATTATTATTTCTTAACATTTTATAAGTTTTAAGTTTTTATTCTATCAAATATTTCATTACGGAACGACATGTAATTTGATAGTGTCCAGTTTTTAAGTTGGATCAAGTGCTCAAGTAGCTTAGCCAACAGCGGCCACGAAATATCATATAGTGATGTGGGCAGCGGTGAGTAATACAACCAACCCCTGTTTTCTGCGTTCAAATTAGGCCAGCATACTGGTAAGAGCTTATTTAGAATAAGTTCAAGCACATTATAGGCTCAAAAGAACATTTTAGGAGGAAGGAATTTATAAGATTTTTCTGAATAAATTCAGCCAAATAAGTAATAACTCTAAAGTTGATCAACCCAGAAAAATGACATCAAATGATGCTGCTAGTCAAGAACACAACTTTCAGCACAAACACAAGAACTATTAACCAAAAAGATCGCAAACCAAAATTCATAAACGCTAAAAGATGATACATACATATATATATGCGTACGGGAAACAGCGTCAGTTGAGAGGAATTAAGAGACAGAAAACAAGATTAATTAGGAGAGTTTTGGAGACCTTATCATAAGCCACGCGTGAGTTGGGGTCAGAGAGAAGGGCATAAGCCTCGTTGAGCACGATGGCCATATCGTGCCCCGCTGGACCGGCGATATCAGGATGGCACCGCTTCTGCAGCGCCCTGTATGCCTCCTTTATCTGGGCCCTATCGGAGGACGCGTCCACTCCAAGAAGTTCGTAGAGATTGAATTCTGTAATGGGTGAATAATACAGTGAAGACCCCGCAGAAGCTCTGCAAGCTGAAAAGCTTTTATAACTTGTTGTCTTAATCCTCTGTCGAGAGAAGAATGGCAGCTTTGCAGGTGGGGCGGGGTGGTTGATGATGCTTAACGTTGTCGTTTGGAGATTGGTACTTGGGATGATTGAAGATGTGTTGTAGGGAAGCAGAGTTGCAGAAGAGTGCATTTTATTGTGTGTTTGTGGAAGAAGTAATGTACGAAAAAGGATGAGACGGAAAGAGGAGTGGAGTAAAAGTTGCAGTTGCCTGTGGACTTGGAAATTTTTTCTTCTTTCTCTTGCTTCGCGTAAAGATATTTTTAGCATGGGGGCTGATATTTCCTTCTTTTTTTCATTTTTTATTTTCAAGAGTAATTGGATAAGCGTCCGACATGTTCCAAAGAGGGGGCTTTGGGCAGGTTTGATGTTCGTTAATAGCAGTAACAGTGGAGGTTAATGTAGAGCAATTGCATGTTGGATATAGAAAATAATTTTTGCAGGTCGGATTTCAAAATAGCCAAAGCCCGCCCTTGCTTATCTAATTATTCATTATTGAAGTAGTTATGTTTGTCAATAAAGTGGATTTTAATTCGAATTCGATCCGATTATTTAGAATATTTACTCGATAAAATATTCGACTGATATGATCCGATTAAAAAAGTTCAAAATTCAAAATAAATGGAACTAATATGGATATGGCTCCATCCGATCCATTAATAATCCGAATTCAAATATATTTAATATTATACATATATAGTATTATACACATATATATACACATAGTTCTATAGTAATGCCCAAGTATATATTTGAATGAAAAAAGTAATGAACTCTTGTGTAATATATGAAATTATGTGTTTTTCATATAAATTGTTAGATTTCGAGCTTATTTACATCATAATTATATCACTTATTTTTTAATTTTTATAACAAAAAATTATGTGGGAAGAATAATGAGTAAAAACTGAATGCCATAATCTAACAAGAATGCAATACAAATCTCGATTTGATTAGAATGAGTTTTTATTTTATAGAACTTTGAGTTTGTAGTTAATTAATTAAAAATCATGTATAACTATGTATTTATAATATCAAATAAGTACTATTATTAGCAATTGAATCTTAAATATAATGATTTGGTAAATGAATGTGATTGAGTTAAATTCTATTGTTGCTTTTAAGTGATCAATAGACTTAAAAATTTATTCATTAATTTGTTGTGTATTTTTTTTAAGGATGAACGCTTTGAATTTGGACTCTATTAAATTTTTAGAAAAATAAAAAATATATGATAATTTTTTAAATATTCATAATATAGGATAGTGTAGTAGGCTTAACAGACCCAACATCAAGTGGGATAGCCTAATAGGCCCAACATCAAATTTGGACTAGAGCGCCCATCAAGGATTATTTGGTTGACCTTACTCGATAGGGATCTATAGTCAACCAACCTTGGCTGGTTGACCTGTATCGACCTGAAGACTCACTCCGGCGCTGACTCGGATCTCCGCAACATTTATTAGTCTGACAGGCAGCATGCCTATGCATTAATGACATGTGACTACAAGTGCAATCCCTGCCATCAACCCTACCACCAAATCTACCAACCCTGCCACCACTTTTGGCAGAGAGGCACCTCCAGAGGTACTGTTCACCTTAAAAAATAGGAGATCCAGCTACCTAGAACAGTACCGAGATCTGAATATGGAATGACCATCAACCCCCTAGTAAGGGCAAAAGTCTGTACACATGATAGGGGTACCTCCAACATATCACGCCTCAGGAGATGACTATAAATACATCCTGGCCAACCACATTCTAGATAATGCCAAAAACGTTATAAACCCTCAATACTCTCAGTCTTCTGTTCGATTACTATATCACGATCAGAACTAACTTGAACGTCGGAGCGCCTTAACCGAGGGCACCTTGGCTAGTCTAACGTGTGTTGTGGTTACAGATCTCAGATCTCAAGAGAAATATAGTTTTGACCAATCAACCTCCTTGGTCGAATTCACCCTAAACACTATTCTTTCACTATAAGCGACTTTCAGCCACATAAGTTCTGGCGCTATCTGTGGAAACTTTGAGATTGCAATGAAAATATGGTATACACACGTAGAGCAATATCCGAAAGGGAAGAGAATAGGAAGTCCACTTCTCTACTTCCCCCTTCACCCCAGCAAGGTATACATGCTCCAGACACCAGCGTCTTTCAGGAGCAGGTAGTGACGCTAACCAAGCCCCAGTTAATGTAGCTGATAAGTGAGTAGATTTCAGCTCAAATTTCAACCCAGCTATTTGCCGCTTTGAACAGACATACTACGGTGCCTACTCCTACCGCTAGTGCCACTCCGCAGCCCCCCTCTAGAGAATAGGTCTCCTAAGAACAGTCGTGGCCACAGAGAATCCAAGCAGCCGCTCGCCATACACGAAATCAGTCCCAGATGCCCGTAGGAGAAGAGGAGATGACCAAAAATGCGGGAAGAGATAATGATTAGATAGATCACATCAGATCTAATTGAGCCATGTAGTGCAATAAGGTTAAACGCTCTAGGCGTGACTACCGCAAAGAAAGGAAAGAGTCTACAAATCTTGCACCTCGGCCTATTCGAGCCCCATAGCATGATCGGGCTGAGCGTACTAGGTTATGTCCTGATCGGATTGCCACCCAGGCAAATTGAGAGGAATGGGAAAAAGTGTCACATCAAATCCAGCAGCTGAATAGGCGTCTCGACGAGATTTTAAGGAGAAATACCAACAAAGCACTTAACTTGGATGGTCCTCAGAGATCTCATCAAAAAAGAGGGTCCCCTTTCATCCAAGATATCATCAACGAGCGCATTGCCATCAACGCAAAGGTCCCAACAGGTCTGCCTAGGTACAACGGCTCGACTGACCCTAACGAGCATCTCATGCAGTTTGAGCACATGATGCAGTTACATGAGCATAATGAATATATCCATACCAAGATGTTGGTGACCACTTTCCAAGGCATCGCCCTAGATTGGTTTGTGAAGCTTGAACCGTCATCGATTTATTCTTATGACCAGTTGTGCAACAAGTTTTTGCACTAATTTGCCAGCAGAAGGAAGGCAAAACTCTTTCATACTCATCTCCACAGTGTTAAGTAGGGTAAGGGGAAGTCCCTCCATGATTTTCTTCACCAGATTCAACACCGAGGTCCTCAAAATAGATAACCCCAAGATTGAATTCCTAATTGATGAATTGTTCCTGGGGCTCAAACACAAGGAGTGCGCCAATGCATTAGTGCGAGAATGTCCCAGCTCAATGGAGGAGCTGCTCGACCTGGCCGAAAAGTACATAACCTAGGAGAAAATGAACAAGCTCAAGTTTGGATCCTTTGAAGTCGAGAAGAAAAAAAAAGAAAGAGATGACCAAAAACACAGAGTGAGGTCGATATCCCATCAAGCATTTTCATGATTATACACCATTGAACATTCCGAGGAAGGAGGTCCTTTATGCCATTCAGCATGATAACCTCCTTCAGAAGCCTAGAAAATTGATGGAGACTGAAGCCATGAAAAAATTAAAAAAATATTCTCACTTCCACAAACAGAAGGGGCATGACACAGATGAGTGCTTCAACCTCCAAGACGAGATAGAGAGGTTCATCAGGTAGGGCCACCTCAAGAAGTACATAGCTATGGACGCTCAAACTGAATGG